>OY744540.1:54548265-54585765 GCA_963556195.1 Sepiola atlantica | reverse complement strand
TTTTATTAAATCTAAATACAAAATAAAAACATTTTTTTTTGTTTCTTCTTCATCTTGACTTTCTTGATCGAATATTTCGCTGGATATATATATAAATATATATATATATATATATATATATATATATATATATATATATATATATATATATATATATATATACACGTGTGTATGTGGTTGTGTCTCTGTCTCTGTCTGTTTATGTGATTGTGTGATACCAGTCGGAGATCCTTTTAAATGTCGATGATACCGTTAAATTTGAATATGATTTGAAAACTAATTACATATATTGTTGACATGAAACGCGATTTATTATTTATAAATGAGCGCATTTATTAGATTTGGGTATATTTGCGTAACAGCGCTTTGCTAGAAAGCGCTTAGCCGTCTATTACGAATCAGTAACTAAAATAACAAATTAGTGCAATAATTACTAAATGAAGTAACACAATTATAACATCAATAATAATGCTTAACATAAGGGAATACCATAATCGTGCATACTCATCAAAAATAAATAATCTGCCGCTAGTGGTATACCAAAACCCGTGGGAACAGATCAAAGAAGATGGGCAGATCGACAAACAGAGTGCTGTTAAGATGTTTACTTGGCAATGCACGAGGAACACTGCCATAATTGGTAATCTTATTTTCGATTAAACTCCAGAGACAACTAACACTCTTTGTAAGCGATACATTAATGGTAAATGTGTCAAAAACGTGGTATAACTTGCAAATATTATCGAAAACAGTAGAGAGAAGCTTATTTTTATTTAGACTTTAGTCCACACTACTTGCTATTTTCAATGAGGACCAACAGATCGTCATCCGTGTTATAGCAAAAGACAGGCAAAAATACCCCTGCTTTATTAAAAAAAATGGCTGCTTGCGATGAAGTTTGTATAGAGAAATACATATGATTTGTAGATAAAGGAAATACAACACCAGTAATTATTTTATTAAAGGAGAACGTAGTGGTAAATGCGACATGTTAAAGACTACTGCTTGAATATTAAATCAGATAGACATTTATGCAATAAAACGGGATTGAACTTTTGAGAAGGTTTATGTGACACTAAGACTCCAGTTGAAACCGAGTGTAGTGGGCATTTATGCAATATAATGTGATTGAACCTTTGAGGAGGTTATTTGACAGTGGAAACAGAGAGTAGTGGTAAATGCGACATGTTAAGGACTAATGCTTGAATATTAACTCAGTTAGACATTTCTGCAATATGACGTGACGCCATGAAGTGTAAGATGTGCATGTAAAGCATTGTGAATTTCAAAGAACCTGGTTTCACTCAGATTCTAAGTAAATCACCCGTTTTTTCTTATCGATAAATCACTGGAAACGACTGGACTAATAAGTCTATGTGAATAATGATGATGATGGTGATTATGATGGTGATGATGATAATAAAATAATAATCATCATAATAATAATGATATAAAACCGTTTATACATTTTTAAAAAATATCTCTTCTTTTTCTGTATTCTTATATTTGTATTCTTCAAATTATATGTTAAGATTGATCAGGCTAATTTTATTTCCTGATATTTCTGCGGGCAAAAGCATTTCCCATTAGATAATTTCCCAATACTTAGAGGGAAAGTATCACTTAGAGTTGTCCGTTTTACTTATTTCACAGCCGCAGGAAGCTGAAGCAATCGATTCAATTTTTAAATACTGACCAAAAATGTTACGCTCCCAGGATAGTTTCCGCTTATTCGCCGTAAAACGGAAAGTTATAATTTAATAAGATATTTAATATCTTTATCACATTTGCACATTAAATTTGGTTTCAGGTAAAGGTCTACCGTTTTCTGCTATTTAGTTACTTTGTTTCTTTTGTGTTTGTGTTGTCCATATTTGCACACGTTCATATTGCTAAACATATCAGCGTATATCCCGTGAAATAAGCGTTCAAATATGAGTTCAAGATTTTCGGGTGATATATCGTATCTTTTACTATTGTTTTACTAGAAAAGCCACGAAAGTAACCTGGAAATATATATTTTTTAAATATTACTTGTATCGTGATATTTCCTTATTTTTATAACTTCATACATCATACACATACCCACACGACATGCCAGAAAAAAAGTGATATATCTATTGTAGAACAGGTTGGCATATTTTGTTTTCGTCGTTAGTCAGCTTGCACTAAAAGTGTAAAGTTGCATCTACGAATTAATTTGATAAACAACGAATTGTTGATAATAATTCATATGTATACTTATAATACAGAGTCTCGTTTGAACCGTAAAATGTGTAATTAAAACTCATAATAATTCAAATGAAAACTACTAAATGTTCGTGTTAAATTAATAATGTACAATTTATGAGTTACGCACTCATTAGACAGTCAAAATAATAATACGTATTGTAATAAAAACTGGACGCCGAATATAACTTAAGGATACACTTTATTTAACCATTTGTTGCTTACTGAGACAAATAGTGTTTTAACATTCACTCTTAATATACACGAATGTAGGACATTCCATTATTAATTAAAGGGGTGATACGGGCATCAATTATCTTTGTTACTACATTCTCCCCCATCTACATTCTTATTCGTAGGGAACAAAATCATCCCATCGACCTGGCCTCCTGCGGGTTCTTTGAGGACGTCTTGGTTGTTCGTGCCCGACATCCATCACCAATCTAGGCTCCTCGGGACCTGACGACGTTTCGGGACTGTCTTGTGTGGCTGGTTCAGGGCTAAAATATCTTGCTCCAAAGCGCCCTCGTTTTCTACGGCGCTTCGGTCGCTTGGTGTCTGAAGATTGAGTATCTGTGTCAGATATTGGGTGAAACCGCTTTCGTGGTACTCATCTGTCGTCCGAACTAGAGTCAGAGACGACTCTGTTAGTATATTCAGATTCGTTTTGGTGGAACTCTGAACTTGACGTATCTGGCACACGATCACCTAAGTGGGTCGCACTTGTTCGACGAACCGGAGCTGTATATCCATCTGAAGCAGTTCTACGTTCATATACATTTCCTGCTGGGGCTAGATCCATTAAGGAGACAGTAGATTGCCTTCCTTCCGAATTTCTGACCAGTGCATACTGAGGGTTCGCTTCGATGAATTCTACCTCGCTTACCAATAGGTCATGTTTACTGTGACGAACATGGCGTTTTAATAAAACTGTGCCAGGTTGTGCAAGCTACGAGGGAAGTGATGTCCATGCTGAGCTTCGTCGTGGGAACGAGAAGAACCTCTCATGTGGAGTAGCGTTTGTCGCTGTACATAATAGAGTCCTAATAGCGTATAAGGCCATGGGGATGAGACTTTCCCAATCGGAGATTGGACTATTGCGATTTGCGGCCGCCAACTGTACTGTCTTTCATATTATGCCATTGTATCTTTCGCACTGTCCGTTTCCTTGAGGATTGTGAGGAGTTGTTCTACTTACAGCTACTCTTCGTTCATGCAGAAACTGCTTGAGTTCGTCCAACATAAAAGCAGACCCACGATCTGAATGTATATATGCAGGCACTCCAAAAACGGCAAAAATGGAGCAGAGGCCTTGAATTACTGTTGCAGCCGTTACGTCTGGGGAGGGGATGACGAACGGAAATCTTGAGTACTCGTCTATTATTGTGAGCATGTATTTATTTTTAGTTTTAGAGGGTAAAGGGCCCTTAACATCCAGGTTAAGTCTTTCAAAGGCTGTGTGGCCTTAATGAGTGTTGCTGGAGGAGGTTTGTAAAACCTGGGCTTATTTTCTGCGCATATCCGACAAGAGTTCGTAATTCTTTTTACGTCTTCAACAGAATATGGCAAGTTTCTGCTCCTGACTAGGTGAATCATTCTTGTGATACCTAGGTTACACAATTCCCTGTGTATATACTGAAGATCATCTGAGCCAGTTACCAGGCCACATACCCTTGAAAGCGCGTCGACCGCGGCATTCTCCTTACCAGGGCGGTAAGTGACGTCAAAGGAGTAGCAAGAAAGCTCCATTCTCCATCTCGCTATTTTCTCGTTTTTTCTTATTACTCGTTGTTTTTGGGTTAAACATAAACGAGACCGACTTTTGGTCAGTGATTAATTCAAAATGTCGACCGATTAAGTAATGCTTCCATTTTCGCAATGCTTCAACTATGGCGTACGCTTCTTTTTCTATTGCCGAGTGTCGTCGCTCGGATCGCGAAAGTGTTCTTTAAAAAAAGCTACAGGACGACCGGATTGTCTCAGTGAGGCAGCTTTCGAACAGTCGGAGGCATCCGTCTCAACTAATAGAAGGATAAAAGGATCTACAGCAGAAATGGCAGACTGAGCAATGTTCCTTTTCATGTTTTGAAATGCTCTGATGGCGGAACAGGACAACGGAAAAGTAGATACTTGCGTCAATGGGTGTATTTTTTCTGAAAAAGACGCAACCCATTGGGAGTAGTGAGCGAACATACCGAGGGCTCGTCGTAAAGAGGGCATGTTTCCAGGGATTGGTAATTCCATTAGGGGTTTCAATCGCTCGGGATCCGACGTCATGGTGCTATTTTTGACAATGTATCCCAATAATTTGATGCTTTTCAAGTTGTAGGAACATTTTTCACTGTTCAAAGTCAGATTATATTTCTTGACGGCAGCCATGAATCGTTTAAGGTTGTGGTCATGTTCAGCTTGGTTATGGCCGCATACTGTGACATTGTCTATATATGCAACAGTACCCTTCAATTTTTCATTGGAGATTATTTCATCTATTACCCTCTGAAAGCTAGCCACACCATTTGTTATCTTAAAAGGAATTCGGCAGAACTGATATAGGCGACCGCAGGCCTCGAATGCCGTGTAGGGCTTATCCTCTGGCTTGATAGGTACCTGATGGTAGGCACTTCTGAGATCCAAAGTACTGAAAATGTGATATTTTGCAATATTAGAAATCATTTCGTCAATACGAGGCAGTGGATAGGCATCGAGTAATGTGTATCTGTTGATGGTCTGGGAATAGTCAATGACCATCCTTTTCTTGTGATTTTCAGTGGCTGTTACGAGGACCTGAGCTCGCCATGGAGATTCACTTGGCTCTATAATTCATTTCTTAAGTAGTTTTGTTACTTCTGCTGCTATGAACTTTTTGACGTTTCTGAATAGCGTCTTGAATTTACTGCTACTGGTTTGCAGTCAGGAGTTAAGTTTGTAAAAAGTGACGGGTGCCGCACTTTGACAGCTGCTAGTCCACATACGCTTAGGACCGGCTTGGGGCCACCTAAAGGAATTTCAACGTATGAATGTTGTTTTAGAAAATAGTGACCCAAAATCACTTCGCAGCAGAGGTTTTTCATTACTGATAATTTGATCCCTTGATAGGAGTTTCCTTTTGGTTTCAGGTTAACCATGCAATATCCAATTACATGGGACGATAAAGATGAATTTGCCATTGATATTTAATTGGAACAGGGACATATTTCCCATTTATTCGCTTTTACAATACTGGCATTAATAAAACTTTCGGAACTGCCTGTATCAATAAGCGCATGAATAGTCAATCCATTGATTTTTACCCTCACGATTGTTTTTGAGAGGCAGCCGGGGAATGCAGCTGATATTGTAGTTGGTGCTACAGTAGCAAGAGTAGCCGAACGTTTTTTTTGAGAAGCTGACCGGCAAACTTTCGAAAAATGTCCCTGCTTATCACACTTGTGGCATCTAACATCTCGAGCCGGGCAGGACGAACGAGCAAAAGTAGCATGTGGATCCAGCTGAGGCGGCAGTGATAAGTTGTTCGTGATCGTTAAAAAGGGTGGTGGCAGCATCTTGAACAATGGAAGAATTTTGAACATGTAGAGGAGGGGCTACGATAGGAGCTTCCAAAATATCGGGTTGTAAATAGAAGACAGACTGCTTCTCTGCCATGTCCAACGTTAGAGCTTGTTCATAAGCTGTTGGCAAGTCTAGGTCTTTATTTTCTAGTAGTCTTTGTCTTATTTGGTTGGACTGTATTCCATTAATAAATGCGTCCTTGATAAAAACATCTTTCGCTTGGTTCGCAGTTAAGGCTGTAAATTCACACTCGCGACTTAACGTCTTTAGAATCTGAAGGTGTTGTTCAAAGCTTTCTTCTGGTTGTTGACGTCGGGTAGCAAGTAAATGTCTAGCAAAAATAGTATTTTTTTCTTGACAAACATGGCTTCTAAAATGTCTACCACAGTTTCATAATTTTCACATTCAGATAAATTTCTATAAATAGCAGTGGAGACATGATGTAAAAGAAGGGTATATTTCTCAGTACCTGTTAAAGCCGCATTTGTAGATAACAGTAGAGCTGTAAGGAATCCTTCGAACATTTTTCTCCAATGCCGTCATTTGTCAGTAGATTCCGAGTCGGCCGTATCAAGGTCTAGACCATCGGGTTTCAAGTAACGTTCCATAACGAATGGTTAAATAAATTGTAATAAAAACTGGACGCCGAATATAACTTAAGGATAAGCTTTATTTAACCATTTGTTGCTTACTGAGGATATTTATTTGGAAAAAGTGAAAATTTGGCACGAGGCCTACAAGGGGGATGGGAAAAGATTGACCTAACTAACATTCTTAACTTAACTAGTCACAATCACCAAAACAAATTTACTCCATGATTTACCTACTTAAAACCCCAAAATGACAATGTATACATGACATGGGAGTGGGGGAACAAGAATGATATATATATACAATGAAAAAATCAATAAAATTAAGTGTTAGTATAAGAACCTCTTACTAAAGAAATGTGGCCGATAAGTAGTTTTGCCAGTCGAAAAAAGGCAATTCAGGTCACGAAAGTTTTATTCTCACACCTCCTTCGAAAATTACGAAAGCAGACCTGCATCTCTGACAAAACAACAGATCAGTCACCTAATTGGGGTCGGGAATGGGAATTATAAAATAAAAGTCGGGGTAGTAAAAAAAAAAAAAAAAAAAAAGGGGGGGGGGAGAGGACGAAAAAAAAGTAGGACCTATGACAACTTACATACCTCTAGCTAAGCTAAAAATGGGGAAGAAAAAAACATAAGCTAATCTTGCCTAACCGGGTCAAATAAAAGGGTCAGTGTTCGGTTCGACTATCCAATATTCTGTCTAAGGCACGTCCAAATACCACTCAAAATTAGCTCCATTCACACGACACAAACGCGCAACTTTCACCCACCTTTCGTTGAAATCTGCCGGAGGGAGTTTCACCTTCTCCAGCCCGATACGCATTTTCAAGCGGGACTGGAAAATGAGGACAGGCTGGGGAGCAGTGAAGGTCTCTTCCCCGTAGACTTCCTTCTGTCGTGTCGACCAAATCACTCCTCTCATAACAGCTAGTAAGCAAAGAAACACATAATGCTCCTCCCACTTCATGATTGGTGCCCAATTGCAGCATGTCGAAAAAGACTCGAAAACGAAGAACTGTCCGTTCAACATGCGAACCGTGTAGCCTTCAACTAACTCACACAGCGGGCGAACGATGGGGCAATGAAAGAAAACATGCCTAGTCGTTTCCTCCCAGCTACTGCATCGAACACAACTCGGTGTCTCTCTTAATCCCGCTGCGTAAAGCTTTTTGCCGACCCAGAGTGCATTTCTTATTATCAGCCAGGTGCGTGATGCCTCGTAATTATCGAAGCCTTTCAACCCAAGCGCCCAAGGCCAGATCAAGCGAAGTTCTCCCTTCATAAGACCGAGCTCCTCAGTAATACTGTCACGAACAGATCCCCTCACCATAAACCGATATAGTGTTTTACGAGACAACACTCGGGTGTCGCGATAAAAGGAGCACTCGCGTCGAGGTAAACGAAATGCCTCACCCCCATACAAGTGCACACTTTTCAAAGCCGGAAAGGCTTTCTTGGTGTCTTCCTTCCAGAATTCACCGTTTCCCTCACAAGGTATACACATTCGATCTAGGTAGTGTAAGCGAAGCGTATATTGACGAATCTCAACGCTTGGCATACCCAGTCCGCCTTCAGACTGATGCAAGTAGCGGATCTCCCGGCGAACCATGGGCTGCTTTCCGCGCCACTAAAATACGAAAAGAGCCTTCACTAAATCAATTAGTGTGTCCGCCGGCAGAGGGAGCACAGACAGATGGTAGAGGATGAGAGGATAAATGTGAGAATTACACACCTCCGCTCTTCCTTTTAAAGTAAGATTTCTCAAAGACCACAGACGGGCTGAAGCCTTAACCGCTTTCAACACTTCCGACCAATTTTTCTCCAACTGGAGATCAGGACCAGACCAGACGCCGAGTATCTTGCAAGGGCCATCAGTCCAGCCAAAGGGCTCCTGAAGGGGGACACCCCTCCAGGCACCAATGCGTAAGCCAACAGACTTATCGCAGTTGATTTTAGCCCCTGTCACTTGTTCATACCGTCTTACTTCAATGTCGACGACCCTAATTTCAGCACTGCTCGTTACAAGCACAGTGACGTCGTCGGCAAGCACCAGGCAAAGTAATCCCACGAAGGACCGGATTCACCCTAAGCCTGCAAAGGAAAGGCTCCAACGCAAGCACATAAAGAATCGGTGAAAGCGGACACCCCTGACGAATAGATCTGGACAAATCGAAAGGCTTCGACCTCATTCCATTCACTTCAACCAACGCACCGGGGTTTGCATAAAAGAGGCGAATCCAGGAGCAGAAATGGGGACCAAATCCAGCCGAAGACAAGACAGCTTCCAAGTTACGATGATCGACCCTATCGAATGCTTTGGCCTGATCTAAATTGATCAGCGCGTCTTCCGTGTCGACTTTCTCTATGATCAAGCGTATCATGTGCAAATTATCTTGAATAGTCCGGCCCTTAACAGAACAAGTCTGTTCGGGACTTATTAGACGAAACAAGACAACCTGCAGACGATTAGCTAAGATCTTGGCCAAAATCTTTAACTCTGTATTTAACATTGTTAAGGGCCGGAAATTACCTATACCATCACCCCCACTTTTGTCCTTGCTAAGCAATTTGATGATACCCCTAGTAAAGTACTGGGGGATAGACCCGTTCCTAAACCAGGAGTTAAACAACACAGCCAGCAGGGGGACAAAAATGGGCGACAACCTCAAATACAGTTCGTAAGGCAGACCATCGATACCCGGAGACATATCAAGGCCAACCTGCCTTAGGGCCCCCAGGACTTCATCCTCATTTATACACCCTTCGCACCTAGCTGCTTCGGTCGCCTCGAGACGAGAACAGTCAGCTAAATATGCGTCGAACTGAGCCATTGTCAGACCGGGCTACTTGGTTAAAAGATCCTGAAAATAAGAGCGAAAACCCTCCACAATCCCGTCGTTTGTAGTCACGAGACGCCCATCCGATAATATGACACTGGCGATGTGTCGATCAGTAGACCGTCGACGTTCCTCCATACGCAGTGACGCGGCCATGTTTGTCGCCTCGTGCGGCACTCTTTTTAACTTAGCCCTAACTAACAATCCCTGATCTGCCTTGTTGTCCAAGGAGTTCAGTTCCGTTTTAGCTACAGTAAAGGTAACGCTATTCCCCGCTTCAACCGCCCGACTTAAACTAGCTTATAGTGCCACTTTCGTTGCCTTAGATCTAAGGTTGAGTCGACGACTATAATCAGCAACGAAGGACCTAATAACGTTCTTAAGATGGCCCCACCACTTATTCCCAATGACAGCACCCGTCAATTCCCTCTGTAATGTTAGTAAAAGCTGTTCCTGGAAGTCCTTCAAATCGAACAACGATGTGTTGAACTTCCAGTACCCAGCCAATCTAGGCTTAGGACTATCTAAGTTTACCCGAACCCGGACAAGCCTATTATTCGAGTAAACTATATTATGAAAACTTGGACAATCTAAAAGCCCTTAATCGACTCTCCTTATTAAGAACCGATCAAGGTAACTCGAAAGTTGCCTTAAATCGGAGCTGCGACTAGCAGTCTAAGTCCATACTACTTCACGGGGTTTCTCATTTCGAAATTTATCGACAAGATCGAACTTATCGATAAAGTCAAGAAATACCTTAACATCCCCGTTGTTGTTAGTTCCCCTAGGATTTCCCAAGCGATCTAAATCGGGATTCAAGACCGCGTTCCAGTCTTCCGCTAGAATTATCCGACGCGACGTATCCATAAAGGGCTCGATCCGCCGAAAAAAGGAGCCCGCTCAGAATAGGCGTATGGCGCATACACCCCAATAAGCCGAAAAGCCACATCCTTTACGGTAACATCAAGAACGCACAGCCTTCCCTCAGGATCCGCATAGATTGGGTCACACGTCGCATTCAGTGTGCGCTTAACTAGCCAGGAAACCCTTCTTGAGTGAGTTTCAAAGTACGCGTAATAGAGCTGAAAGTCTCTAGTCAGCGCACCCTGATAATCACTGGGAATAAAGTGGGTCTCCTGCAAACAACATACATCGACGCCGAGTCGCTTAAGGTCACGTACTACTCGAAGTTTACGAGCGGTGTCGCTCAACCCTCGACCATTTAGGCTTGCTAATCTGAGTGGCATTCTAGTGCTCTTAGAGTTGGGAACCCGAAACGAACATAGACGATTTTAAGATACCGACAGATGACCCCAGAGGACCTTGTCCCATTTCAGTAGTAATGAGACCGTCCGGGGACAAACCGCCAATGTCCAAGGGGAAAGTTAATTTTATCGCCCTATAGAGAGTTGGAGTGATACGTACAGGGACCCTCCCAACACATGATTTTTGAAGAAGTTTTAATTCGTCGTCATTAAAGAAGGCGAGAGGAGGCGATATCTTAAATGAGTTATTCGCCTCCTCCATCATGCTCCAAACCCCTTTCGCCTTGTTTCTCGATCTTACTACGGTTAAAAGTCTTTTGGCTTCTAAAAAGTTTTCTGGGTGAGAAATATCTTTTTGATTAACCGTCCTCAGCGTAGCTAGGTGTCGATAATCCTTTTAGTGGTGGTTCATCATGAGGTTTTGCAGTCTCTGAAGTTACTTTGCAAACATCTTTGCCGGTGAAGAAAGAGGGCTTCTTTTTTTTTGAGAGCCTCTATAGAGGGGCTTCGTTGACGTTTCTGGGGTGTGGCAGGAGGGGGCATATCAATCTTCATTGGAGAGGGGGGCGGTGTATTTTTAGGGGTGTTGCATGGGGTGCAGAAAGGAGATGGTGTGGGGGAAACGGGCTTCTCTTTGGTTAAAGGGGTTAAGTTAGATTCCCTTACTGGTGGGGGCGAATTTAATGGTGAGGGTGCACATTTGACTGGAGAGCGACGTTCTTTGGCCGGGGAAGTTTTTTTAACCGCATTAATTGTTGTTTCGGAAACCATTTTTTTTTTCTTCGTTTTTTCTTTTCTTTTTCTTCATCTGTTTTACGCTCCTCGTCGAGAGTCTTTTTGAGATTTAAAATGTCTTTATATTTTTCACCACCTGGATCATTGCTGGTTTCGATTTCCAGCTGTTCTTCCTCAGTCATAGCTTGAGCGTATGATTTGGGCGATTTTTTGCCAGTGACAATATTCCAAATGACTTCTTTTTTTTTTGAGATTCGTTTGCAGTGTTTCACAAGTCTTCAAATTCCTCTGGAGAAATATTTGTAGTTGATGGATTTGGGGAGGGAGTTGTCTTCTCTGAAGAAACTTTAGGGGTCAAATGTTCCAGCACTCTGTTTTTGGGGTTAGGCTGGGCCGGTTTCATCCTCGTGGGGCAAGTAAACGTTAGAAGCCCAACCTCGTTACATATCCAACAAGCTTGACGCCTTCCAGCCACCACCACGGGCAATTTCTCCCCGTTCGCCTCAATGTAATATGGTACTATTTTAAACGCCGATTCATTTAGCCAAACGTCAAATGACCACGTTCCTCTAAACTTATCCACTGTAATCGCCGTTATCTCGCCAAACTTCAGTAAAAAAGCGCCTACATATTCGCCAGTTACCACAGCCGGTACTTCGAAAACGGAGATGGTTGTTCTCTTTCGACCCATATATTCCATGCGAAGAATGTAGTCTTTCGTGGTGATTTCTTTTTTGGAGAGTTCGATACATACTTCCTCGGTCTTAACTAGACTATTCCACGTATTATATCCTTTGCATTTTACGATTCGCTCAGCACGTACTGCAGTCGTTGCAATTAGTTTTGCGACTGTTTCCTTGGACGATCTTATCAGTTTTTTTGATTTTCTGTCTACTACAAACATTAAAATTGTTTTGTTTTTTTAGCTCTTCCAATCTTGGTAATTGGATAATTATACCAGTGTCTGTCACAAATTCTGCGCAGTCCTTGGCTTTGGCGACAAATTCGCCAACGTCTATTTGTAGGGCGGGGGACTTAATCCAATCCGTCTTTTCAGAAGGCTGAGATAGCTTCTCAACCACTGCAGAGGTCTCCGCAGGCACACAGCTGGCAGTCGCCATGGCCGGAGAACGGTGAAAAAAATAACAAAACTCAAAATAACAAAAAATAAGGAGTAACAAAAAAATAAGCAACAAATACATGTATAACCGATTCACACAAAATATGTAAAAGCAGAGTTTCCACAACAATACGTAATAGTAGTGTGTTCACAATATGTAAAAGTAGTGTTTACACAATATGTAATAGTAGTGTTTACACATTATGTAAAAGTAGTGTTTACGCAATATGTAATAGTAGTGTTTACACAATGTGTAATACCAGTGTTCACACATTATGTAATTTTTGTCTATACACACTATGTAAAGGTCAGCACACAATATGTAAAAGTAATGAGCACAATATGTAAAAGAAGTGTTAACAAAATGTGTAAAGGTAGAATGTAATAGACGTGTTCACACAATATGTAAAATCATTGTGTACCTAATATGTAAATGTATCGTTTAAAACAAAATGTAAAAGTAGTGTCCACACAATATGTTTAAGTAGTGCATACAAAATATGTGAAAGTAGTGGTTACACAATATGTAAAAGTAGCGTTTACCCACTATGGTTAAGTAGTGTGACACAATTTGTAAAAGTAGCGTTTAAACACATTTGTCAAAGTAGTGTTCATAAAATCTTTAAATGTAGTGATTACATAATATGTAAAAGTAGTGTTCACACAATGTGTAACCGTATTGGTTACACAATATGTAAATCAAGTGTTCACACAATACGTAAACGTAGTAAGCACAAGTTGTAAAATGTGTGTTCACACAATGTGCAAAAAGTAGTGTTCACGCAATATATGAAAGTAGGAATTACACAGCATGAAACAGTATTGTTTACCCAATATGTAGAGGTAGTTATGTACAATATTTAAACATAGTGTTAATACAATATGTGAAAAAAGTGTTTACATCATATGCAACAGTAACCTTTACACAACATGTAAAATGAGTGTTAACACAGTACGTAAAAGTAGTGTTTACACAATATGTAAAAGATGTGTTGACACAATATGTAAAATTGTGTACAACCAATATGAAAAAACTACTTCATACACAATACGTAAAATTAGTATTTACACAGTATGTTAAACACAATATTTAAAATTATTGTCCACACAATATGAGAAAATAGTATTCACACAAAATGTAAAGTAGCGTTTATACAACATGCAAAAATAGTGTTTACAGCATATGTAAAAATATTGTTCACACAATATGTGTATTTTACTCAATGTAAAAGTCGTGGTAACACAATATGTAAACGTAGTGTAAACACTATATGTAAAATAAGTTTTTACACAAATATCGGTTTGACTGTAAATGTTGTGAGTTCAATAACCCTTAATATTGCGCTACAAGTAGTAACTGTTTTTTTAATTTAAATAATCTAACGTATATTTTGTAATTACACTATAGTTTTCTCTAGTCAGAAATGAACAGATTTTAAGTTGATAACATGCTACATAGTCCGACCTGTGTGTGTATGTGACGATTTTACAAAAACATGCACCAGCTTTTGTACTTACCTGTTCATATTCATTGTGGTCATAATTTGTTGAAACACACGGTTATTGTTTTCATATATGCAAGTGGTGATTATGAAATAAACTAGGGAAAGTTCAGATCCATGTGGATTATTAGTAGTTTATAACCCACGGAATATGCATAGCCCCGTTGTTTATCTTGTTCGTCGAAATAATTTAGATGTAATCAAGGTATATTAATTCATGTAAAGTAACGTATGTTATATATTTCTTTGTGTTAATTCTTTCCTAATTAAACGATCATGAAGAATGTTAGCCAAATGGATATGCATTTATTGGTTTGCCAATGGCGCAAATAAAAGGTGCGAGCAAATCCGAAAAAAAAATTAGATACCGCCTATATTTAGCAAGTATTAAAATAGGCATTATATATCAAATAATAAATATTCCAGCCAGTGCAATGATGTTAGTGTATTAGGAGAAGCATATTGACACAATATAATAAGTAGGCATCAGTTCAGCACAATTATGCATTTTCAAGTTCATCTGAAGTCTCTTTAAAGAAAAGCTTTACATTTTAGGCATTCACTGAAATTAAAATCCTGTAAATGATTTTGATAAAAAAATAAACAAGGATTTGAGACATAATGTTTAGTAGAATCATATTTTGATTCTAAACTAGTTATTAGGATATTTAAATAGGTACACATTGTTGTGCTCGGGAAATTAATGTTACTTGCAACTGCCCGGGTATTCTTTGAGTGATATATCTAGTTTCCTTTACGAGTAATATCATAAATCAAAATTTGAAAACATAAACCGTATTGATATACGTAAAGCAAACGAAGCGAATCAAATAAACAGACACATTAACGTGCATACATTCATTATATTAAATACAATTGTGCACAGTTGGCTAATATATAGTATATAAAAGATCGAGCCATTTTAAGTGAATGATATAGCTTTTAACGTGAGATAAATATTACTATCGATGGAGAAAAAAAAATTAGTAATGTAATATCTACATGACTAAACCGCATATGCTATGTGTATATAATACACATATATTTATACAAGAGCTAACGTGCATTATTTCACTTGTCTTTGCCGCTGAAGCCGCTGAAATAGGTTCTGAAAAAGAAAACACTAGCATCGCCTCAACGGAACGTCTCGCAACAACTGTGACGACAAAACTTACACCAAATGCAGTTCTCTTTAGTCACGGTACGTACGTTGATTTGCAGCTTATAGTAAAAGTCTACCTTTAAAATACTCAGGACTGCCATTTTGCATAGAGGTTGTGCTATCTCCCACAGCGGGTGGGGGTGTTATTATTAAATTGTTACCCATCTTGTACTGGTCCGGCTTAAAGTCGTTTACTTTGATGGTATAAGAGAACCCAGTGTGGCAAAACGATGATGTTGTATGCTATGCGGATTAACACACCACTAAAGTTAAGGTATACAATTGTGCACGGATAACGTTAGAAAAGATAGACGCTTTCAATTTTCAACAATTATGCAGTAAATTCGCGACTTTAGTACACCTAATCCCCCTTAATAATCGTGTAAAACATCCACGGTGTTTCTGCAATAAAATAGTCAAAATTGGTAGATGCCCTATTAAGTAAACGATATCACTAAGAAAATGAGAAAAATAGAGTATAAATAATAGAAATGGTACAATTTACAGTAATTACCTAAACAGCTTAAATGGACATTTTTAGGTTATGTAGCTAAATTGTTACTGCCGTTCATCCTTGAAAAAGGCAATATTGATAACAGGAAATGAACGATTTCAATGGCGTGTCAACGATGACGTAAATTTCATATTATCTAACCGAATACCTACGTAAGATAACAATAATATAGCTAGAATCTTTTTACTTTCTAAATAGTAATTTATATATATATATATATATATATATATATATATATATATATATATATCTTACTATTTGGAGTGAAACAGTTTCTAGCTATAGTATTGTTGTTGTATTCTTTCTCTGTTTATTACATTGAGCTCGCATACCTGGAATTTATTTCACTCAAACACTATATATATATATATATATATATATATAAATATATATATATATATATATATATATATATATATATATATATATATATATATATATACTAGCAGTTTTACCCGACGTTTCACAGGGCGACTAACAAGTCGTAGAAATTAAATACTGTGAGTAACATCTTCATGTAAACTCTTCAATTTACATTCCTTTCTCTATCCTTCTGTCTTTTCGTCGTCCCCATTATTTTACTAGCTGTTTGCCTCATCTGATTATTCTCTAAAAGTTTAGAGATACGGCCTTATTGTACCAACTAAGTAAAAGTTTAGAGACACTCACCGGTTGTACAAAATAAATAAAGTGTTTAAACATCCCCCAGTAATACCAATGAACTAAACGTTTTATAAGCGCCCCTGTTGTACTAAAGAACCTACAGTTTATAAACGCTTCTTTGATGTTCCAAAGAACTAAAAGTTTAGAGATGGAACCTTGTTGTATCAAAGAACTAACATTTAAGAGACGCGCCCTTGTTGTACTAAATAATTAAAAGTTTAAAGACGTGCCCCTGTCATACACAATAAGTAAAAGTTTAGAGACGCACTCCTGTTGTAACAAATAACTAAAAGTTTAATAAGGTGCCCCGGTTGTACCAAAGGGATTCAAGTTTATATATAAAAATATACAAAACATAATTTTAAGATAATAAAACTGTATTAGTTCATAATTTACTGCGGGACTAGTTTGTTTAAGTCCTACTCTCTGGCATCGATTTTGGCGAATTCCACACTGTCGAACTTCTGTGCCCATCTTTGACAAAGGGAAGATTTTTCCGAAATGTCAAATAGTTCCTACTCCAGACAGCACACACAAATAACACAACACTTACTATTCAGGTAAAATTGAAATTTAAAATAAATAGTAAAGCATCTCTTTCGATTGTTTAATTTTATTATTTCCAGCTTGTCATTAACCCTACTCTCTGCATTGCCTTCACTCTTTTTAAAACGTGTTTCCATCTCTCTATTTCCATATTTATCTGTCTCCATATCTCTCTCTCTGTACATATATATATATATATATATATATATATATATATATATATATATATATATATATATATATACGTATATATTTATATATATATATATATATATATATATATATATGTGTGTGTGTGTGTATGCGTAGAGAGAGGGAGAGAGAGAAAGAGAGGAACCTAATATATATGTATATATATTATAAAAGACGAGAACAATATCGGTACAATCAGTTTCAAATCATAACAAAAGGGACTTATAATAGGCATATTTACCGGATAAGCCTCTGTTTATCTCGGACTTCTGTGAAAAAAAAATTCTACGTAAAAAGACATGAATTGTAGATGAAAAGAAGTCTGGTAAAAAAAGTATATTGTAGGTACTCTTTGTTATGATTTTGAAAGAGGGTAGCGATGGTGGTGTGCTGTTCAGCACTACATATATAAATAGTTCACTCTTATTGTGGAATTTTATTTACAATGAAGCATTTTGTTTCGGTTATCTTCTACTAACCTTATAAATAAATAAATATATATATATATATATATATATATATAAATATATATATGTATGTATATGTGTGGGTGTGGCAATATATATATATATATCTATATATATATATATATGTGTGTGTGTGTGTGTGTGTGTGTGTGCGTATATATATATATATATATATATATATATATATATGAAATTAAAAATGGAAAAGCGGAAGACCTTTTCGCTCAACGTTTCGCCCAAATTTCACGAGGGCTTTGTCAAGAGCGGACGAAGAATACAAAAATGACAAAAGACGAGAAAGTCTGTAAATTATGGGGAATATATATAGTGGTTGGGTTCATGTTGAGATGAAGGGTATGCAAAAAAAAAAATAGAAACAAATATATATATATATATATATATATATATATATATATGCACATAAATGTGATCGAAAAAAAGTATATTAAGCTGTATGTTGGTTATGCTATTGTTTAAGGTTATAGTTAGATATAATCTTACCACAATATTTTAACATTGATTACAAATGACCTGGCAGCTTATTCTACTAATGAATAGTTATTGAGTGCTATATATTTAATTCAGCAACGTACGTAAGTAACTGAACATAACAACTAAAATTGAATTTGTTGAGACATATAATACTTAGTTTGGCCAGATAAATTAGGACAGACGTAAGAGATATCGAAGGTTAATATAATTGCACCAATTCTGAAATTAAGAGGGGTGTTTCGGGCTCTGAAAAACAGTATTTGTTATATTACATGTCTAGCTAGACATTGAAACAACATTCATATGGACAGGAAATATTTAATTACTGTAGTTGTGTAAAAACACGCGCCATATAATATAGCGACGCATACGTAAATGGCCACTCATTATACTTGATATTTCTGGGTCTATATATTGGTGGTTGTAAATTGAGATTGGATACATATTGGTTTCATTTTCGAAGTGCGAATGTAAAAGTCATAGTTATATTAAATAGACATTTCGTATGTTACGACACTATAAGTCAAGGTCATTTTTTTTCGAATAACTACTCATAGTTCCTGGGATTAAATCACCAATGGTAGAAACCACTTGTGTTTGTATGTTGGGTTAATTAAATGTTATATAACTATATCTTAATTAAATGTTATATAAATGTATATTACTTATGTAACATGAAGTGAATATATTAATAGTTATGAAATAAAACATATATGACACAACAACAACCAAACACCAGCAGCAATAATAACAAGTGTGACATTTTAAACACACAATAAACAATCGTTATTTGTAAAACTGTGAATAATGTTGCCTGGAATTTAATTTTCGTTTGCCCTTTTCTCCAAAGAAACAAAATAAACAAAGCAAAATTTAAAAGCTATAATATTTTTTTTAATAAAACATTAAGTCATTACAATTATAACTAATAATAATTAGGGTAAATATTTATTGAGACTATTGATAGTTTTATTAATTACATATAAATAAGAACTTTCAAGCGTTTAGCAAATTGTAAATTTACATATTCGACAAACCGAAAAAAATAATATGAAATTTTGTATAGTGTTTATGAAATTAGGCGCTTCATTCATACGAATAAGATGACACAATTAACCGAGTATTTAGTAAGGTACTCCACCGCAATAGATGTAATTACAAAAATAAAACAAAATACTAATTCAACAATAAATATATCCAAGGAGTGCCGATAAAAGAGTAAAATGTAACTTTTCCTTGACTCTTTACGATAACACAGTAAGACACAATATCCTTTTAAAAGTTTATCTTAACAAATGCTTATAAGAATGTTCTCTATGTTCTTTTTATACTGAACACTATGTAATCCATTCATCAAGAAAACTGAGCGTTTACCGTTTAACTATATTGCATGTTATAACCTAAAAAAACAATTGACCGTAAGAATAAATTACCAAAAAAACAATTTAGCTTCGGTACAATTTTGCATATACATTTTACGTACAATGATATTCAATATGGTCATGGAGCGTTGTTTTCAGGTAGGTATTATGTTTTCTGCTAGAATTTAATAAATAATACACATACTTATTTTGGAGAAACCAATGAAGTTTTAACAGGTCCGTAGACAATACAATTTACATTTGGCGGTCTGGTTATCCCCATGTTGTGCAATATCCTTCTTCGTTCTTATTAAGTGTTTTTTTATGTTTTATTTATTTATCCTATTGAAATACGAACTTAGAGTTTGTTGTAAGCTTAGTTTATTTATGACTTTCGAGATTGAGATTGTTAAACATACATTTTAACAATAATACTTACAAAATATACAAACTTCAATTTACTACAATACGCATGTGTATTCGTATAACAGACATCACTATACATTTCTTCGTATAACACCCGGGCAACGCCGGATAAAAAAAATGGAATTGTTGACGAAATGAATACATTTATGTTTCGAACGAATATCTCGACAAGCTAGTATATAATTATGGTTCCTAACAAATATTGATTTAGTTTTCAAAGTGCGAGGATAAAAGTAATAGTTATAGTTAACTAGTAATTTCGTATGTTACGACAATATAAGTAAAGGTAAAATTATTCGAACAACTAATACATCTCATAATAAATAGGATTAAATCATCTATGGTAGACATTACTCGTGTTTGTAGAAGTAGACTATATAGCAGTACTGACATAAAACAGTAAAATAGTGTTGTTTTATTTTAGTACTGTTAACTGTTATATAAATATATATTACTTATGTTAGATAAAATAATACATTAAGAGTTATGGAGTAAAACATATGAAAACGAAACCACAATAACACCAATTACAAACATAAATGACAAACATAACTAGTGTTCAATTTAAAACAAGAATACACACTATTTGTTTAACCGTGATTGCTGTTGTCTGAATTTAATTTGATTTTAAATAAAAAAGAAAATATTTGACGACATCAATACATTTCTGTTTCGAACATACATCTCGACAGACTGGTATAAAATTATGGTTTGTAAAAGTGTGAAAAGGAATGTGTGTACCCATATATCTTGTCTAAATATCTTTAAACATATATTAGTCGATATTAGATTACATGTCCATAAGCACCTTCTTCATATTTTATCATATTAAATTTGTTTTCGATGTATTATATACATGTATGTATACTTATATGTATATATATATATATATATATATATATATATATATATATATACATCTTCATTCTCCACGAATCTTAACTTTTTCTAACTCATTCTTTCCCTCACATTTTTAACACAGCAAGCCGGTGAAACATTCTCATTTTTCAAAATATTTCAAATATTTCACACCTAATCACAACAAATCTCCCGTCTCCCCCTCACCCATTCCCCTTCTCAACCACTTCTCTCGTACCCTCACCCTTCCATACCTCCCACTCTCAAATCCCTTCATTTTCTCAAATCGTCTTTAAAACCGTGACTTTCACCCATCCACCAAAGTCACAGGCCCCCTCCTTCTCTACCCACCCTCCATTTCTCTGCATACACCCCCACACATACATCCGCATTCACCATGAACCCAAACCTCCCAAACTATTTTCCTTCAGTCTTGGCCGCAGCTACCTGTTCAAATATTCCTTCCTCCTTCTTCCCCACCCTTCCATTCCCTCACTCACTGCCATCCACTTTATTCCAGATCATCCCCCACCGCTTTCTTTTACAACCAGCCACAGTATCCCTGCTCACCCCCACCTTTCCACTCTTCTCCACTCAGTTTCATAAACATTTACTTTAATTCCTCACTACTGACTCCACTAAGTCCGGACGTCAGCCCTATTGTTTTATCCAGTAGTGGCTACTACTTTCCTCCCTTCTTCCCATAATGTCAACCCTATATGTGCACGTACTTGCATGACATTTTTCTTTATATTATCATCCTGATGATGTCTTATAAATAAAGACGAAACGTTGATGTACACATAAAACACATCCCTTTTTGGTTTTCCTTTTTCATTTTCCGATTACGTCGGATTACTTTCATCCTTCTCTTCCCATACATATATATATATATATATATATATACGTGTGTGTGTAAATATATATATGCATACATATATATTTATGTATATATATATATATATATATATATATATATATATATATATATATATATATATATATAGTTATGTGTGTGTGCGTGTATGTGCGTTTGCGTGTGTGCTCTTCGTGGTATCTTATAGACCCTTAGATGTTTTATTTCGATTCAGAATTATGTTATATTGAATAGATGTTTTTATTGAAACAGTCTGGATACAATCTAATAAAACAGTAATGAATTATTTAAGTGCATGACATAAAGTTGTTACTTTTCTATTACACAAGATATAATGTAATTATATTTGGTACAATATCATATATATTCAATAGATTGGCTACGCTCTTGCTGATATAATACGTTGCTAAATATACTTATATAATATGTATCTGTATATATATATATATATTATATATATATATGTATATATATATACCTATACACACAAATATATAATTTAAAAAAAAACACATTCTACTTTCCTTTGCGTGAGTTTTTGTGTCTATTCTTTTAGAAATCTTATTTCAATATTATTGTTTATAGGAAATGCGGTTCCTATGCTGGCTTTTCTAAATCTCATCATCTGATAGCTATCGAAATACATATTCCAGTTGTGGAAAACACTTACAGAAGGATTGAGGGGAATGGAGACAAAGTAAGATTAAATCGAATCCAACGAGGGATGCGTGTAAAATCCAACAGAGGGATCGCATCTTCGCTTGACAGTGTCGATATCGGGTTTATTTTTTTCTATTCTAGAATTACCGAGATTGTATGAAGTTAGAAGTCTCATCGATATTTGAACAAGAGAAGTATGTAAGGCATGGCTCTTATTTGGATTAAAATTGATTCAAGGCATTTTCGTGTGCATCGATTTTGATGGTGACGCTTACTCACAGGTTGTTTCTCCCAAAAGCAAAAAGAGAAAGCTAAGGCTGCGAGATATTATTGATGAGACGAAGAAAATATAGACTGTGAATGATTGCACATCTCTCTCTCTCTCTCTCTCTCTCTCTCCTCTCTCACTATATATATATATATATATATATATATATATATATATATATATATATATATATATATATATATATATATGTATAGCAAAGTAATATTCTTAAGTTCAATCAATACACCTTTTACATTTTCAGGGTAAATATCTTTTATATTTAAGCATTACAAACCGACAGAAACATTGTCGGATGATTTAAATGAGTAAACTATACTGTACTTTATCTTATGACACATTAGTTCCACATGTCGACTATCACAAACGGCTGCATTAAGCCTGATATAAGATACTTCATTAAAACGTAAGGTAGTTAAAACTGTCATAAAATGAAAATTGTTCAATCTGGATAGAGGAACTGTAACAGCGGCAAAATCAAATCTATCTTCTATCTCTATCTCTATCTCTTTCTCTCTCTCTCTCTCTCTCTCTCTCTCTCTATATATATATATATATATATATATATATATATATATATGTATATATATATGTATATATATATATATATTATATATATACATATATTATACATATATATGTATATATATATATATATCTTCTATCTCTCTCTCGCTCCCTATATATACATATATATTATATATATATTATATATATATATATATGTACATATATATATATATATATATATATATATATATATATATATATATATATCTTCTTCTCCCTATATGCATATCTACTTCAAGCAATTGTTAAATAATAGGCGGAAGACAATAACTATGTATTACTCCTGTTTGATAATAATACTCAAGACTATTATTAATATCCTAACCTTGGTGCGTTGTTATTCTACGAAATCACAGTTAAACGATATGCTACTAAGACAGAGAAAAACGCAGCAGAAATCTGTACACACAGCTAATAATACGTGACCCTTCCAGTCATATTAGCTATACGTCTACTAATGATGATATTAGTGTACTATTCTATATGATGTATTTCCCGATCTTTGTTTAATTAAAAATGATATATAAACAAGATAACATGAATGGGGTTATAATTCGAAATCGTTATAAGTTTTGCTGCATTCATATGAAAAAAAGTAAGTCATATTTTGTTTGGGCTGTTAACCGACATAAACTAAATGTTAATAGTCCTTCGCATCACACTTGCTGTATTCAATAAACCCGTTATGGTTTCATAGGATAACTGCTTAAGTAATACATGTTATCATTTTTCATTAATTTATGGTGCTTCTTTTGAATGCGCGATATTGCTTTTTACAATAAACCTTTTTGACTTCACCAATACAATGGTACGTTTATGTATTCATTAGTTTTAGATATTATCCCTTTTAGTCTGTCGATTTAATTAAATTTTACTTTTAATTGTATTTGTTTAGTTTTCCTCAATATTTAAAATTCTCAGATCGTCGTACCCATCTACACATTGCTTTCTAAACAGTTTTATTCAAATGAATATTACACAAATATAATAGAATAAACACTGACTGCGTAGAGATTTTTTTTTAAATCCGATGATCTCAGGTCCATCCCTAAATAAAAAAGTGGTTAACGCACAGAATTGTCGGGAAGACGCAATGGAGATTGAAAGACCGACGAGGGTTAGCATCAGATAATACTGGAATAGTGAGGAGGTTTATTGCTGCTCAAATTCCAACGGCCGATATCTGCGAAAAATAACGTGTACTATGTTGCGAAAACACAAACAGTTTTGCGATGGTTAACTAAATAAACGGAGACTATTGCATATATGCATGCACTTGTCACTCAAATTCTAGCGAACACAAAGTGTTTTTTGTAGGCGAGCGATCAGCGATAATAACTCGTGTTAAAACTCTTATTGGAAGTATAATAAACATATCAGTAATAATAATAACAATGACAATAATAATGATTGTCATACAAGATGACACAATAATTACGACTTGTGGCATTCCTTTAAATTGCTATTAATTCTTAAATGCAGTTTTAGACATGCTCGATGCATACATTTTTTATATTAGCGGTTTTGTCATGAAGTTTACATGCACTATTCGCATCCCAACATCTCAATCGCACAGTCATTATATCATCACTCCTTAAGAACAAAGGGTGGTACGATTATGTTTATTAGTTTTGAAACACATATGAGATAATCAGCACTCATTGAAAATACCTGGCAGGCAGTAAATAATTTATATGGCTTCACTTTCTAAATCACCTTATGGATTTCTAAAAAATACGGAATGTTTATGTCTGTTAAATTAAATACATATAACTAATATCCGCCGTATCGTATTGGGCTCAATGTTAAACATCAAAACACATACTTGATCACTCTTCCAGCAAAATTACTTTCAATTTCAGTCGGTGTATTTGGTTTTACTATTAGTATTTCAATTAAATATAAACACAAAATATATATTGTTGGCTCGTAACATGAATCTAAACTCGCCAGCCAATATCAGGACGATTTAACTAGAAATAGCTCTTTTGAATTACATTCGTAAATCCTACACACAAATATTAGACTCCATTAAACAGAGATTAAACCAACAAATAAGTATAACTCATAGTTTAATGTATGTATTTACTAAATAAATAATCAGATAGCTATGTTTTACGGTATCCCGAGCTAATTTGAAAATAAAATATCAAAGTGATTGATTAAGATCGATTTAATCCATGGATGCTTATTTTACATTAACAATCTTTTATTGGTTTTTATTATAATTCAATGCATTTTATCTTGTTAATTATCTCTCATTTAAAGAGATTATCATAAAATAGTGTTTACATCCGATTATGAAATCGTTAACCGATGCATTTCTGATTATTTCCTGTTAATCAGAGCATTTACCACATAGATATCTCAAATGTATGGTTCTGACCGCTGAGCATAATTTAAATGTTCACCTATTATTGTCAATATTAACATTTTCATACACTATTTCTCTAGCTTACTCACCAGACATTAATAATGGATTTTTACGATCGGGGTTTTGTATTTAAGTACACTGGTGTCTCAAATGTGTGTATCCCATAGTCGTCTAGAAAAAAAACATGGGAGGCTAATGTTATTGGGTATATCTATTCCGATGCTCACATGAAATAGTATTAATGTTATTTTTTAAACATATTTCAGCCCAAACAATGCAGTAAATGGTTACTGATAATTTGAGTGTTGATTTTGGGAATCACTCCGAGTTGGGAGCAGTGTAGCGATATGTATGTTTACATTAATTTTAAACCTCTGCATGTCGGTACTGACACGAAAACATGGAGCAGGGAGGAAGTTACAGAGGCTAGCAGCACAAGGAAAGAAGCTATTAGAGTAGAAGGCCCTCCAGTATCTAGGGGAATTCACGGTGAATGGATAGGATTTAGCTGATTGTCAAGATTGCCCAGTGAATTTGCGTCGATGGGGCACCAAAGTAGCCAGTTCATCGGAACACAGTCCATTGAAGTATTTGTAAAACAAGCACAAGGATGCTACATTGCCCCGATGGGGCAGGAACTGGAGCTTGGTTGAGAGTGAGGGACCTATTAAGTTGGCGACTCTTTTTTGGACCTTGTCTAAGAGGGAGTGACTCGTTGATGATACTTCAACCTAGATGGGACAACAATACTCTATGCATGGGCGGTTGGTTACTTTGTAGAGATACAGAATAATTTCAGGTGTGAGGAGTTTACTAGTACGGTAGAGGAAGCCCACCTTCTTTGCTGCATCCTTGACAATGTATTTAATATATTTGCGCCAATTAATGTTACCTGTGAAGGTTAGGCCGAGATGCTTGAATGTTGACCTCTCAGGTAGCGTTGTATTTGCCATGAACATCGGTGGTTGAAGATGTTTCTAGTAGTTATTGAAAGAAAAGAGCTTTGACTTCGCAGCATTAGAAGTTACCAACCATTTATCACCCAAAACATCTACAGGCTGGAGGGCATTTTCTAAGGATTTAGTCAGTGCCTTGGATATGTTCGCGTCTGTTGTTTCAACATGACGAGAATAAAGCGTGGTGTCGTAAGTGAATACACCAATGTCGGACTCAATGTCATCAGGGAGATCGTGTATTAAGATCAGTAACAATAAATGTCTAAGGATAGATCCATGGGGTAGACCAGCAGTTATGTCATGTTGCTTAGATAAACAGCTATCGAGGAAACATGTATCTTTCTTTTGGTTAGGAAAGATCTAACTATATGAAGTAATTGCCCAGTAATACCGTATGCGCGTATTTACTAGAGAAGCCTTTTCATGCCATCCTTTGTCAAAGGCCTTGGATATTTCGAACGCTACAACCCTACCTCCACATGTCTTGTCAAGTGTATGATGCATGCGTTCAGTGATGATCGTTAGGATGTCCGCAGTTGATCGTGCTTGTCTAAATCCATACTGGCGGGCAGAAAAAAGTTTAGCATTTATTAAGTGCCGGGCTATCGCTAGATTGATTAAGGATTCAAAGCGTTTAGCAAAGATCGGGAGTAGACTGATTGAGGATCAGTTCGATCCCCATATTTCTTGCAGACTGGTATAACAGAGACAATTTGCCAGCTATGGGGAAATCAAGATTAAGCTAGGCATTAAACTATTGTATGCGCTATCCCTGAGAGATTCACCAATCGCCATTTGTAAACATCCATGCCAGAAAAATAAACAGTCAGTAATCTTAATAATATATTACAGTTAAAAATTATATTATGATACTATAACTCAGTTTACATTTTCTGGGGCGTTATTTCATGAGTGAGCATATGTCGACATATTTGAATAAGCCCCTCCTCCATGTCGCTTACTAATTTTCGCTCTCTATCTATCTCTTTATATATATATATATATATATATATATATATATATATATATATATATATATATATAGTTTTATTTATTTTATACGCACATAAAAGTAATCCATGGACACGAATATCTTGCTAACAGTCGTCATAAGCATGGATCACTTAGACAAGGAATGAACTTTCGATATGTATGGCAATAGTATGCAGGGTATATTCTGGGTCATGACCTCTTGCCTTGAAATGTATACGATTTGAATCTTCTACATATTTAATGTATTTCTATGCAATCGGTTTTATTGGTGAGTTTAACGTTTGCTTCTGTACGTTTAATACCCTTATATTGTTTCACTTCCTAAGTGAGAAAGCTGCAGAAAATTGCATTGTGATCGCCCTTTACTTCATAGGACGTCTTTTCGTTATATATATATATATATATATATATATATATATATATATATATATATATATATATTATCAACTGTAAAAGATTAATGACTCCCTTGTATATTTGAGACTAAACCTGCAAGTTGAAACAACATACGCTTTTGGGTTTTATTTTGTGTCCTAATATTTCTATATGCTTAATATTTCTTTATTGGAAAAGTTATTACTAATCCAATAACTGAAAGCTACAGGGGCAATTCGAATAATACATGTGTGGTGATTTCAGTTGAGCTGGGCATACAACAGGTAGACGTTTCCTTTCATATGTAGCCTATACGTGCTTTCGGTCAGGCAAAAAGTAACGTCTAAACAGTTCATGATCTAGTTTTTCCATGACATTTATATTATTTTATAAATGTTCTCGTATTCGGAGTTTGCAGTATTGTTGCATACCTTACATTTCTACCTCGCTTGTAGTAGAGGGTGGTGTGTCTTTTCGTGGATGCACTCTTTGTTCTTTCCTCCCTGCCGTGCACCACGCTGTCCGTGTCTGCAACACAAGCCTCATGAGGCACTTCGAAGACAAACTCTGTTTTAAATTTAATTCATTTTATTACAAGCGTTGTTATTTCAACTGGGAGTCATTCACTACATCGAGAGAGAGGGAGAGAGCAACTCACTACTTTATCGTGGTTAGTTAACAATGTGTTCTTAACCATTCATAGAGAGGGGGGAGGATTTCTCGTGCTTGTATTCCTTTAATGGAAATATCCCTTATTTTTACATCGTAAATCGCACGTCCTGCTCGGTTCGCCTTCCGAATCAGACTGCCGAACACTTGCTTCTCATGAGAAAGAGTGCGTCACGGATCCTCTGTTTCCCAAGCAAGGTCCGCGACGTCACATAGTCTCGCAGGTGCAGACTGCCCTTTGATCTGGGATCTCGTCACACGGTAACCTTGTCACGTCTGTTAGCTCTGACTGTGGGAACAGGCCCTTATCTGCACCCGCGTTAATTCGCGCAAGTCAAACCAACGATTCCCAACAGATACGTCCATTCCCATAGGCCGATCATCTAACATTCTTCCCCTCACTATACAAAAAAAAACAATCCTAAAATGTTTATTTTCACATACCCCTCCGCAGGGTCTGGTCAGAAACAGGGGTCAGCGCAGCTGTATATCTCAGTTCCACCCTCTTGACCCGGCCGCTATAAATCGGCCCTATGACCTTTCCTGGGATGTAAGGAACATCTCCCTACGATCGATATCGGCTCTTTATCCATCCCTGTCACAATCGAGTATAGGACACGCTGGGTGCACACCCGTCGCAAGGTTGCTTGACCACCTGACCCCACGGCATCCGCACACGATACCTAGTCACACAGTCCACCACACCTAAGCAGTAAATTCTAATAGAAAACAGGGCTTAACAGAAAACTCCCCATTTTGAAATTCTGATAATCCCTAAATGGTCAGCCATCTAATTTCTCTGTAATATGTCTTATCATAACATTCAACCGCTATGCTTCTCAACACGGACCTAATTTCACAATTTTCACAATATATCATGGCAATCTTTTCATGGCTACAACATCGCTTTTACACGCGTGTGCACAGAAATAACTCTTTGTCCGTATCATCGCAAGCTCACCGGCTGCCTCAATGGGTCACGCGTAGCGAACATAAATCAATCCCAACCCGTTTATACGATAAGCGGGCACATGACAATCTTTTCATGGCTACACAATCGCATTTTCACGTGTGTGCACCGAAACAACTCTTTGTCCGTATAATCGCAAGCCAACCGGCTACCTCAACGGATCACGGGTAGCAAACATTACTAAATCCCAACCCGTCAGTTGGAAGAGACACGCCCTACGGCCTCCACATCGGATCCTCGCTAAAACCCTTACTGCATCGCCAAAGGGTCAACTCTCTCATTGTAACTCCCTTTAATTGGCTGACCTCAACTTAATCTTAATTAGTAAATGTTTCTTTTTTTTATTTTATATACAAAAATTTTAGTATGAGGCGGGCAAAAAAACAAAAAATTAAAACAAAACAATGCTCTTGGCTAAACAAAAAAAAAACAGGGAAATGAATTCACTGAGTTTCTCTCTCGACTACACATTTAAATAACAACAAAAAAAGATTAAAACAATACAATTTGATGAGAAACACCCCACTCGACAAAATAACAATCAAGATATCAGTTTCCCTACCAATCGAATGCATTTATTTCAAAACGTGGACCGAATATGTTCTGCTTGTGTGTATTTGTGTAAGTTACCGTCTCTTTTTTCTTTTTTTTTACAAAAGGTAAAAATGCTGCGTGCAATATCACCTTGATTTTTAGTTCCAAAATCATGTGTGCTGTGTCACGAATTATTATCATTATTATACTGTATGCACTTCTTTTTTTTAGTATGTGATTTTTGTGTGTGTGTGTGTGTCTGTTACACTGTTTTTTTTCTTACTATTCAGTTTTGTTTCTAACTGATTTCGTTTGTTTTATTTCTTTACTTTTCACAATACATTCATAATTGTTTCATTCTTTTCTTTCTGTCTTTACTTTTACGGCACATCAACGTCTTTTTTAGTCTAATCTTAAAGTCTATCTTTTATATTTGATTTTATGTGTGCTGTGTCTATCTGTCCTGTCTTTACTTTCATGGCACATCTAGCCTTTTTCTCTGAAACAAAACAGCGACTTTTTACTTATTGTTTGTAGTTCTCTCTTTGCCCCCGTATTTCTCTTTTTTCTTTCAGACCTCGCACGTTGTCTTTCTTGCTTTTAAATTTTTTATTTTTTCATTTTTTAGTTCATCGTGGTAACTCATGGTTCGAAATCAGCACATTCCATGCTCAGAATGGCAAGTCACTTAGCACCAAAAAGAGTATGTTGCATACCTTAGATTTCCCCCTCCCTTGTAGTAGAGGAGTGTGTGTCTTTTCGTGGATGAACTCTTTGTTCTTTCCTTCCTGCCGTGAACCACGCCGTCCGTGTCTGCAACAAAAGCCTCATGACGCATTCCGAAGACAGACTCTATTTTAAATTTAATTCATTTTATTACAAGCGTTGTTTTTTCCACTGGTAGTCATTTACTACGTCGAGAGAGAAGGAGAGAGCAAATCACTACTTTATCGTAGTAAGTTAACAGTGTTTTCTTAACCATTCACAGAGAGAGGGGAGGATTTCTGGCGCTTGTATTTCCTGAAGAGAAATACCCCTTATTTTTACAATGTAAATCGCACGTCCTGCTCGGTTCGCCTTCCGAATAAGACTGACGAAAACTCGCTTCTCATGAGAAAGACTGCGTCACGGATCCTCTGTTTCCTACGCAAGGTCCGCGACGTCATAGAGCCTCTCGCAGGTTCAGACTAACCCTTGAGCTGGGGTCTCGTCACACGGTAACCTAGCCACGTCTGTTAGCTCTGACTGTGAGAACAGGTCCTAATCTGCACTTGACTGTACCGGCATTAATTCGCGCAAGTAAAACCAACGATTCCCAACAGATACGTCCATTCCCATAGGGCCATAATCCAACAGTCTTTATGACAATAGAGAGGGCATTATCCCTATATAATCCAATATATTTCACATTAATCCCATCTAAGTCTTTTAGATGTCCAATTCAGTATAACAAATCCATTTCACATTACAGACGAATCACTTACTTTCAGAGTTTGACTTTTATGTTTTACTTCAAGCGAATTTTATTGAGAATGTTTTGGAATAAAGAAAAACGTCGATGAACAAGACTCAATTCGCTTTTTTTCTTTTGTATATTTGTCATTAGGTTTGATTATTTATTATATAATTGTAATACAGGGTGTTTCAAAAGTCTTGGGAACATAACGATTTTTACTAACTCAAAAACTATTAGGAGTTGAAAAATGAAATTGGTACCGTTGGAAAGGTTAAAGTTTCAAGTTTTGTGGGGAATCTTCAGAGTTGCTCAATATGAGCACCATTCGTCACACGGCAGACATCTAGTCGATAGTCCATTTCCTGCCAAACGCGTTCCAGCATCTTGACGTCAATGGTTCCCACAACTGCCGTTACTCGAGCCTTTAGTTCGTCAATATCTCTTGGAAGGGGCGGCACATAGACTTGTTGCTTGACAAAGCCCCAAAGGAAAAAGTCACACGGGGTAAGATCTGGAGACCTAGGAGGCCAGGGCATGAGAACGTCATCACCTCGCCCAGATCTCCCAATCCATCTACCAGGCAGCCTTGTGTTAAGAAACTGCCTTACTCTAAGACTCCAGTGTGGTGGTGCACCATCTTGTTGAAAAATGAAGTCATCAGATTCTGCTTGTTCCAACTGAGCCATTAACCAGTCTTCCAGCATGTTGAGATAGGATTCACCAGTGATAGTTGCCTCTTCAAAGAAGAACGGTCCATAGACACCTTTCTTGGAAATTGCACAAAACACGTTCACTTTTGGTGAATCTCGCTCGTGCTCAAGAAGTTCATGAGGATTCTCAGTACCCCATATGCGAGTGTTATGCTTGTTAACTTTGCCATTCAGATGGAAGGTCGCCTCATCGCTAAAAACAAGCCGGTCATCAAAGCCGTTATCTTCCAACTTCTCTTGCATTGCAATGCAAAAGTCACGGCGAAGTGGCTTATCAGTGTCCTTCAACTTTTGGACCAACTTGAGCTTGTAAGGTACCATTTGCAGTCGTTTCCTTAAGACACGCCAGACAGTTGCTGGAGCAAGCTGAAGTTCCCTGCTGGCTCTTCTCACTGATTTACGGGGGCTCCGCTGAAAGGCTGTCCGAACTTGCTCAACTGCATCTTCTGAAGTTGAAGGGCGACCTGTTCGCTTACTTGGGCACAAACACCCATTTTTCACAAATTTAGCATGCCATCTGACAATGGATTTCCTTTCAGGGACTTCTTTTTTAAATTTCCTGCGAAATGCACGCTGAACACATGTCCACGATTCAGTCTTTGCAAATTGGAGGACGCAAAATGCCTTGTCTTGTTTAGAGAACGCCATTACTGCACCTGGAAAGATAACACGAAAATCATTAGTATGACCAAAAACTTGATTAAGCAAGCTTTAAAATGGCACCAGTTTCATTTTTCTACCTGGAATAGTTCATGAGATATACGCATTTGTAATGTTCCCAAGACTTTTGAAACACCCTGTATATATATATATATACATGCATATATTAAGTTGAGTGCGTATATGTGTTAATATATTTGAAACTACAGAATGTATTCTGATATATATATGTGTGTATATATATATATACATGTATGTATGTATGTATATATAAATCTATCTCACACTGTCTCTCTCTCTTTCTATATATACATATATATAAATATATAGATATACATATATACATATATATGAAGTAAATGAAGTATTCTCATAACACCTACTAGCCATTTAATACATACACCCATATACGCATAGATACACCCATATTTATTCCATGCAAAGTATAAGTATATGCGTGCTTAATATAATTATAGAAAATGCAATAAATATATATATATATATATATATGTATATATATATATATATATATATATATATATATATTATTTCATATCTTATTATTAGTGTATGCGTTTATCTGATCGACGTTTGTTATTTCTTATCGATCGCCTGCCAATTTTTCGTATGCATACATACACCAATATATATATATATATATATATATATATATATATATATGTATATGTAAATATATATATATATATATACATATATATTGCATTTAAATGTTCATCAATATATTCAATTATATTAGCCCATATACTAAGTTTTAGTTAACACACCTTTTTTTACCATCAATAAATCAAAGAAACTGATGGAAACGCTGAAGCGTCAACTAGTTCGACTCATTTTGAAAATGTGTGAAGCCATCTTTATAAAACTAAATGCCAATCCTTTGCTGAAAACTCACAGTGAGAACAAACAGATCTTCTGGTAATGAGGTCCTTTAATGTTAACGGCAAAAAACACTCCTGTCGTTTCGGAAGCCTCACACTTAATTTCTGATGCAATGAAATGTAATGAAATTCGAGATTTGATCTCATCCTACGCATATACGGTTTGCGATCAACACTTAATAATCTAGGGCAATAGAACCGAGTGGGATTATGTTGTTGTCCTAATATATAGTTTAGTGTATGTCGGTCTGGGGAAAATTTCATCAAATTGGTTGTGCTGCGCAAGATATAACATAAATACGGCTCGATTTCAGTAGTGGAATATTTTCTCAATACCTGTTTTATTGGTTATACATGATCTAGTAATGCGGTTGGAAATAGAATATGCTCTTATGTTAGATGGTACGTATTTTTCTGTTGACTTTTTATATAAAATATTAATTTGTATTTGCTTTTCTTGACATTAGTATAAATTTAGAAAATATTTGTTTATCAATGTTATAAATACGTCAACTTTAAAAATAATGTATTACGATGTAACGTATTCTAACATGTTACTCTAGAACAAGTTCTGAGTGTAGCATGTATTCAAAAGAATCTCTATAGAGCACATACTTTAGTATTACTATGAAACGTATTTTAAATAAGTACTATAGAAGTTTCCTTAAATGTTACTATAAATACAAATACAATGCATTAGTGTCGAACATATTATGAAGTAGTACTATGAAACGTACTCCAGAGATATCAAATAGTATATATTCTAAAGTACTATAATTGGATGTATGCTAATGAACATAACATTTTTAAAATGGTACTATAGACTCCATTCCAAATGATGTAGAACCTATTCTAAACAATTATTATACAACACAATTAAGATAAATGCATCTCACGTATTCTTCATTATTACACTACAACTTATTCTAAAATATTGCTATACAACGTATTACCAATTTTTATAATAGAACTTATTCTAATGTTTTCGAATAGAACGTATTTCAACGCACTACTATATACCATTAGATGTATGATAAAGTATTAAAATAGTACGTACTCTGCATTATTAACAAAGAGCATATTCTGAAGCATTCTTATACAATATATTATAAAGTATTACTACATAACTGTTTTCTACAGATATACACTCATAGTTCTTGTAGTAAAGAATTTATCATATATTGTATTACGATCTTATTATTATTTCAATAAGTGTGAGTAAATAAACACTTTTCCCGGGGGTCGTTTACTTTCATATATTTTAAAACACAAACTGAATAGTAAATAGGCGTTAGATTTTAGATGGAAATATATATATATATAATATATTTATATATATATATATATATATATATATATATATATATATATATATAAGTTCGTGTTTCTATACTTGTTTGCAAGTTATTGGTCAATATCTCAATCTCTTACTGATGTATTTTCTATTATTTCACCCTGTCTCAATCTACTTAGGGTTTAGCTACTTTCAATATAGAACAAGATAAATAATTATTCATTAGAGGGTAACACTACTTCATAACACCGAACTATTATAAAGAAGAAACATAATATATAATGGAACTCACATTATGTCAGATTTTGTTCAAAATCCATTACAAAAAGTGATATGCCTATGTTCTAACAATGCCCGTGTATGATATATTGTAAAACATTCATGATAGTCAGTTCATGAATTAAGGTGATTATGTTGTACAAGCAATTAGACTTTGGCTATCTTTCTATGGTTAATAATGTTTTTACAATAATACAGAATTATATACCTTGCCTATCAATTTATTCACGTTTATTGTTAGTAATTACCAAATCAGTTATGGCTTCTACGCTCAGTAAAATAAGTTTAAATATATTAATGTTAAGATTTCATGAGATATACATTGTCATAGAATAATAGAAGGATATACAGACGCTTTCCAACATATTTTTTACGAAATAAAAATATCAACTTAACTAATAATACATGAATGTATTTGTCAGGCAACTACATTATAAGTGTGTACAAAAATATATATATATACCAGCAGGAAATAATTCAATAGTTCGACTTCGGACCAGGAATTTCTTAAGATACCATATTTTACGAGGATAGCCGGGGAACGGGCCCCGCTAGTGAAATTATATTTTACTTAGCAAGAAAAATATATGTTAAGAATAATGTAGGACTACATTTAAAATGTCTTTTATAGATAAAACTACGCTTTTTAATGATGTATATACATGAAATTACTTAAGTTTTAAACAAACACTTTTTCGTCAAAAATGTTTTACTTGTTGATTGTTCTTTAGTAACACGGGAACATTAATAGTGTGTGAATTAAATTATTCCACGGGTTCGGGTGTTGTAGGTGCCATATGTTTGGTGTAATATCTTTTTCTTTAATTAATTAGTTAATTACAGGAAACCTATTGCATATCTAGAGAAAACACAAAGAAAACATAAGGTGTTTAAAAAAAGTATTTGTGCACATTCCTTTTAAAGTACTGATGAGCGTTTTAGTAATTTATCCATTTTTATTAAATCACCTTATTTATTGCTATTTAAATCGCAAGTACAATTCGATATATATATATATATATATATATATATATATATATATATATATATATATATATATATATATATACAGAGTGACCCAAAAAAAAAGGGCCCCAAATCTAATTAGGCCCCGTTTCTTAGTGTTTCGTCCGAATGAAATAAATGTTGGGTCATAACTAGTTTATTATATTCACACCATCATATCAATACACTAGCGTCTTTGGCCTTTTTTCTCCGTACTACAGCATGTGTTCTAGAACGACTCCTTTTAGCTCCGTGCATTTCCTGAGGCGCAGAATGAAGTTGTCCATGACGTTCTTACAGACTGAATTGGGAATGGCTCTCATCTCCTCCCTGATTGCTTCCTGGAGTTCCGTGATGGTTCTGGGTTTCCTTGCGTACATTCTGTCATTAAGATAGCCCCAGAGGAAATAATCTGGGGGGCTTAGGTCCGGGCCATGGGGTGGCCACTCCAAATTAGTCTTGAGACTGATCACTCGCCCTCCAGAGTTCTCTTTCAGCCAATCTCAGGACAGGTTTGAAGTGTGAGAACTTGCTCCGTTTTGTTGGAACCAGAACTTGCTCATGAGCGACGGGTAGAGGGGGTGGAGCTCACTCTTGAAGGTTTTGAGGACCTCCACATACTGCTCCTTGGTGACTGTCACTGCTGCGCCAGATTCTTCGATGAAGATTGGTCCGATGATGCCTCTGACCGAGATTGCATCCCACACCGTGCAATTAGGAGAGAGCAGGGGCTTGGTGGCTACTTCATTGGGTCTGGAGGACCCCCAGAAGACATTTGTCTTGGAGTTCGCCTTTCCGTCAAGATGGAAGTGGGCGTCATCTGAGGTCCAAAGGAGGTTAAGGAAACCTTATGTCTCCTCGATCTTATCCAGCATCTTGACTGCCATAGCGCTCCTCTGCTTCTTGTCTGGGGTTGTAAGGGTCTGCAGCGTCTGTATTCTGAATGGGTAAGCCCTGATATTGTTCACCAGCACTCTCCTGCAAGTCTCACGGGAGATACCGAGGGACTTACTTCGCTTACTCACAGAGCGTTTCGGACTCTCCTGGAGAGACTCTCTCACACTTTCGACCAGCTCGGCTGTCCGCTTCTTGGGACGTGCCGAATGGCTTGGACGGTTCTCATGTGTAGCGTTGAGGTTCTCCACGGTCCCATAGTTCTGTAAGTGGTCCACCCAGTTCTGAATTCTGCTTTTAGAGGGAGCCTTTTCACAGCCAAACTGATGCATGAAACTGTCCTGGGTTTTCTTAAACGAGCCTGCCTTGTAGTAAAATTTAACACATTGTATCCTTTGTCCCAGCTCCCACTGAGGTCTTGGTGTACTCACGGTCGTTGATTCTGCCATGCCCTGTAAAATAAGGGCAATTGGTGAATAAATAAAGTAGATATCACATAAAGTGTACACGGGGCCTGTTTTTTTT
>OY744540.1:54305765-54545765 GCA_963556195.1 Sepiola atlantica | reverse complement strand
TATGTATACATATATATATTATTTATTATGTGTTTATTGCCTTCAGACATACTTTTGAACAAATAATTAAATATATTATATATATATATATATATATATATATATATATATTTGTTTTTCAATATGTTTAGTATTGCCTAACGTATGAAACATTTATTTCATCTTGATTGTTAAATGCAAGGTGTACTCGAAAAAAACATGTTTATTTTTCTTTTTTTAAGCTAGGCTTTTAAAACATTAAAATATTATCATCAGAGAAATTACATAGATTGATATGTTTACAGTGGAATAACCAAAATTATTTTGTTTATATTTAAAAAAACAATATAAAGCAATGGAAAGTCAAAATATGGAGTCTGTCAAGTTGTCGACTGTCCGTTGATAATATGTCTGGTGACGACAGCTTTAAAAATGAGAAAATGGATTTTGTGAAGACAGCGTTTAAAATGTTAAAAAATAAGTAAATCCAATAGAAATAAGTGTTGTTCAACCGTAGATGTTAAACACTAATTCGGATGTAATTTTGACAATTAGAGTTATTTTAAAATATTCCGTGTGCCGAAAATAAAAGTAGTTTTTTAAGAGTTGACTTTAAAATGTGTATATTTTACTCAAGGAATTTCAGTATAACTTCAATCGAATCTAAGAAATGAGAGATAGATCTCCGGTCAGAGAAAAAGTCAATAAAGAAGTTGAGAAGGGAGTGAGACATTAGGATAGAGGATAAAGGGGGTTAATTTTAGTGGATGCAACTGTGGTTGATGCTGGGAGTAGGGTAGTGGAAGGGTTTGTTTAGTTACAGCTAATCGCTAGTAAGCAACAATAAATTGGCAGACCTGGGCTAGCTACATATAGCAGTTAGGGTGAGGTTTCAATAAGCTGAACACAGTAGCGTCATAAGTCAGTAAGTAAACAGTTCTGGAGAGGGAAAGTGCCCCCATATTCAAAGGTTGTTTCATACAAAATGATATAAAATTCAGAAAGTTTAAAAGTGTTCAAATTTTGAAATTCTAAATCAGGCGATATACATGTAAGATTTTATAATCCTGACAATCATAGTATTTCAGAGTTTTACGTTTAACTACTCTATATATGTTCCAGTTAGTTTAATATTAGATGCATGACTAAATAATATATAACAGAATTAAGGATTGTGAATAGCGGTAATATGTTTACAAAAATTGCGTTCTAGTATGAGGATTATAGTGTGGGATTTGGTTGAATTATGTAACCGAAGTGATGACATGGATTATTAAAATAACAGATAGATGTTAAAGGGGGATTAAATAAAGTAGTACAGGAGTAACCGAGAAGCGTATTTTAACGGTAAGAGTAATGGAATCTATGAAAAAAATCGGTAGAGCGATGCGTCCACATAGGATGCAAAAGGGAGAACATAGAGGCAATTGATAGGTGTGTAAGTGGTTCGACTAGTAATTTGAAAACAACAGAATAAGAATGAACATGTTGGAGTACAGGCTATTCACGATTGGTAAAGTGGAGAAGAATGGGTTAATACAGTTTTTACGTGTACATGGGAGGATACGCTATCTTATTAGAGTGATTATTTGTAATGTTTAACAAGTTCAGAGTTAAATAAATGAATAGATTATGGAGTTTGAGAATTAGTCTAATGTTGGAGAGAGGGTTGTTGGCTGAGAGAGAGGGTGCCAGAGGGATTGATGAAGTTTATATATTTAAAATGTTGCCTGTGCCTGCAATTTGAGATAAGTTCGGTTTTAGCGTTAATAACATTTTTGCTTTTAGCTAGTGTAGCTATCATAAACGTGTTCAATGTACATAGTTGGCAGAAAGCCGATCCTGGAGTGTAGGTCATATACATTGTTAATATTGATAAATGTAGGGGATAGGGGGTGTTTTTACTGTTAAATTGTGTTATAATATTTGCGTAATTTATAGTATTGGGACTACTTTGGGTTTGTATGCTCAGTCAAAGTTGAGTTAGAATTGTTAGGTGGAAAAGATGAGAGAATTTGAGGGGTATTATCTTGCTGACTTATCAATCTATGAAATTTCTCTGGTGATAATATTTTAATCTTTGAAAAACATGGTTTAAAGAACGTGCAATACACATTCTTTTATCGAGTACACCTGGCATTAAAAAATCGAAGATTAAAGTGGTTTGTCATCCGTACATCTTTATCTCTCTTCCTTCGTTTATCTTTATAAATGCTCTATATCGTATATTGAGCTTACATCTTTTAACTATAGCTTCAATTCTCTTAAAATATATTTTAGTTACATATTTTATTTTATTTATATATATATATATGTATATATGCATATATATATATATATATATATATATATGTATAGTTATACTAGTTGTCTCATCAAAGTTTGCATTTCTAATAATAATCTTCTATTTAAATATCATAACAGCGAAAGCCTGTTATATATATATATATATATATATATATATATATATATATATATATATATATATATATATATATATATATATATATATGTACATGCCCATGTTTAAAATACACCCAACGCTCACGCAACACAGGCATGCATATATAATATTATTTAAAAATTGTTGAATACAATTCATGGAAAAGATCGACAATTAAATCAACTGATTTTCTCCGACATGTCATGAATAGAACTTTACCCCTAAAAAAAACACAGAATTTAATCATAGAATCAAGTTTCTTAAACAAACTTACCGAATAGAGGTCATATATTGATTTCTTAGATCGTTATGTTGTACAATTTTCTTATTTGTTAGTCGGACGACGGCATTATATTCCAAACAGTGTTCATATTTGCAAATCTAATTCTATTGAGTTATTCACGTATTTTGGAGCACAAAATTTCGCACATTTAAAAGTAAAACAAAATGAAGTAGCAAACTTATCAGATATCTTAAACGTACATTAATATTGTTAGATTATAAATGGGTTTCATGAAGTTAGCAAACAAATGCCAGCCATTTTGGCAGTACATGTATGGATAAATTACTTGGAGTTTTCTATGAATCTATGTCATTTAAGATGAACATTCATAGATTTTTTTCTAATGCCGTTATCCGTTTTATAATTCAAGAAGCGGAACTCAGTAGTAACCTCCAAGGGTACTGCTATATCAGTAGGTGAATATTACTTTGACTGATATATTACATTTTAGTGAATGGAGTCTGGACTACGCAGTAGTGTTCGGTAGCGCTTCTCGATATGAAATTAACGAGAACTGATATAACTGTTTTAATCTTCTCAGGTTTACCAATATAGTCTCTTTTCCTTACTCAGTGTCTTCTGAACTGTTCTGTTTAACTACTTGGCTGCCCCGTTTTCGAAAAGTTGCTCTGCTATTAGAGACGTTATTTATGTTGTAGGGACACTTCCAACGAAGACCGTGGTTTACTCTGTGTGGTTTCAGGTTGCACTTGCTTGCATTCCCTCTTTCATAGTTGTCATTTACCATCCCATCTTTTATGGAGTTACTGTTATTGCCCAAATCTTTGACAAAAGTCACAATATCGTATCTCTTCACCTTTCTGTATGTGGAAACTTTGGTCTCGCAATGTTGAGTGGCTAGCCCCCTTTAACCAAACTGATTATAATAGAAGGTTATCTTTAGACTGTTCCATTGCATATGAACTTACTGAAAATGTTTTCACACTGAAGCGCATACCCGATCATGATATACATTTTGCATGAGTCCTTGATTTTTTCTGACAACTTACCCTGAATAGGCACATCTTTATTGCTGTCTCATCTGAGATCCTTTTATCACTCAATTGTCTTAATTAACATAAAAAAAGAAGTCCAGCAACTCCTCTAATTCTACTTTCCATCAAATAACTTTTTGGCATTTAAGGGATGATTGAGACCATGTAAGGTTTTTCATATATGAAATACTTCTGAAATAAATTTTCAAAAAGAATGTGTCCTGCATTGTGTCATATATTTTTCGTAGTTAGTAGTTTGTATCGAGTGCTTTATCACTCCAAAGTACCATAACATAGACACAACGGCCAGCTATGCTACATCCCAGAGTGTGCCGCCGCTATTTCAAACAGAAAAACAAACACTTTTTTTAATTACTTTCAGGGAATATGCGCTCTGAAACTAAACTTCACTTAAAACTGCCTGCACCCCATTAACTGAGCTACAAAATCGCTAAAGTGTCATATAGATAACCTGTAAAATATAGAGTGGCCGCTCAGTGGCTACGTTTGCATGAGTGTTGGAAAATAACCAACAAAGTCTTAGACAAACTTAAGCTCTCTATCTAAACAACCATTTACTTACCAGCAATTATCTGGTCAGCATCTCCTTCTTTTATTAGAGCTACTTACTCCAAGCGTTCCTTCCCATAGGCTCAGATACTCTGTGTGAATAACTGCCCGAGGTGTTTCCAAACAAAATAATATAGATGCCAACAATGCAACTTGTCCTGAAAGCATTTCAGTCATAGCACTCAAGAAACCACAAACCCGAAACATCTATCTTTACAAATCTCTTAAAGCATTGCTTAAAAGAGAAATATATTGCATCACTTTGCATCGTTAGTCTTGTTACTATATAAAAATACATAAGGCAGGTCTTTGGCATTTTAGTACTGACCAATCAATATAATGTGCGTAATAAGTTTATTGGATCTGTAATAGATACAGCATTTCTAAACAACCTTAGCAAAAACAATCAATCTACTTTTTTTAAAACAATATAGATTGAGCTCTAGAGATCAACAGTTTACGTGCTGAATGTATTGTCACAAATGGTCAATGAATCAATAAACGGGGCTTTAGTTACAAGGGCGACAGCTCTTGATATTTAGCGTTGTGTACGAACCTTTGCTTTACACGTTTGTTCTTTATTAAATATCTTGGTAATGTTATCTCAACATCAAATTATTTTGCACGATAGGTTTATAAAAGTAGTTGTTACTGGCTGAAGTTTGAAGAATATAGTACTAATGCTGACGTGCCTCAAGATACCAATCGTAGCCCAACATTGTTATTGATGTTCATAAATAATTTTCCACGTAATATTCTAACATATCTATCGTTAATACTTACACAGACGACACAACCGTATATGCAAGTATTTCGATGAGCAATGGTGATCAAAGTCCACGAATCTCTTTCATCCGTCTTATTGGTAAACACGTGTCTTCTAACTGTTAACAATATCACACCAACGTTTCTCCTAACGCACACACGTCTAGTATTTGCGTTTCTCCACGATTGCAATTAATTAATCTTTTTTGGTGATCACTCTTTTTTGATACATTTCTAAAGGTGATGTGCACTGCAGGCCTTCAATAAAAGAATTACATGAAATAATTAACAAAAGTCTTTTGATATATATATATATATATATATATATATATATATATATATATATTTATTTAAAGAAGTGATGCGACCAACATTTGTAAAAAATACATTTTTCAACATTTGCTTGGCATTTTATTATTTTAACATTTTATAATTTTGTGAATTTATAACGCGTTTCTATCCATTTGTAAAGAAATGTTTTCTTTTTAACTGTTTGATGTTTCTGCGCGTGTGCGCGCGTATGTGTGTGTGCGTACGTGGGTGTATGTGTTTTCATATATTTTGCTTCTCTGGATCAACGTAATTCGCTTTTTTTAGTATGTGTGATTGTGACTTTTATATTTCCGGTCATCTTCGTGTGCGGTGGTTGAGTACACTTTGTTCAGAATGCTTAAAGTGTGTCTTCAAATGGTATGATTTAGCCGGCACTTGCCTGCGTGTGGGCGTGTGGGCGTGTGTGCGTGTGTGCGTGGTGCGTGTCCGTGCGTATCCATGCGGGTTCCCCTACGTCTATACACACATATACTCACGCGTATACGCACACACATGCATAACCCCACAAACGCACCGTCACATACACACACACGTACGCACACACACCCACACACACATATATATATATATATATATATATATATATATATATATATATATATGTATATTAATAATTTAATATTTATTTATAAATAGTATATATATATATACATATGCCCACACACATACACACACACACACGCACAGGCACACATATATATATATATATATATATATATATATATATATATATAAAGGACTACAGATTAACCATAACGAAATTTCCTATCTCCCCCACTCACCCATTTCCCTCTTTCGACCACTTCACTTATCCACCCACCCCTCTTACTTTCAAAGCACCCTTATCATTTCATCAGTGTTCATTCTTTCAAATCTTTTCTAAAACCATGACAGACCCACACACCAAAATCACAGAGCCTCCGCCCTCCTCTTTCTCAACCCCTCCACTTCTTCAGTAACAGCCAGCCACATTATTCCCGTTTACCCCCCTCCACTTTTTCACTCAGAACCATTCTCATTTATCTCATTCGATGCTACTGACTTCACTAAGCCCGGACCCAGGTCCAGTGGTTACTACTTTTTCTCATCAACCCATCATGTCAACCCAATATTTTCACGTACTTGCATGATTTTTTTCTTAAAAATATCATCCTGAGGAAGTCTTACAAATAAAGTCGAAACGTTGAAGAATATATAAAAACACATCCTTTTTGGTTTGTCCTTTTTATTTCCCATTACGTCGGATTACCTTCATCCTTCCTTTCTCATATATATATAATTAGAGAGAGAGAGAGAGAGAGAGAGAGAGAGAGAGAGAGAGAGAGAGAGAGAGAGAGAGATGAAATAAAAACTAAAGGAAACAGCCATGTACATATGTAAAATTCAATTGGGCACTAATAGAGAGATAGAGAGATAGATAAGTGCTTAGGTTAGTAGATATAATTTAATATTATTAAAAGCTTCTTTATGTGAAATAAAAGATAAACAATATCCTAAACGTTCAGTGCCAGATTGTAGCTGAGCCGTGTAATCCTATTGAAACTGTTAATATTTATACTCGCCGCTTTAAGTATAAATATAATTGAATTTCTCCGTTATGACGTGAAAATATAAACTGGTATATGGGACAACAGCGAACGATCACAGATTCAATGTGTCTCCGTAAACTGGGTTCACGGGTTGATACCCTGCGAGATAGTTATTTCTCTGCACTGATGAGACGGAAGCTTTAAACGGCGTTGTACGTAGGTAAAATATAAAAATAATATAATGTAATATAATAATATATATATATATATATATATATATATATATGTGTGTGTGTGTGTGTGTAGGGGGTGGGTGCTTGTGTGTGTATGTGGATATATATATATATATATATATATATATGTATACATACAGGTTGATAGATAGATAGATAGATAGATAGATAAATAGATAGAGCTAAAGATATATATATATATATATATATATATATATATATATATATATATATATATGAAAATGGTGTAGAAACATACTGATTCATGAATGTAGTGCAATCTCAAAAGAAAAGTTTTATCAGAAATATCTTTGAGAATACTCGTTATGAATTAATATGAACTTTTTAGTAAACGGCATATTTTAAATATAGTTATATAAGTTACCATTAATACACGATGAAAGTGTTGAATATCAACACCTTTACTTATGAAGATTTAGGTTCGAAGCAGGTACATGTTAGGTTACAGCGGTTGGTGATTAACGTGTATTTTTTTCAAAATATGTTGTTTTGGTGAAAGGACAGTAAATAACTTCCAGATAGATAAGACATTTAGTGATAATATCGAGATCTTTACACACACACTCACACACATACACCCCCCCACACACACATATATATATATATATATATATATATATATATATATATATATAAGGATTACAAGCAATTAGACAGTAGCATTATGCACTGTTCTGCGATATGACGCTGATTAAGCTCAGCTTATAATTAACGATAATATGACCTCTCTGAAATTTTAGGAATGATAATCCTTGTGTTGCTCTGTCATGATTTTAGGGTAATATATGATAGATATATTGACTTAAATGTGTGTAAGTATAACATATGGTTGTTTCAAATTGTAAGTGCTGCTGTGTGCCAGTACTGGGACAAACAAATAGATTAAAGACAACACATAATGCTCGGAACGCTGATTCGATGTGAGCCAACACGCCGTTTCACTAAATTTTATTAATCTCAGAAAATTGTCAAATGTTAGAAAATGGGTTAACTTAAAGCTCTTATATCATGTGTCATGATAATCATTGGATTAGCACGGCCCAACGAGGAACCCTTTTATATAAATGCATGCCCAGCATAGTATACATGTCTTAATATATTATCCGGACACTGCACATGGTATGATAATGTTAATTCACATTGTATTATTGATCTTCATGAAACAAGTATATATATATATATATATATATATATATATATATATATATATATATATATATATATATATATATAGTCTCGGAAGTTTCTCAACCATTAAAAATATGTTAAAAAAAGCAACAAAAAAACTAATAGTGCCAAGTCTTTCAGTGGAAAATCATTCATGTAAGTCAATTTATTTTTTACAGTTATTATATTAGTGTGTTTCTAACACTATTTCAAGGGATCATCAGTTGTTTACCATGAAAAACTGTTTCGGGAATTTAAAAACAAGACATTATTTAATTTCATGGCTTCCCAGCAGAGTTGATCAGACCCCACTTCCCTTAAAAGACAAACACATAAACGTTCCTCATACTAAATATATATATATATATATATATATATATATGTATATATATATATATAGAAATATATATATATATATATATATATATCAATAATGGAGTGTATGTGTCTGTCTTTCTGTCTGTCTGTCTTAAGCCGAAACTCCATCAGAGTACTATGTCTGTTTATTAAGTCCGCCAGCATCATTATATACTATTTAAAAAACCGCCATGAACACTATGCATATTTCTCAATTTACATAATCAATTGCTTTTGAACTTTTAATAAATTAGTATTGGCAAATATACACTCATGATTGTTCTCTTCAGATTTCCACATGTACTTACGCTATTTAGCTCGCTAGTAATCTTACTTATAAATTATAATTATTTCCTTTATTATTTATTTATGAAATGAGTTACGTAGTTATTTCCTCTACGTCCAACTGATTGAACAGCGTACCTCCCTCTGAATGGGTGCGTTCTTCTACTTCCAACTGATAAAACAGCGTACCTCCCTCTGAACGGGCGCGTTAATACTTTACTGATTTATTTTATTAACACGTTCTGAGTTTGTTTATTTTCTTAATCTTATCAGCCATTATGTTTTTAAAGACAACTTTATTGAAACCAACTGTTTAATTAAAATAGTAATTGATAAACATATAACGGAGACCCCACGCCTCTTACTCTTCTACCCGTGTGACGGCATCATTTATAACATCAAATGTAATGACCTTAGCCGTCTCGGCGCAGGAATCCTTCCTGACTGTGAACACCTTTTCCTTGGCTCGTGATGTCGTCTGTGGTGGCGTTTAATCTCCTCCGGGTCAGATGAATGACGATTTCGTGATTCTGTGAAGGCAAGATTACTTAGCAGGACAATTCAACAGTAGTAATAACTCAACAAACGGCTAGGTCCTTTCATAACAATAATTATTTAATAAAAATGAACGGTGGGTTGTTTAACCTTAACCCAAAGTCTATTCTTCGATAATGGCTTTTTTTCTAACTATTGTATCTCTCTGTGTGTATGAATCTCTATTTACGATTTCCCAGTTGTTAAATAAGTTGTAACTTAATCTATGTTTGGAGAACCGTGTGTGTGTGAAACTCCCTTTACGAGTGTTAATCCTTAATCGAGATATAACTTGTCTACTCAAAACGGTGGGTGTGGACTCTTACGACTGTTGGTATTAATTGAGACATTAATCTCTGTTGGAAAACGATGGTGGGGCCCGGGACAGCGGCTCCCTCGGGATCCGAGGGAATCACGACCAGCTCCCGAGAACGCGTCCGTACCGAACGAAATCTTGGATCTCACGGACTTGCGATCGCCTTCTCATCTCAAATAACAAAGACGAAAAACGTATAACTCATACTCTCTCTCTCTCTCTCTCTCTCTCTCTCTCTTCTCGTCGTGTGGTACGCGCGATGCTGACTTACTCTCTTTCTTTCCCCCATCCCTTCTTCTGTGTCCCCACTCCTCCCCCGGAGTGGGGTGGTACGGGCAATTGTAATTCGTCGTTTTAGTTTCTCTTTAGATCTTATCTACACTAAAGAAAACCATTAGCCTCTCTTTCTCTATTGGACCACCCCTCGAGTTGACACCATCGTATCTAAAAGACCCATGACCAAATTGTTCAGCTGGTCAAACTCATCCATTGTATCTGGTTAAGTGCCACTGACAACCTACACGCTCTCTCCCGCCAGGCTGGCGCCGTCTCTCGGCCAAGGTTTGGACAGTCAAAAATATGTACTAGCTCCCAGACTTCCACTTGTCTCTACGTGGGGCCTGATCTCCCCGATGCATTCCAGTGCACCCCGGGGTGCAGACTCCGTCGCTGAAACCACTGTTTCACATCCGCCCAATCCTTATTTCGTGTCAATTGGTCGAAATTGACACCTCCCAGACCGTCACCTTTCTCTACGTGGGGGGCTGATCTCTCCGATGCATATCGGTGCGCCATAAAGGGGGCAGATACGTCGGATGAAATCACTGTTTCACATCTGTCCACCCTTATTTCGTGTCACTTGGTTGCAATTGACATCTCCCAGACCGTTACCTTTCCCCACACACAGAGAGAACAACGGATAATACAATCAAAACAATAATAATCAAAAATTAAGAAAAAACTGTAGCTAAACAATGGAACAAAAAGTTTTTTTTTTCTGTTCTGTTTTCTTTTGGTCTGTCCTTCTTTTTCTCTTTCCAGTCTATTAAAACATCAGGACTACATATGTATGTGTGTATGTGCGTATGCATTTTGTGGTTTCTGTGTTGGGAGGTGGGTAGGTGACAAAATGAATTATTATGCATGCAATTAAAAGTTTGTTAATACAGATTGGAGCTCGCAACGCCCCTTACAAATTACGTCACCATCACCCTCTCCTCGGAATCAATCTCTACTTCTTCACTGGTCATCCACCTGGATTTCCGACACGGGCAGCGATTCCTGCTCCCGCTCGCGATCTGGGTGAAGTGTACTCAAAGGTAACCCTCCCTCGCTCATGCACTCGGCCGTCGGTGTGCTCGCGCCGTCCAATTTCTCCCTATGTCTTTCTCGCGCCCTTTGTCTTTTCTGCAAAAGCTAACCCTATTATTTATGTGCACAATTCTCACTAACATCGACCAAGCCCTATCGTGCCCGTGTCTAGTTCTACCTTTTAACGTGAATTTTCCCTTCCTGACGGGGTTAATCGAACCCTCAATCTCTCTAAAGCTAATAGCTTGTTACCTTCTGGTTATGCAACGCATTTTAACACATTATAGTACTTTCATAACTGTTCGATGGGGTCGACCGGTAATCTCAAACGATTTGGTAATTCGGCCTTAATCTGCCGAGATGATTATATTCGGCGACAAGTGTCTTAGCGATTGCATATCCAACTGTGCACCTGTGCACTCACTCGTCAGTATCAACAACTGAAATTCTCTTGGTACGGACCTGTCTGGTTCGCATACCGTCACTATCATTGCGTCGGCCACCTCGGCCGGATTCTCTTCGTTCCCTTCTCTGGGAAAAACAATTCTCTCAGACTAACACCTTCTTGGCTCACTTCGGCCCGGTGACATTCGATATCGATGCGCCTTCTCTGGCTGCATGCGACAGTAACCCTTTTGGTTCTTCCCTATAACTTCCAATTTCTTCATAATCATTCTCTCATCGCTTCCCGACACTGTCCCTAATTACTCATCGAGTGCCTCTCCCAGCAACGGGGGGCCACTGATTTCTTCTGCTTCGTCTGTATCAACACTATCTATCTTAGATAGGATCTCATATCCTTCTCTTCGCTTATCATTACTTCTGTGCCCTTTCGTAAGGCGCACCACAATCTGTCATATTCACGGTAGTTCGAACATCTGTCGATTACTTCAACTTTCTTTTGCTTTTACAACTCACTATATATCTGCCTGGTCGTTCGGCAACAGCCCATCCAGCTGCAGGTATATTACTACTTGTGATCGATCATTTGGATCTAACCACGACGACCCTCCATCGGTCCCAGTTATGCATCTCTTTCTATCCTTATATGTCTGTTTATCTCGGGGGGGGGGGCATCCAAGACAACTGTCCGCGCCACAACCACCAGCACCGCACACGCATGGGGGCCCTCCCTGCGCGCGGTGGAGCCAACGAATGCGACACAGCACAACCTCGGCATCTCCCCCAGGTCCTTGACTATCTTTGGCTTGGCTTTCCTGCTATTCTGTGGTGGGGCGTTCTGCTCCCCTCTACCGTAACTTCATAGGTAATTCCTCTACCTTTTTGGCTAACCGATTTTCTCTCAGTCTCTTCTGGAGCTGGGCAGGGGGGTATTTTGCCGCTCTCCTCCCACTCGCTGGACTCGTCAACCGACCTAGCAGTCGCGTTTAATTCGATCTCTCTCTACGGGGGGGTTCATTGCTTCTTGCGGTTTCTCATAAACCGGCGAACAAAACCCAAGCCCGTCTTCTTCCCATTCTACCGTAACTTCATAGGTAATTCCTCTACCTTTTTGGCTAACCTATTTTCTCTCAGTCTCTTCTGGAGCTGGGTAGGGGGGTATTTTGCCGCTCTCCTCCCACTCGCTGGACTGGTCAACCGACCTAGCAGTCGCGTTTAATTCGATCTCTCTCTCTACGGGGGGGGTTCATTGCTTCTTGCGGTTTCTCATAAACCGGCGAACAAAACCCAAGCCCGTCTTCTTCCCATTTAAATTCGCTATCTTTCACTAAACTTATCATTCTGGGGGCCACCCTACTTTTTATACTCTGTGGGGTGGCCTCTGGGCGCTTCCCTGGTTCTTTACCCCAGTGTCAGGTGGCACACTAAGGTTCGGAATCCTAATTCCTCACCTCCGATCTATGCTGCTGTGCACCACCGACTCTCATGTCCGAACCGACCACACCTAGTGCAGTTCGGTCTGACCGAGCCGCGTGGGCGCCCATAATTTGTGGGACACTCTGCTGCTCTATGCCCCTCACCCCTGCAGGTCCAGCGGACTGATACCTGCCTGGCCGGTGCGGGCCTATCGTACTCATTTTGAAGGTCCCATGCCTTCCTTCTAGGATCGGAGTCTGCCTCCCGATCCTCTCCGCGCCCTCTCTCCATTCGGGGCCCCGGACTCGCCCTGCCCCCACCATTTTCCTTCTCCCAGGCCTTTCCTCGCCATTGCTTAACCTTAGCCGGGTCAACTCGCGTACGGCCTCAATCGCGGTTCGCTCGCTGGCGTATTGCCTCACTAGCTGCTCGCGGAGCTCCGTCCAAGTGATCCCCGGGTTCTCTACATACCTCCCCTCAATGAATCTCGACACTGGGCCCCTCGCTCCCTCTAGAGCGAGCAGCACCATCTCTAAATCTTCTAGTCCATAAATCACCCTCTTCTTCTGAATTACTGCTAACCACTCCATTGAACCGACGGGATCCCCTTTGTGGGGGGGTATTCGTATCCCTCCTATCGGCCCTTCTATCTTTCTAGTCTCTTCTCTCCACATACCTGTTACACTATTTACTAGGTCCTCCTCCGAACCCATTCCCCTTGCGTTCTAGTTTACCACTCTAACAACAGAACTACCCAAACCGCGTGCAAAGTTTGGACAACAATCGATACACCGACAACCGAGCAAGCGAACAAGAGAAATCAACAAGTCACTTACCCCTCTCCTCTGCTGCTCCTGTGGTCTTTCGTCTCTGGGTTGGTTGCTTGTTATTTCTCGAGTCCGTCTGGACCTTTCAATCAATTGACTAAAAGTTCGCGGTCCCAGACCGATCTCAAAGTCTAAAAAACGTTTTTTCTTTCAGTCTATTTTTTTTCTTTTATCTTTCTCTTCTTTTTTTCAACCACGGGTGTACATGCCCGTTAGCCTGTTTCTCTCTTTTCTTTTCCTTTTTTCTATTTTCTTTTTCAAACACGGGTGTACCTGCCCGTTAAACTGTTTCTCTCTTTTCTTTTCCTTTTTTCTATTCTCTTTTTCAAACACGGCTGTACATGCCCGTTAAACTGTTTCTCTCTTTTCTTTTCCTTTTTTCTATTCTCTTTTTCTATCTTTTTTTTTCAAAGTGTTCTGCCGGCAAAAAAAATCGTTTGTTGTGCCCGTGGGTTTCTAAAAATTTGTCTGTCTATTTTTTTTTCAAAGTGTTTTGCCGGTAAAAAAAATTGTTTTCTTTGTGGCCGTGGTTGGCTTTGTTCTTTTTTTTTTCCCCGAGGTTACCAGGCACTCCTCCCAGTACCATGATCCTAGGTCGCGGCACCAATATAACGTATAAATGTAATGATGAACCGATCGGCGCAGGAATCCATCCTGACTGTGAACACCTTTTCCTTGGCTCGTGATGTCGTCTGTGGTGGCGTTGAATCTCCTCCGGGTCAGATGAATGACGATTTCGTGATTCTGTGAAGGCAAGATTACTTAGCAGGACAATTCAACAGTAGTAATAACTCAACAAACAGCTAGGTCCTTTCATAACAATAATTATTTAATAAAAATGAACGGTGGGTTGTTTAACCTTAACCCAAAGTCTATTCTTCGATAATGGCTTTTTTTCTAACTATTGTATCTCTCTGTGTGTATGAATCTCTATTTACGATTTCCCAGTTGTTAAATAAGTTGTAACTTAATCTATGTTTGGAGAACCGTGTGTGTGTGAAACTCCCTTTACGAGTGTTAATCCTTAATCGAGATATAACTTGTCTACTCAAAACGGTGGGTGTGGACTCTTACGACTGTTGGTATTAATTGAGACATTAATCTCTGTTGGAAAACGATGGTGGGGCCCGGGACAGCGGCTCCCTCGGGATCCGAGGGAATCACGACCAGCTCCCGAGAACGCGTCCGTACCGAACGAAATCTTGGATCTCACGGACTTGCGATCGCCTTCTCATCTCAAATAACAAAGACGAAAAACATATAACTCATACTCTCTCTCTCTCTCTCTCTCTCTCTTCTCGTCGTGTGGTACGCGCGATGCTGACTTACTCTCTTTCTTTCCCCCATCCCTTCTTCTGTGTCCCCACTCCTCCCCCGGAGTGGGGTGGTACGGGCAATTGTAATTCGTCGTTTTAGTTTCTCTTTAGATCTTATCTACACTAAAGAAAACCATTAGCCTCTCTTTCTCTATTGGACCACCCCTCGAGTTGACACCATCGTATCTAAAAGACCCATGACCAAATTGTTCAGCTGGTCAAACTCATCCATTGTATCTGGTTAAGTGCCACTGACAACCTACACGCTCTCTCCCGCCAGGCTGGCGCCGTCTCTCGGCCAAGGTTTGGACAGTCAAAAATATGTACTAGCTCCCAGACTTCCACTTGTCTCTACGTGGGGCCTGATCTCCCCGATGCATTCCAGTGCACCCCGGGGTGCAGACTCCGTCGCTGAAACCACTGTTTCACAAACACACACACACATTATAAAGAATTTAGTGTAGGTAAACTTTTTTTTCGAAAGTTATCGCGGGTCCTGCAGTAAAAGAGTACCGATTTTTTATTGATACTTTTCAGATACACCTTTTTTTCCGATTTGAACATTAGTGTTCGCTGTATTTAGTTTTTTAAATTGTTGATTTAGACAAATTTATTGAATGATTTAAAAATTATTATTTAAAAAAACAGACACACACATTATAATCAATTTAGTTTTTTTGTCAACATAAAAACAATATATTGTGCTGGAAAACTACATAACTGATTTTAGAATAGTGTTCGCTGTATTTTGCTTTCATTAATTGGTGATTTTAATTCACGTACACCTTTTTTCCGCTTTGAAATACATAACATATTACTTATTATATTCTGACGTGGAGTTGGCGCAACACGATTGAGTGTAAAGAAAGGCGAGCAGACGAACACTTGGGGCGGGCACCTTTTACTGGGCAAGTAAATAACTGTTTTTAGAATCGTATTCGCTGTAATTTTTTATTTTTAATTTTATTTTAGGTACACATTTCTTTTTTCTCTTTGAAAAACTAATATTATTATGATTCATTATTTTGTAAATTCTTACGTGGACTAGGCGCAAAACGATTGGGTAGAAAGAAAAGCGAGCAGACCATAACAATACAAACTTAATTTTTATTTTTATTAATGTTGTTATTTATTGTGTGCAATATATTGTTTAACTTAAGTGTAGTGATTTAAAGCTCTACCCAAATGAAATACTAGCGTCATTTCTGACGCGGCAGACTAGCAAAAATATTCGACCGGAGGGTGCATATTTTTGCTAGTATATATAATTAAGATAACAACACTGGCATTATGTAGTATTCAAACATTCATACTTTCACTAGAAATATTTAATAACGTTATAGAACATGTGACGTTAACAGACAAATAATATAGAGTCATCGACGCCGACCCTTACTCTGTATAACGCAAACGACTTCGAGATTGTTTTTTGTAAACTACAATAAGAAGCGAATGTGTAATGCTCTCATACACATTATCAGCCGCCTAGTGTGTTATTTGATCATGAAGTGTTTTTTACTAACAATAGTTCTCAAACGTGAAATGTGTGGGGCTGCACGCACTAATCCACATACACACTATATTTCCTAATAAAGCTGTGGGCATTCATATGGGCATGAAGAGATACACGCATAACAGTTTAAACGATGAGATAAGATACATATATGTAGAGCTTTCAATCTCAGATATTAACATACGGACTTACCATTGTTTTTTATGAACTTTTGGAAACTATTGGAGAATATGATGTTATGATTAAAGTTTATAAACATAAACTTTCTCGCCAGTCTTAAATTGAAGTTCATCAATTTCTCTCCGACTATTGTAATTATATATTTATTTTATCAAAAGTATATTTTGGGGGTAGCTAGGTATGCCTCGAATAAAATGCCGAACGTGTGCGTAACTTTGCTGTGGCTGAAACAGAAAAATTGATATTCTTGTGAATAATACTGTCTATCAATAATTCATCAATGTGTCTCTTTTATATCATAGAGATGAGACATTTCACAACTATATATAATGTGTATTGGAATTACAAGTTCAATTGAAATTCGGTTACTCGAGTGTCATCTAGTGCATGGCTTTATACACATATCTTCTGCCAAAATAGTCTATTGTTGATATATTTCGACTAATACAAAAGAGGCAAGAGAATGAAACAGCGAATGGCATCAGAAATTTAGTCTGTGTGTAATGAGACATCTATTTCAAAAGATTAGACGTTAAGCATGAGATGACTAAAACGACGTGAGAATTAGCGAGTATGCGGGGACGGGATTATAATGGTACTGAAACTAAATATTTTAAAATAAGAATTGATTGGTTTTGTTAATAATAATATATATATATATATATATATATATATATATATATATATATATAGCGAGCTCCAATTTGATAAAAAGAGTCACACATTAAACTAAAATATGTTTGACTAATAGCGTGTCTTTTTACATATTACTTTGAGAAATATTGTTTAAAAAGTTATAAATATGAGATGCAACCTGCACGTAAACAGATACTTTCATTTGGTATGTGTGGGCGTGTGTGTTGGTCAAATATGAACGTAACAAATACATAGTAAATACATCCCTAAAATGAATACAACTATAAATATTATTAGATGTGTTTAGTAAATAAAATAGTTTGTTAATAATGATTAATAAGACAGACAGGTTTTACGCCAAATCCATATGATCCTGACACTTGATTGAAATAATCATTGATATACTAATAATTATGAAATGAAAATAAAGTGGGAAATATCAAGTGAATGCAGGAAATGGGTAAACAGTGACACAAATGTATTTTTGTGTGAGTAAATTAATGTTGTAAACAAATTAATTTTTTGTAGCAGCAGTTTTCTGAAGAGAGAATTTGGGCGAGAAATAGGGGCGCCAAGCTGACCAGGGATATGTTTTTCTTGGCTAGAACAAACAGCCCTGACGTTCTACGATAAAGAACATACATACTATACGTATTTCATTTATCATAATAAAAATATATACTCAATAGATGAACATATTTCGTAATGTTTTTGTAAAAGTAAGCTAGCATAATTTAATCGTGGGGAATATTTGCTATGCGGATGTAAAAAAATTCACGGAATGAGCATGTTTGATAAATGTTTCTTTTTTTAATCTGAGAAGGTAACTACGCTAACTTATTTGTATTAGCAACACACTTTCTAATAAGCTTACTTATTAATGAAACATGGGCTAGCAAACGGTTAAGTACGAAATAGTTAGACACAATGATACGTCTATCGGGTTACTTTTACGTTAGTGTGAGTCGAACTATGAGGACTTATACTGTGGAGCTTAGCAACTGCTACCCCCGCGATGAAAGTACTAATAGTTTAATGTTTACTTTAGTAATTTTTCTTATCAAAACTCGTATAACTTAAGCGATTAAACGTATATGTAGGAGACTTCTATATGGATTTTTTTACGCAAATAATCCGGTCAAAGTTATGCTTGAAATATATATATATATATATATATATATATATATATATATATATATATAATTATTTTTATTCACACCGACATGTACAAAATCTGCGACACTGCCATGCCGATGTTATCGATCAACATTTATTATAAACTGAGATCTCATCAGGAAGAGTTAGAACCCGATTTTAACCTCAGATCATATTTGGAGCGAATGAAATGTAGAGAAACAAGAAGAAGAAAATAAATTTAAAGTTTCAAAATTTAGGGACTCACGTGGTTTAGGACCGTTAAAAATCAAAAAAGTTTAAATCTAAAATATTAGCTCTAAAATCTAAAAATAAAACAAAATAGAACAAATAAAAACATAAAGTAAAAAGAGAGACATAATGATAAGGGTAGGATGTTGATAGATAGATAGATAGATAAATAGAAAGATAGATAAGTAGATAGATAGAAAAAATAAAGACGTCTGTTGATTCATGCAGGGAGTAGAGAGTGAAGGGAGAAGATGAACATGCAAGGTTATGTGTCAAAAAATCGACATTTATTTCAGCTCGGAAGAACAAACGTATTGTCAAATCAACAGTAATTATGGGTATAAGTGTGTAGGCGGTCGTGGCCCCAAATCAGCCGTAATTGGTAGTATGGGAGTGTTGACGCGTGTAATTTAATCTAATTTAAAACTACTAAATGTCACCATTATTCATTATTGATCATACTAATAATAATAATAATAATAATAATAATAATAATAATAATAATAATAATAATAATAATAATAATAATAATAATAATAATAATAATAATAATAGCAACAACAACAATAATAGCGGTCAATAATAAGTAATCAAGGATTAATAAAAGAATAGTCAGGTGAAAAATAAAATAATAAAGAAATAATAATAATAATAATAATAATAATAATAATAATAATAATAATAATAATAATAATAATAATAATAATAGTAAATGATAATAATAAGATTATTAATAATATAGAAGTAGGTGCAATATAATGGTTGTAAATACGGTAATGTGAATCTGTGGTTGCAATAATACTGATCATACTAATATGGTAATAATAATAGCTATACCACCATCAACAATCACAATGGTTACCCCAATAATCCTGACAATAGTCATAATGATAGTAAAAAATAATAAGTAATAAAAAAACAATACCAATAGGGGTAGTAATAATAATGATAATAATAATAATAATAATAATAATAATAATAATGATAATGATAATAATAATAATAATAATAATAATAATAATAATAATAATAATAATAATAATAATAATGATAATAATAATAATAATAATAATAATAATAATAATAATAATAATAATAATAATAATAATAATAATAATAATAATAATAATAATAATGATTAAAATAATAGAATTATAGATGATGGAATCATCATTAATGGTAATACCACCATTGTTACCAAATCTAATAATAACAATAAAAGTACAAGTCAGGTAACGGTAACCATGACAATATCAATATTATGAACACTAATAATAAAGTGGTTATATTGTCATTGCTACTGCTACAAACAATAATATTTATGATAATGATAGTAAATAGAACATTAACATTAATAATAATAATAATCTCGATAATAGTACAGAAATGTCAAATAATCAAATGCCAAATAATTAAATTTAAAAATAATAATAATAATCAATAATAATAATAATCAATAATAGTAAGCAATAGACGGATAAAAAATATAAGAGAATATTAGAGGGTAAAGAAAAATAACGAAGATGACAATTAATATTAATCGTACTAGTTGTAAATATGATAATAAAAATAAAATATTTAATGATAGAGAAATTATATGGTGTGATAATACAAATAATATTAATAAGAGTAAAAATAATAGTGATTGCTATAATGATGGAAACAATGATGACCACGATCATTTTAATAATGGTAATCATGATGATGATGATAATAAAAATAGTATTATAAATAATAATGATAAAATTAATAATACTATTGATTTATAAAACTGATAATAATAGATATAATTATGGTTATAAGTAATGATTGTAGTAAAAACTGTAACAGATAATAATAATTATAATAATAACAATAATGATAATAATACTAATAATAATAATAATAATAATAATAATAATAATTATAAAAATAATGATAATTATGATAATTATAATAATTATTATTAATAAGAATGGTGTAAATAATAGTTATGTTGACAAAATTACCGGTAGTGGATAGGTAAAGTCTTGGTTTTGTTGTTTTTTTATGAGATAGTATTAGCTTGCGTGGTTATAAGAGGATTGCTAAGAAGGTGTAATCTATTATGCCTACAGTTAATTGAGGTTTCTTGTTTTTTGTTTAGAAGTTTTCCTCTATCACTAAATTTAATTATTTAAAGTTTTTCGGTTAGGCAAAAGTAACAAGGTGAGTTTAGGGACCGCAGGTGCTACTTTTTCTGATTGTGTTCCAAGTCACTGATGGTGATAGGTTATTGTTGGATAGTTCCCAGTAATATATAGAAAGAGAGGTTCTTTTTGATATGTAGAGTTATTAAAAGAGCATTTATGGCCGGTATATCTTTCTTTAAATGTATTACCAGCCATACCTATATAGTATTTTTTCAGGGTTGGATTTGTTTTTAGTAGAGATTGTTGTTTGATATACTGATATACTGATTGAGTTATTTTGCAATTTTGTTATAAGGGACATTCTGTTTTGTTTGTGCAGTTGCAAGCCTTGGTATTTGTTGTTTTCATTACATTAGTTTTTTTTCCATTTAGAATGTTATTGGTATGTACTTTTATTATTTTTTCTAAATTTTCGCCACAGCTATAGCTTAATTTTTAGGTGTTTTTATTAAAAATGGTATGCAGTATATTGTTAGGAGGAAAGTGTAGATTAATTAAGTGTATGAATATTTTACCGAGTTTTGTTTTAACTATGTTATTATATGGAGAGTGAACCAAATAATTTGTCTACCTCTATTCATATCTGTTGTTTGGAGGTATAGGTTTGGTGAATTTGATTTGGGTGTTTTTGTATCCACTTTATTTTAGCGCTTTATTGTAAAAGTCGTTATGTTTGTTAAAATTGCTTCATTAGATGAGTTATTGCTGATTCTTTTTTACATTGATCTGGGGGATATGTTTAATTATGGTTTTAGGGTGGTTAGAGAGTTGGTGGACATATATCGGGTTAGCATTATCTTTAGTATAAGGTTCATATGTTTATTTATTTAAGTTAAATGTTAAATTTAAGAAGTTAACTAGTACAATATTAGATGTGATTTCTACTTACAGATTTAATATTTTCATTCCTCTAAGGATATTTTTTCTCCTTCACATTTTTGTCCATTTGAGTTTTTAACTATTCACAATCCGTCTTCCCTATATACGCCTATATCTTCTATTTTAATGTCTTTTGTGAAGTTATATAATATGTAGAGACCGACTAGATAAGTGACTTCTGCTGAAACCAGAGAGCCCATAGAAACATAAAATATCCAAATGGATTGATTTTAGTCCATTGTTCATGTTTACAGATAAGTACCGTATTAGTACATTTTTCTACGGAAATATCAGATAGAAGTGTGGCAAAATAAATAATGTTTTCAAAAAGTTCTTTAGATATGGATGGGTTATAATTCATAATGTCAAACTGGATTAACGAGCAATTGGTTTTATTTACTATGTTACAAAACCAGTTTATTGTATCTGCAGTGTTTATCCACTGATTTAGTTTACAAAATGTTTCATTTGCTTATTTACTCTTTCTAAAATGTTTTACTAATTTTCCCTATTTCTTGTCTTGTGGGGTTAATATTTAGTTTGGAAGTCATGTTTATGGTATTTGAGAAGAATATGTGCTGCCTTTTCCTTAATTTACCTACTCTATCGCTAATCTTACGTTTATCGGTGATTACTTTACTGTCAATGTTGATATTATGAACTTAATTAACGTTAGTTTTTTGTAGTTTTTTGTGATGTTATAGTCAAGTAATTGATAGTATTCTTGTGTGATTAGTTTGTAAAAGTATATATATATATATATATATATATATATATATATATATATATATATATATATATATATATATATATATATATATATATATATATACGCGTGTTTATGAGAGGCCATTCGTTTACTATTAACTATTTCGTCATAGGAGGTAGGGGTTTTAATTTTTTTCTTGTGATTTTGAAGGGCCAATAATGCACCAGAAAAAAACCGTTGGTATATTTACAATAATATGCATTTACATGCGTCGAGAATTGTATGTTAAAGCAACTTTTCACCGGGATAGCTTCGAAATTTGTTTAAAACGTCTAGAAGAATCCATATAGTCATGAAATAGGGTAGATCACAATCACAAATCCCCCCCCCCTTAATTTATTATTTCTCGGTACAAAATTAATAATATGTCTATTTACGGTTTATAATTATTGAGTTGTGATCTTACTTTTTATTGTTTTATCCTCGGTGTCGAGCACCTGCTAATATGTATTTGTGGTTAAACAGTGGTCTCTTTACAGTGTGAATGGGGTTTCTAATCCATTCATCCACAATCTATGTTTTCTGAGTAATATATGTTGTTGATTCATCAATCGATATCGGTGTGTTACACACTAGTGTTTTCCGTTTACAAATCGATAACATTTAATGAATGAAAAATAAAAATCCGATGTTTTCTTGTTAGCAATGCTTCTTAACAACTTGTTTCTGTGAGAAGTAATGTACGAAACGTGTGAGCGGGTAGTTTTCAGCGAGTACTTTTCCATTTTGTGTAATATTTACGCTCCAATGCCGTACAAGCAAGCATCAGCAGCTCAAATTATTTTCGGAATCTAGATTGTCTTCTGTCAAAAATACTTCATATGTAATTATATTTTTTATTTTTTCAAATGTCTGCAGGCATTCTGTCGTCAAGACCATACATTTTTCTATTTTAAATAGCTCATTTAAGGAACACCAAAATTACGTGTTTCTTTAAATCAACACATTGTAATATTTTTTTAAACCAAGGAAGTTTGTAGTGACGGCATATGGTATTACAATCGCGCGCTCTGAGTCTAGTTTGCTACTATCTTCGTCTATATTTTGACCAAGATATTGTGCCTTTTCCATGAAAAAAACCCTGCAGTTTTCTTCTTAAATTTAAATCCATAACCCTAATGTTTTTCTTAAATACTTTGCATGTGTTTGATCCTTATTGTTTGGTGCTTAATTGATAACAAGAATGTTATCTTGGTAGGCTGTCGCACATTCGTGGTCTCTACGCAATGCATTCATTGTTGAAAAACGGCTGGTGCACCTGAACCTCGAATGGTAATCGTTTAAATTTGTACAAACCCTAATGAGTATTTATACAAAATATATGTGAGCATTTATCGTTAACAGGCATTTGTATGTAAGCATCACTTTAATAAACAGTTATGTTTTTTACCATCTCCGTTGAAGTTAATAAAATCTCTTCTAAACATGGAAGCAAGTCATGATAAGTATTAATTATTATTTATTATTGTTTATTATTATTTATTATTATTCTCTTGGTAAGTATTAATTATTTGTTATTATTATTTATGATTTGTTATTATTATTTATTCTCCTGTGGAGAAATCGGCACAAACACAGCTCTCGTTTCTTTTTATACGTAGACTGAAGTTGAAGGTCATTCGCTCTACTCTACTTTCGATAATGTTCCCATTATTTCCGAGTCTATTTCAATTCGAATCAGTCTGATTTAATGACACGAATATACGATTTATTTGATTTTAAAAAACTGTTGAAAATGTGCTTTGAATTCAAGTTGACAGTTATTTAATATATCTTACCAGTCCACCGAACTAACACTTCAAACATTGTTTATCTGTCTGCATAGTACGAGACACGTAAACGATATGTTTTAGCAATATGTGTTCAATTTTCTGTAATGTGCAAGCTATAATGGTGCACGGGCTAGAATTCGATGATTTCGAGATCTGAATGGTAGTGTATAAAATAATTATGATGTGAAAATATTTGTTAGTTTTTTAAATGCTTCCTGATATTGTGTCGTCAATACAACATTTTCTATACAGCGTATTTAAAAGAGTTCGCAAATTGTGCAAGTTTGAAATACGCTCATTGTAATAATTTGCTAAACAAAGAAAATGTGGTAGGACGATGAGTTTTCCGGAACCATTATATATTTACCGCACTAGCTCGCTCAGTGTCTTGAATTTAACAGTATTGGTCTCTAATTTGACCAAGACAAAATTATTTCCATAGCTACCGATTTCTCTCTTTCAACGTAAAATCCATAGCCCTGGATTATTTCACATACTTCGTATGCATGTGGTTTATCTAAGTCGGCTTCTTAACGGATCACTAGAATATAATCAGCCTTTAAAAAATGCTAGTTCGTTAAACAATGTTTCCATTACTTGTGAAAAAATAGTGTGTGCATCTACACTCTAAATCGTAATAGTTTGGCATTGTAGAGGCCGGTTGTGAGTATTTATGCGAAGAAGATTTGAGCAGGTATTTGTAGATAAGAATAACAAAGTCAAGCTTTTGTAAAAAATTAACGTTGAGTTTCTGCATTATAAAGCGTGTAGTTGTACTGCTTTGTTTCATGGCCCCATTCTTTTTTTTTCTTTTCACAAATAGCTTGAATATAAAGTTTTAATTAAAAATTGGCAGACATGTGTATATCTTAATAGTTCACCAGAAAGAATTCCGAACAAATATTATAATTTCTGTTTAGTCTGTCTGAATCCGCATTTAAATGTTCAATATGTTTACAGAAACAGTGTGTGCGTATCATTTATGTGTATTTTATTCATATGTGTCGTTAACGATAAGCTTGCTATCACATTATAGTTATATATATATATATATATATATATATATATATATATATATATATATATATATATATATATATATATATATACAGTCGTATACAAAATACTACATTTAAAATAACATGATACTATAATTCTAAGAATGGGTATATTAGTATTATTAGTAGTAGTAGTGGTAGTAGTAGTAACATTGTTATTATTATTATTATAATTATTATCATTAGTATTATTATTATCATTAGTATTATTATTATGGTATTATAATAATAATTATTATTAATATTGCTAATGAATACAGAACAAGCACATGATGCTATAGTTATAACAACCCATCTAAACTGAGTCATATGATCAGATATGCAATCGTATAAATACACACCACAATACCATTACACATAAGTGCATTACATATAATTCTACCAGCAATACTAATGAAACGTACAATGATAGCATTATTTTAAGAATATGTTTCCGTACAATTTCTCAACTGTTAAAACCTCAATATTACTTTATTATCTAAACACAACGTAATTATTAAATCGTGAAAATTAAATTTACTTAAATTCGCTGACTTCATCAACACTGTTCGATACTTTAAAATCCACACAATCTTAATGTTCTATCTTTTTAAAGCTGCTTTTTTTATCTCGAACCATGTCATTTGCGGTGTACACACACACATATATATATATATATATATATATATATATATATATATATATATATATATATATATATGTATATATATATATATATATAATCCATTATATATATATATATATATATATATATATATATATATATATATATATATATATATATATGGGTTTCTCCCAATATGTTTGCAAACTACTCCCTTTTAACAACTCGAAGGTTTGCTGGTTCATGCCATTATTTTCTATAAAACCTATTTCTGTATTGGCGTACTGCTAATGCAACTGAAACTGAACCCATTTTGTGTCAAAGCATTACTCTTAAACAACTGATAAGCTATTTGACATAAACATATTATTTATATTATAATGACTGTAGAGGCATTGATAACATCGAAATTATTCCATATATATATATGGACGCTTTTGTAAAATGTTAACTATTAAATGTTAAATATTGAACTTCATTTTAAGTTAAGAAATGTGTATTTTCTATGTGCATTTAATATCATATCATTAGTTTACGGACTGGCCTTTTTAAAATTAGGAATTTCCAGTTTAATTGAATTTTACGGTATATGATGTTTATTTAATTGTTAGGTGAAAGTAAAGAATAGTCACTAAATTATCCACCTTTCTACATTAGACTATTTTTTAATATCATAACGCTAGTACTTACACCCGGTCGGTAAATTGCATACCTATCCATTTACTTATTAATATATTTTTCATGAGTATTTTAACCCATGGTGTTTATTCGAATGTAGGAGAGTGTTAATTGTTTTTATTGAACATTTAATACGTGGAATTGGTTAAAGATAAATGTGTTTCAATGAGATTAAAGACTTTCCTGCTCAGTTTAGTTTTCACCATCTTATTATAGATCAGTGTATACCAGATAATATTTATTTTTCTTGGATTATTACTTTACTTTTAATTATTGATGTATAGTTTCTTATATTTATATTCGATATCAGGGTACCTACTATTTTTGAGCTGTATTGTAAATGTTACTTGGGTGTTTAAATGCATTTTATTTGCTAGAGTTATTGATAAGCCCACTGTCGATAGAATAACACATCGTAAGTAGTTTCATTCAAGTTCCAGTTGACATCTAAACAGCGAGTTAGTTTATGGTTAGCAGTAGTTCCACACTTAAGCTTTATATTTCAATGTATACTTGTGTTTATGTGTACTCCCTTGACCGTGCTGGAACCCCTATTATAGCTAATCAATTATATAGGATTATATATGTATTATTACCCTATATTTGTGAGTGTAAATAAATAGATATCCACCTTAGATCTGAGGCCGCCACAAATTCAATGATAAATATATATATATATATATATATATATATATATATATATATATATATATTAAAAATAATTTTTCACAATTAATAGTAATTATTTGTTACCTACATACAATCACAGCAAGCGCCAGAGAGTGATCTAACAACAACAAATCGTGTTGGATCTCGCAATGATGCTAGTAATACTGCTTTTTATTAAATTCACTCACAGTGACGAGCCTTAGTAAAAGGGGACTATACAATATTATTCATGAATAAATATTAATTATTTATAATCTACAGGCATCAATGTTTCATGATTACGCAACATTCTTTGCAGGAAGTTAATATATATATATATATATATATATATATATATATATATATATATATATATATTATTCCGACAACGTTCATTGAATACTTTAATCAGTTTTTATTGATGTGGCGCCATTCGCATGACTATAACTTTAATTATCTTCTTAAATGTGGTAATGTCCCGTGACCTAATGCATACAGCGCTACGGAGTCTACGTTTATTCTGTGGCAGGGGTTCAGACCCTGCGACCGTCCGGGAAACGCGAAAATATTTAGGTAAAATAATTTGATATCATTTTTGTTGAATTAATATCATAAGCCCTTTAATAAGATTAAAGTTAAGCCATGTTTGGGGCAGTTGAAAATAGACTGGCACGATGTTATAAGGCATATTCCGACAATGTTCGTTGAACACTCATATCAGTCTTTCTTCATATGCTGCCGTTTGCATAAATATAACTTAAATTTTCTTTTGAATGTGGTAATGCCCCGCTTTCCTACGGGGTGTAAGTTTATTATGTGGCAGGAGTTCGACTGTACGAGCTTATCATCTCTGCCCCGATGAGAGCAAAACGTAAAAAAATAATATTGTTTATTTCAAATATATATATATATATATATATATATATATGTTGTAAATAATAGTCAAATGTTCACCATGCTGTCTCCTATACTATAATACTCAAGTCGACGGAGACGACAACGCTAACTTTCATGCCAACACTGATAATCATCCGGCGGAAAACGAATCTATTTCCGGAGGTCAGTCTGCTTCCGCTTGACATTAGCTATGTTTGGCATGACCGATTTCGTTTATTTATATCGTAGACAACTTCTATTCTCTTGAACCTTTTCTACTGCCTAAATAATAGTTCACGAAATGAATTAAAAGTAGCAATTGTGGGTAAATATAATATAGATTTTACATTAGTGTATGTATTTGAGTGTGTGGGGACTAATACATACAACGACTACTGCTAAGCGATATACAACACCTAATAATATTAATGATATTTGTCTGATGAAGATGTATAACTTGAACTAAATTTTGAATAAATCTACAATAAATAGTTGAAAGATGGTAAGGAATTTGAGACTTTTATTATGTATATTGATCTATTGTGTAATACAATAATCGCTAGCATACAAAGCGTGCTAAGATGGTTCGATTATATAATTGCATATGTATTTAATATGTGTTTCGGATGTGTATACATATAATTGTATCGGAGTTGCAATAAATATCCTATTCACTTATTTTACTTTTTAGCTCATGTTTTAATTTATAAAAAAATAATTACATTATGTTAGGCTGATGCAAACGATTCTAAAATGCCTAATACAAATTAATAGGCACAATTGTTTTCCTCGTAAGATTAGTCTTCGAAAAAGATGCGTGCAGTCTTGATCTAAACTTAATTGTATTGCGTGCCATGTAAGTGCTGATAGGCTAAGCGGTAATTTGAATAGTTTCACGGCATTCCTTGAAAATTCTAATTTTTATTACAGTGAAAATGAATTTTCTGTCATCGTATCAATTTCCATAACATACACCCCCAAAATTTATCTATTTGACCATGCCCTATTTTTAAATAATAAATAAATAATCACATGAATCGCAGGCTACTACATTCACACTTATATTTTGCTAATTCCCCGATCGTGTTGTAGTAAATGTGTTATTATTTTTCTACATCTTACACTACATATAACTTTTAGACCTCCATCTTTTACTCTCATCAAAACATGCTCCATATAGTTGCTATACAAAAACTGGATCTCTCATACAGTATTACTTACACCCACAACGACACCGTGAACAAATAAACATCGTTTACTTTCAAAAACTTTCCGTTAAGGTTTACTATTTGTTTTTTTAAAATTGTTTTCGTAATGCAAAACATTACGCACACATTTAATTGAGGCTACCGCTAATTCCACTGCTTTTGTAGAATATCGGATTACGTTATTTCTACCTATTACTTATACATTTATACTCACTTCGGTTTTCATAAAAGACAATTAACGCCCATAGTTTCTCGCAGTAATTGATCATTCAACTCGACGGCTACAATTTATTCAGCTACTCGACTTCCGAATGAAGTAAATATATGTCAAGATACTCGACACATCTATCACATTTACATTTTCAAAATCCTAGACCTTTCACACGCATAATATTCAAAAATTGAAACAATCGATTGGTTCCTATAGAAATGACAAACATGTGTGACTGGTAGACCTTGCAGTTGGTCGCCTTCTGGCGGATCTTAACGTAACACGCATGCCAGCTTCCAGGCTTCATTCAAATGACTTACTATTCAAGATATAGCCAAATGGAAACGTAGATCCAATACTGATAGGTCCAGCGTTCGATCTCAGTTAATTCGCAATGTTATTATGTAGTCATGTTAAAATAAATTAATGTAATACGTAGTAATTTAACAATTAAATACATTTGATACGTAGTACTTTAACTATTGTGAATATCATCATTTCTATTTGGACACCCATCGGTTATTAATAAGTGCAGACCACCTTAATTATATTTGTGTGTTTCGGTAGAGCTCATTTTTCTTTTTCATTTCCTCAAAAAAGGAAATTTCTATACAAAGATACCAAGTGGAATTCGTATTAATATAGCTCTGTAGGCTTCCTCAATATTAAACGTTCACATACCATTGAAAGAGGAGCTGCTTCATCAAACAGACACATTCTGTGAAAATACCGGGGCCATAGGCTTGACTATAATACTGCTGCTACCGCCTCTCTTTCTTTGGTATAATTCCTTTTTTCATTCGTATTTTCCTTCACAATTCCAAACCGAACCGTATTATTGCCCTATGTGCACATTTGAATTCATTTATTTATATTTCACCCGGGTAACGCCGGCTGATGGGTCTAGTTAGACATAATATATATATATATATATATATATATATATATATATATATATATATATATATATATGTGTGTGTGTGTGTGTGTGTATAATAGTAGGAATAAGAACGTTCACGTATGTTTTTATTATGATATAGAATTATGGTATAAATTAATACCCGTTTATTTATAGGTGATAATCTAATTTTAAAAGAAATATTTAAAGCGATCCTCTGCTCTTAAGCACATATGAATCATTGGTATATAAAAACCAAAAAAAGTTCGTACTTTTTTCTTCACAAAGTTACAGCGATCCATGACAAAATCAGAAAGAATTCTAGCTAATCGACTTCACACTAGAAAGAAGAATGTGCTTCTTCAAAATCAATAAAAAAAAAAAACATATCAAAACGGTTGTTATCGTTGGACGTACATGTGTGCTAACGAACAAGTATTACTGCGGATTTGTTGTTTTCCAGTACAAAATAAAGACATTTTTTAGAAAGGCGTATCGAAGAGAAAAACTATTTAAAAGTCAGAATACTTTTTAGTAACGAATAATTGTACACTCACTGCTACTATTTTTTCTAAAAAAATACTTTTCTTTAGTTCTCGCAAGTCCAAATAAATAAAATGATGTGTATAAGCATGCAGCAACAGTGGGGAAAGACATGGACATCACTTTACAAAGAGTAACGGAAGACTGGCAGTCTCTCATAAGGGTTAAACGGGATTATATCCAAATTCAGGCAAAGTATAACGCATAAAAACAAAAACATCTTACAATTCAAAAAGAAATCAAAAAGTGAGACGTACAGAAATACTTAGCATACTAACGATGTATGTTGGTATTAGAACAAATTCTGTGAATCTTGCGGAATTAAGGATCATAAACGGTGTGTTTGCCGCAAGAATAGGAAAAATAATGTTAAAAAAGTAAATGTACTGTTGTCAGAAAAAGAAATCCACAACAGTAAAAATAACAATTACGTGGATGTACGTATAAATTGTTCTACAATAACATGTTTGTACTGGATTCTGGCTTATATATAAGTATTATTTATGAACAAACGTGCGGAAAAATTGGAAAACCCAAATTATCTGAAGACAAGAACATTGCCAAAGGGATTTCAGGAAACAAATGCCACTTTTACGAAGAGTGAGAGTGCGATATTTTTTTCTGTGGCAAAACTGCAAAAACAAAAGTATACGTAATTCAATAGGTTAATTAATCTCGCTTCGGAATATACTAGATAGTACTGTTCAATTTATTGAAACTGTCAATGAACTCTTTTTGCAACGAAATAAACAGTGCAGCCAAGAAAAAATATTTTAAAACAATAAAAACTATGACAAATTGAAAAAAGAAAACCCCATATTTTGTTTGAGTGTTTGGGTTTATGTACAAAAAGAAAATCCCGTTTGAAGTCAAGGAAAGAAATGTCCTGGTACCTCCTTAAACAAAGTTAACAAGGAACTAAACATATTAGAACAATTGGAGTAATATCTAAGTAGACCATGAACACCTGACGTTTAAAAGATACAACAAACAATAAGAGTCGCGTCGATTTTAATACCGGGTTAAACGATTTCTTGAAGGATCATAATTATCTACTACCGTCGCAAAATACTTTTTACAGAAGAAGTGATGTTTTCAAAAATCGATCTATCTGGCGCATACTTGATGATTAAAATAAACGAGAAATGATCAAAATATGTGTGCATAAATACGCATGAGAGCATTTTCAAACTAAATACTCTCCCTTTTAGTTTAAAGGTTGTTCACCTTTGTTCTAGCATATTATGGGCACTATGTTGGTGGGTATTGCGTTTACTTTCGCCTATTCAGAAGATATACTTGTAAAAAGTAGGAACATTCACGAACCAAAAAACACATCAGAGCTATGTTCAAACGAGTAAAACAATTGGGTTTAAATTAAGTCCTGAGAAGTGTCAATTCTTCATGTAAATAATTACATACCTCGGACAAATGAAAGACAGTGACGGCGGGTAACCGGACCCACATAAAACTGATGCAATAAAAATTATGCCTGCACTCTACACAGTTGCAAATCTGCATTTGTTTATTGAGTTGCCCCAATGTGATGCGATCTACATTAACAATGTTTACGATTTAAGAAAGTATTAAGGAAAGACAAAAAAATAAATATGGTCAAAAGATTGCGAGACGGCTTTCCATGAAAATTAAAAGTCAGATCTAGCCTTAGCTCATTATGATCATGTGAAATAAATTATCCTTGCGACTTATGCTAGTGAAAGCAGGGTGGGTGCTGCACTTCTACATAAATATGAAAATAGTACTACTAAACCGATCGCCCACGCTTCAAGAACTCATCAAGCGGCTGCGAAATAATTACTAAGATCGTAGAAAAACGCATTATTGATCCTGTTCGGGGTAACAAATTACAATCGTTTATTACTGTGTAGATCATGTATCCTTCAACCATGGCATAGACCGTTAGTAAGCATATTACGATCAAGAAATCATTCCTACCCTGACTGTTAACCGTTTACAGTGATTGGGTGTAACCCTACTGAACTATCATTTTAGGATAGAATACATCGATTCCAAATACATGTGTATGCGGATGGACTGTCAAGATTAGTCACCAAAAATGTAGACATTTTAGAAGAGACGGTTATAGCAGCACTAAAATAAGAAAAAAAAATATTAGGTATGTTGTTAAACACCATTAAACAAAGTACGTGTACCATTGGAACAAATAAAAAAGTAAGCCGAAAAATATGAGTTCATATTCAAGAATAAAGGACCAGGCGAGATTGAACAAAGGGACCAAGAGTTCACATTTCTCAATACGCAATAACACTTTCATGTATTCAGATAGAATATTAATACCTCAAGCTCTACGTAAAGTTATGCTGAGAGAATGTCACACCGGTCATCCTAGCATATACCGGATGAAATCACTCATGTGATGCTACGTATACTGGCACGGCATGGACAAGGAAATAGAAAGTTTTGTAAAACTATGCCGAGTTTTTCAATTGACTCCAAGAGTGCTTCCGATAAAAGAATCTAGGTCAAAAACAGATTTGCCTTAACATATACTATACTAAACCGATTAATAGATATTATTACTTGATCTTGGTGGACTCTTTTTCGAACTGGCATGAGGTATTCAAGTGCACGCATTTTAAATATAGAAACACCATCAGTGAATTAGATGACATTTTCAGTCGTTTCGGGGTCCCCCGGACACTGGTCAGCGACAATGGTACGGCGTTCACAGGTAAGGAATATAAAGATGTGTTTACATCCTTGGACATTAGACACATTACTACACCAGTATGATGTCCTAAATCTAACGGTCAAGTCGAAAAATATGATGACACGTTTAAGCGTGACTTACAAAAGAATAAATACATGGATGCGAAAGAAACACCTTTCTAGACCTTTTTAGCAATTTAGACTCTTAATAGAAACAACGACGTTGTGCTCTGCGTAACTTATGTTGGCAAAGAACATACTAAAGATTTTTATAGATTGAAACCCTATCACGAAAAAAAAGTGGCTAAAAAGGACACAGATGTACACATCATAATATACTCCCTTGGAGATTAAGTATATTTCAAAACTTCCAAGGTGGAAAAGGTTATTTGATGGATGGTATAATTCTGAAAACGATTGACAAAGTAATCTACATGATTAAAAGTGCAAAACTTCGTATGTAAAATACCCTAAATCTAACGCTAACCTTACCCCTAACCCTCTCCTTCACCCTTACTGTAACCTTAAATCTTACCAAATCTGACCGCGATATGCTGAAAAAAAATGAAAAAATGAGGAAGAAATCCCAATCGAGATTCTATGTAACTCTTTTTGACATGACACTACTCAATATTGTACACGAACCCATGTATACATTTCCTGAACCAGCCTTATGAGTTGAATAAAATGTGTCTTCGCCCCCAACTGGAAAGGATACTATTCCATTTGTTCGAAAGAAAAGAAGGAAACACGTGAAAGAAAACCAGTAGATCGTTTCAGACCGGATCCTAAAAGGAAGAAATATCAGAAGCAGACAATTACAGGGGGATGTTAAGCTTCAGATTGAGGTTTTTGACGAGATACCTGGCTCCTGTCAAGGCTGATAAGGGTACTAGTATGTAGTATGGGTATACTACGAATAGTAGTATGTGCGGTTGACTGTATTCAACAGTATTCGACGGTAAGCGACTGCATTCGACTGTATTAGGTTCATCCTGTTGGATTACCGCTAGTACTATAGTTTTGTACAAGTTGTACGTTGTAATGAACCATCCTCTTTTAAAAACCTTTCACTTTCGTTATTTTTGCTATCGTAACTTTTAACCAAGTTATGTCATATTGTTCCCTTATAACACAAAAATATCATTAAAAAATGAAAAAATAAAAAATAGGTATACTCAAGCAGGAAATAGTTATTTTTTAACAACTACTTGCATTCATGTATATATATATATATATATATATATATATATATATATATATATATATATATATATATATATACAATTAGTAAGAGATGATATATGCAGAGTTCTGAGTATTCATGAAAAAATTAAAAAAATAAGTAGCTGATGTGTGTTAATGTGTTCATTAACAATATAAAAACAACATTATAGGATTAAAAACCGATCTAGTTCTGATCTTCTGTATATATATATATATATATATACATATATATATATATATATATATATATATATATATATATAAATGTATATATATATATATATATATATATATGTGTGTGTGTGTGGGGGGGTGCGTTATTTGTTTGTTAAGGGTATGTTTGTATGTATATGTGTATGAAATCCTTAACGCATTTTACGTAACTTTATTTGACTTATTGCGTAGGTTACTTACTTAATGCACATACACGAAGCAATCTTGTCATTACAATATTAATTGCTACAGTGTCAGCAGATAAATTCTATTTCGGATCAGTAATCATGTATGATGCACGAATCTATTATCCTCTGGAATGCGGAAAACAAAATGTAATGTAAACTCATTATTTAACCTATAAGGGAGGCAAACATTATTGGTGATCTGTTATTTAAAACACTAAATACGCGTCTATTAGATGGTTCATAGCATGGCGATCAATGCTCGAATGAATTTCAATTACATTATTGTCACAATCTATTTCTAAGGAACGTGTTTATTTTATGACGCTTCACCTTTTAGTTATAATAGCATAATTCATGTGGCATCACTATGAGTAGACATCCTTTAGTAATAATATATGGTACATATAATTGTGTTTAGTTATAAACGAGTTATAGATATAAACACAAAATAAATCCGTGTATCCCTGCGATTTAGTCTATGATTATCTCATGTAATGCTTGCGCAGTATTTCCATGAATTAAGAAAAATGGAAACCATTGTTTAATAATTCGTACCGCCTTCCTGGTCTGAGATATTTCGTGATGGCTACGCAATGATATGTAACAGTGGGAGTGAGTATGGTTAACTGATCTAAAAATAAAATCATACAATCATTTGGAAATGTTTGACCCAAGAATAAAAACGCACCTGTACTTGTAAATGAATATCATTTACTTTAACCGTCGATTGACAGTTAACCGCACATTCAAGCTCGTGCATACAGCAAAGCCAGTGTTGAGGAAGAGAAGATATTATTCAGGTGTAAATGGCAATTTTCTACGTTTTCTCGTCTCGCAATCTGACCGTTGATTTGTTTATCATCAGTTGGTTATTTCTTCATTATATATTTTAGTAAATCAATTGATTCTCTAAGCACAATATAGAAAGGGCAGCTCGCTATTTAAAACATATAGAAGATATTGCATTTACGTACCGTATGTATATTTTACCAAGCTGATAGTAAACGTAAAAAGGGTTGGTATAATAATTAACTCCGCTGGCTGGCTCTTCTTCGGAGCAGAAATATGGGCCAAGAATGCTGCCTGTCATCTCTTGAAACAGAGGCGACAATGGTACATCTTCTTCTGGTGATCGCGGAAACTGCAACTAGGCATTTGGGTAAAACCTCTTCTAAAAGAAGATTTACATTCCCTAGTATGATATCGTGTGGCAGAATAGCATACCTCACATTATACCATGTTCAACTAAGGATGGAGTTAGGACTTTCAAGTCGTTCTTTGTTGCAAAGCGTGGATTAAACTATCTATATCTTAATTGCCAACAGTTCCTCTATTTTTAAGAACAAAGAGATGTGTTACTGAGATGTCATGCTAAATGATTACAGTTACCGGGTTATGTAAAGGGGAGGGGAACGCACTGCTGTTAGGCAAAGAAAGACTTTCGGATACGGCAGAGGGTTTTCTGGCTTTGTATCGTTTTCTTTATTCCGCTGTTATCAGGTGTGTTTCTTATTTAGCGTGCCCTTACACAACCTAAAAAAACAAACCCAGAAATAAACAATTGCAATTACTTTTAAGCAAGTAATATTTTCTTTGTAATAAAGAATTGTTGAAGCATATATAGTTTGTAGCATACGTGTGTTACTAGGTGTGGTTAGCAAAGTATTATTAACCTCAGCCAGGAATCGATTCATAAAGAAACAGAACCTGAGTGAAATGGCTTGTTATAGCAAATACTGCCCATTACTTCCTGATCTCTCTGGCAGAAGAGCTCACTGCTCATGTGCATGCTCATTTGCATGAGTGCAATGTCACTAGCAATAAAAGGGGCATTTTTTGAAGGAAGTGTGCGACTATGAGTTTGTGAGTTGAGTTGGTGACTACGTTGGTGTGTGCGCTGGATGAAATATTGTTCGGAGAGATATCATTTCGCAGAGCAAGACCGTGGTAACATTTTGTTGCGATAAGAAGTACGGACACGAGGAAATCAGGAAAAAGATAAATATAATTACACTAGGCCAAACCGTGTTATATTAAACTAATTATTTTACGTGTTCTTGCTTTATAAAATACTAATTCTAAAAAGGATTAAAAGAATTGTGTTAAAACATGAGTATTTCAAATTCAAGCAGATTTGCATTCACGGCATGAGAACATTAATTCTGACATATGTTTACTTTCATTCTATACAGTATTTGCGTGTTTCCCGGTCAGTAAACACGGCTGTTGAATGAACACGATACATTTTACAGACACACCTCTCAGCTATTAACTCCCAGACAAAAAGATTTCTCCCGGCGAATGACAGTGTATTTTAATATGTATTGCATATATTTTACAAAGGCATTTCTGTCATGGGAGTATAATTTTATAATTTCACTCTTTTATATTACTTTTCCTGGTTAGAAATAGTGGCTAAATTCATGAGAATCTTCCTCGTAGATATTACTACGGTATACACTGTCGCTAGATTCGTTGTAATTCGTGAGGGATCACCGACGAAACCGAAGAGAACACTTACACATCATAATCCACATCGTAATGTGTGTTTGTGTGTGTGTTAACTGTCGTTTGCAGTGGTCGATTCCATGGCAAATGCTGACAGGAACACTCAGAGCATTAGGAATGCTTTTGTTCTTTTTACTATGAATTGACTTTTTACAGTTGCGTTATACACATCTTATGCAACCCGTTTCCGGTCTGTTTTTCTATTATTTCGGGAGTTACGGTTAATTATAGTTGTTATAGCGGCATTTGTGTTCGTTCATGTGTAATATGTGCTTGCTTCAAGTGTGTTTATATATAACATTCCTTACTAACTTCTAAAAGAATAACTTGCTTAAAATAAATATATTCTCCTTAAATGATATTTCAAAGTTTAAAAAATAATACCATTTTTAATTTTTTTTTTTATTATTTAATAATGTACTACTTACAGACCAATACACTTAATATTTATATACAATCATAGTATATCAAGTAAAACTAGTTATATCAGTTTAAAGGTTTGGATCATGATTTACTCTAATTCTTCAATTCTCTTCGGCAACGGATATGAAGAGGTTACGCTAGTATAATATAACATATACATTTAAATTATATAGGCGTCGCTAAATGTGGTAGATAGGAAAACGAAAGAAATATCAATGACTGTCCGAAACAAACAAACCGAAAGAACGAATGACGAATGTGATCGGAAAGAGACGTGTGTATAACCAGAATATATTTAGATATTGAAATAAAATCTATACTTCGCTGTCGGTTTTGCATGATTAGAATGAGCTATATTTAAACAGAGCACTAAACTCAGTAAGTTAATAATATTCCATAAATAACTGGCTATAGAAATACTTGTAGAGTTCCATTTAAGCAAAGAAAGTATGTATCCATTTCTATGATGAGAGTGAAAGGTTTTACATGATGTATTCTCACTTTTACGTTTTTAGAACGACAAACACAAGAAGGTTGGTATAATAGTGTCTTAGCTCCTCGTAATAACGCGAATTCTCTGCGAGAGACCGTCTGGCCTGTTTCCAATGAACGATCATTAAACTGATTAGGCACCATTTTCGTTGGTGAGTACCACAAGCCTTCGGCATATTATCGATTGTTATCTCCTCCGTACCGCTAAACTTTGGCGCATATTAGTTAGCAGATGGTTGTTAGAAATAATGTAAGGAGACAAAACGAGTGGCACAGACGCACTCACAAGTTCAAAGCAGTTCTATTCTCATCTCCGTCTCTATTTATATATTTCTATTTTTTCTACTTTTAGTTTATTTTTCATTTTCATTTTCTGTTCTTATTTTTTTTTCGTCCGTCGTCATCAATTCTTCTTTTTAATTATTTAGATCATTCCGACTACTGTTCTCTTACAACGTTTCGATCGATGTGCCCACTGACCTTCTTCACCTGAGTAGTGTCGATCACAGTGATATTTACATCGAACTCGGAGTAATTATTTACGGAGTTTCGAAAATAACTCGTCAAGCATGATCGCGTAGTAATTCATAACATTCTTCTAAGTATCACTCTTCTCAATAAGATCGACGTTTGTAAATATGTTAGATAACAAGATAAACGAAAATAATTACCTAGATTGACAATCAAACTCCAAAAGACTGTCACGTAGAACTGAGAACTTTTATCTGTTTCCCTAATAATGCATAGGTGTAATCCTTCATTCTCTTTGTATCATCATATTTGACATGTATTGTTCTTATTTTCCCTCTGCTTTTTACCAACGTAGTTTTTCTTCTTTTTATTGATGTGATTCTTCTTCGTAATATTTTTTTGTTCTTTTTTTCTACATATCGACTTGTTCTTTACACTCTGTTTCGTTTACTTAGGCTCAATCTTGTTCGTTGTATTTCTTTTCGCATTATTTGTTATCTTATACATATTTTACTTTTTTATTACTCTTTGAAACGTTTTTTAATCATTCTTGTATTCGTATCATTTTTTTCTAATATAGTTACACCTAAGTAAGGTAGGTCACCACTATAGACGTAATGGTGCTACTGATAAATTAAGTGTAGGTTTTCGGGGGCATCCTAAGTTGGGAGCTGTGCAGCGAGATGTCTCTTAACATTAGGTGTTAATTTCCGCATGTAAGTACAGCCTGTGAAACAGGGAGCAGTGAGAGAGTTCAAGAGTCCAGCAGCACGAAACTATTGGAGTAGAAAGCTCTTCAGAATCTGGGGGCCTCCACAGTGAATGTATGGGATTTGACTGATTGTCGGATTGCTGTAGTGAATTTACGTCGAGTGAGGAACTAAAGCATCAAATTCACTGCAGTACAATTCTTTGAAGTAATTGTAAAACAAGCACAAGGATGCAGCATTGTTGCGATGGGACATGGGCTGGAGCTTAGTTTATAGTGAGGGACCTATTAAGTTGACGACTCTTTTGGGGCCTTTGTCTGAGAGGGAGGGACTAGTAAATGATGCACCAGTCCAGATGTGATAGTGATAGCCTACGCATTGGCTGATTGTGGCTTAGTACGGATATAGAACATTCCAGGTGTGATAAGTTTACTAACACGGTAGAGGGAGCTCACCTTCTTTGTACCAACAATGGCAATCTAGTCAATGCATTTATTCCTATTCATGTATCTTGTGAACCAGACCGAGGAGTTTAAATTTTGAACTCTCAGGTAAGGTGTTTCTTGTAGTTATTGTCTTTACAAAGTTACCATCTATCTATGATCCCAATCCATTACAGCTTCAATGTTATTTTCTAAGGATTCAGCCATTGCCCGTATATCTGCGCGTCCGTGTGTCCCATATGTCGGGAGTAGAGCGTGGTGTCGTCAGCAAATATAAATATCTCAGTCTCAATGACATGAGGGAAGTCGTTTATGATAATCAGAGACAGTAGAGGTATATTGGTAGATCCTTAGGCCACACCAGCATTAATGTAATGTAGCTTAGATTAAGTGGCATCGCGGGCAACCTGGAGTTCTATTGTTGTTATGAAAACTTACATATATTTAATATATGTCCAGTGATACCATTTGTGTGACTTTTTAGAAGAATCCCTTTATGCCATACCTAGTCAAAAGCTTTGGATATTGCAAGAGGCCCCGTATGATATATGCGTTCAGATGTGCTCGTTAGAGTATCTGCAGAAGAGTGCGATTGTTAAACTCCTTACTAAGATTAATAATTTACTAGATGCCGGACTATAGCTAGATTGATGAAAGATTCTAAGATTTTAGATCAAATTAGGCGGTAGTTTTGAGGATCAGTTCTATTTGCAGAATGTTTGAAAACTGGTACCACAGAGGCAATTTTACAGTTATTAGGGTAGCAGGATTCAGTTTGTAGAGTTTGAAGAGAGCAGAGGCGATATTCTCAGAGCATTTATTTATTACTATTACTTGGATAAGATCAGGTTACCATATCTTTCGAGGTGCCAAGTTTTTTTTATTATGTACCTGACCTGCGAGAGGGTTATAACTAAGTGCTCAAGGTGTCATCAGTCCGCAATGGGAATTTAAGGATGGAGTCGTTTCCTGAGTCTAACGCGAAACGCTGGGCAAGTAGCTCAGTCTAATCAGTTGTCGTGCAAACGAGATCGTTTTGATTTTATAGTGATGAGAATTGTTGGGTGTCCATTGTTCACTACATGTTTGAGATTTTCCAGAAATCACACGTACATATTCCTTGTGACTGAATACGCTGTTTGATTATCTCTGTATACTTTAACTTTGCTTCATTTATCACTACGTAACAATCATTTCTTCACTCTATAAATGTATGTCTATTCGCGGTTTACTCATGGTAGCCGAATTTTCTAAATGCTTGCTGCTTTTTAGCAATATCAGCTTCACATTCCTAGGTTAACCATTGAGGAGAGTTGCGTTTGTTGAATAACAATAATAAGGACATGAGCTCCAATTATGCTTGACCCATTCTCTACACTCATTAGCACACTGACCAGCAGATAGTAAAGTGTGGCGTCGCTTATATTATCTCTTAAAGATTGAAAATACGCCTGCTGGTAGGTTCTCGTCGTTCTGCGTTACAGCTAAACAGCTTAAGTACACGATTCCAGGTGATATTAATCATTACCACAATGTGATCAGATTTTCCGAGCGGGCTATGAGTATTCTCCACACACGCTTCGAGTAGTGAGGTCAACAACAGCTCGAGAAGTGAGGATTGCTTCTCCGTACGATTGGAGAAACATGTTGTGAAAGTGACAGTCTGTGGGAAAGAGTTAGCTAAGGAGCAATTAAACGTAGAGTTACAAGCTGCATCATTAAAGCCGACGAAAATCCAGACAGTCACGATGGTGTTACTTAAAATCTCCAAATACAGTCGAGTGAGAGTTCTCTATCTGTGTTATAATGGGACGCATGTGTGGATTGACGTACATAGAGATCGCTCAACTTGGGCAGTTTGTAACGAAGTCATCTCGTGCAAGTTTAGTGCAATGTAGTTTCTCACGGTCGCGGTGACGGTTGAGAGTTCAAATGTTAGGTCATACCTGCGTGTTGATCACGAGATTTCGTGACGTCACAGTTTCCCGCTGGGAAAACTGGAGTTGAGATTTCAGTTCTTGACTGGAAGCCAACGAGTCAACACGCTTTAGCCATGTAGCGATTACAAGCTAGAGGATTTCGGATCCCCCGATATTGAGAGCCAAGCGATGTCCCCCATCTTCATTCCTTTACAAGTAGCGAAGTAGTTAGAAAGCCTCTCTCTCCACTACGACGTAATTGCTTCAGTGTCGACAAGCTAATACCAATAAATGGATCAAAGTAAAAAAGAAAGGCTTGTTATCTTTTATCGTGTAGGGGGAGATTTGGTTTCAGTTACAGAAAGACACCGCCGGCCCGAAAATGTAACAACGACTAAGCGTCTGCAGAGAATGGTGGGGCAACGGAGCGACTAACAATGACAGCTAGGTTGCAGACACCAGAGAAGAGACAGAAAAAGAAAGGGAAATATCATTCCAGAATTGCGTCTACTGCTGTGTCAGCCGAAAGGGGGAGATTGAAAATCGGGACCGAATAGCAAGACCATTCGACGTCGCCGGATCGAGAAACGACATATCGTCTCGTTAGCAAGCGATGCCGATTCGGGATCAACAGACGAGAGTTCTACGACGGCAGAGATTCCAACATTCTACGAACATATCATAAACCAGTAATACCACATATCTATGATTTTAGAAACAGCATTAAACAGTGTACGGTCATGGGTCGAAGTATATTATTGTTTTGTTTTCCATTACCCCTTTATCTTCACATTCTTCCTCAGTCTAATCAGTTTCTAATCATCATTGTTGTGCCAGTAGGTGTATGTTTTCTTTCTTGTTGTTCGTCTTCCACGCACTCACGTTTACTTTTTATTTTCGTCGTCTCATTTTTTTCATTAAAGTGTTTTTTTATCTTTCGTGTGTCTACTTTTGCCTATTATCTTCCTTGTTTCATCTTTTCCGCATCGTTCTCACCTGATTGCGGTTGTTCTTTCATATACTGTATACCTTTCTTACACCCTTATTTGTATACACTTTTCAAACATTAAAACATCGATAGTATATGGATTACCGGTCTTCAGAAGGTAATTATAATGTGTGAACATACTTGAACAGTTAAATATGTAGAATATTTCAGAGCCACAAATATGTCAAAAGATTAATTTTCAGATGGTTTAATATAGGGATTAATAATGTGTATTATTTGGATTCGTCGGACTAGTATGTTAATCTGGAATGTTATTCGCACAGTGTGTATACCGATGTTTCTCCCGACGATTTCCCGGCGTTACTTTCCGAATCTTCATGTAGAATGTTAAAATGTTAACATCAACAGTAGTAGCTTCTTGTTGACCCTTACACCTGCAAAAAATATAATTAACTGTAACTACGTACTTTTATAGATTGCGCCAAGGGGTTCATGTATGAGCGCATCAGGACGGATCTGAAAAAATGGTCAAAGATTACATTGGCTGAAACATAGTGGTAATAGCATCACCTATAAGATGAGTAATCAGAAAATCCAAATATTACATCATTTTTGTGTAGTGCTACTTTGTATCAAATAGTAAAAGTAGAATATTTGCTACACGTTTTAGTGTATTTTAGTTATGTATTCACTTACTTGCGCGTGTACAAACCCTTATACACCCATGCTCTTTAGGGGATAACATTTATATTTGTCTGCTAATAAATCCACTCGCATCGAGTCTTCATTTTCTATTGAAAAGAGTAAAGTGGTGCTGATATTATCAGAGAGGCAGGTTACGTTCCTACGTGTAAGAGAGGATGAGACACAGACATAAACAAACTATGAATCATCAAACAGTTCCCTGTGTGCCGCCGCCCCCACTCATTTGAGACGGAGCACTTAACGCGTCTTTTTTGTTTGAAATCTCGCAAGCAAGAGACTGAATATCACCATCCGAACGTAAGGGGGTTTCGTCAACTTCCATCTTGGGTCAGCTCTTACCATTAAGATAACACTAAACTATTTGCATTCAAACAACAACTCTCGGAATATAACGCATTTCCATTTGGACTATGTAGAATATGGATATAACAAGAGCATCTCCTTTGCTAGAACTGATAGTAAGCTATGATTTCTACAAATGTGTTGGGTTTACTTGTTTAAAAACTTTAATATTGGCAGAGGGCAGACAGGCACCTATACCTAGACTTTTCCTATTTAATGTATAGATGTAGATGTAGATAATAGCTCGATGATAGTAACATTAAGCAATATAGAAATCTAGGATATGATAATACTGCTATTGCGTAGTCTGTCCATTATCCTTTATGTTTATCGACGATTTATAAGAAGGGCGTAACATTAACTGTATCATTGACATTAATATTTCGCAGCGACTTGAACATCTCAGTCAGGCATAATGGAATTAACTCGATCTTTTACTGTTAGCTTTGAATTCAAACAGCGTTGTCTTCAACGATCTGGTGTAAGAGTTATCAGTTTTTCGTTGAACTTGCCCTGTGACTTAATTTCCTTAACATGTGCGTTTCCGATTATTTCAAAGATCTGACACCGATTGCACCGTGTTGTCTCTAAACATATTAAACTGAAAAGAAACAATCAATCTCTGAGTCCGATATACTCTTTCTATCTCTGCCACAATCTTCTGTGTATAGCCTTCAGTCAATATAATTTATTATTTTGGCCACCTTTCCATTTTCAGACAAACATCCATCCATATATATATATATATATATATATATATATATATATATATATATATATATATATATATAATAGGTGTATATATATATATATATATACACATATATATATATATATATATATATATATATATATATATATATGTGTGTGTGTGTGGGGGTGTGTGTGGGTGTGGGTGTGTGGGTGTGGCAAGTGAGCCATTGAGCGAACGTCAGGTGAGATAACACAAACTTCGTATTCATTAAAGAAGAACATTAGAGTACTAATACACTGAACTTCAAAGGTAAAACAGGTCTAATACTAATGCGCACAAGGACATCAGTATTTGGGCTCATTTTTTTCTGGATCAATTTTGTTCATTCTTTTATTAAACATGATTTATCTGTTGATAAAACACTTTAGTTTTTTTTCGATATTTTTATTGCTGTGGAAATACAGTTCCACATATCTTTTGTAAAATCAAAACCTACATCTCCACACACGTTCGGTAAAGGTAACGCGGTATTGTATATCACTCATCCTATTTCTGTTACTAGTGAGTGTAATTCCACTATAATATAGTTCTAGTTGTTCGTAAAGGAGTCAGCCATTTAATTATTTTCGAAATTTTAATACGAATGCGTTCCATGAGACAAGTAAAAACACATGCATAACTTGCTTCCAGAATATGTTAGTTTCGAAAGTAATACTGTGCAACGCGAGGAAATGAACATCCCTATAGCAACATCTCAGCGAAACAAATGTGTTCTATCTGATAGATCAAATATACTGATGATATGAAAATATACTTATCAATCTTGACACATAAATTCTTGTTCATTTATGTATATATATATATATATATATATATATATACACACACATAAAGAAAGAAGAAAATTCCTTCAAACAACCGTTTGTTAGATGCAGACATTTTTTATTTAAATCAAAATGAAAAAGCATAACATTTTTTTCTTTTTTCATATTTCCTTTTTTATCTAATATTTTGCTTGAAACAGGCCTCGAAAGAGCTATAGACAAAAAAACGTATCAACCTGTTTTTTTCGTAATAATTCTTTCTGGTCTTCTAGAAGTGACGTCTGATATTATGTGGACTAACGTGCAAATGTCTCTGTTCAATTGAACTTAAATCGCACACAGTCGCTGATTGCTATAGATTTGGGATAATTCATCTTTTAAGCATCTTCAGAATTTTAAACATGAAGAAAGAATCACAATGCCTACAAAGAAACATATGTTAGATGCATATATTTTTGTTATTAAAATTAAATTATAATATATATATATGAATAGTTCGGATGCAAAACGCGATAAATCCAATTAGTTTAAATTGCAACCGTGAACAATAAAAGGTCGAATATATTAAATGTAGATTTGACTAAAAGCTTATTTTTATTTAAAGCGAAGACTAATAATGGCGGTATGATATTATGTGAAATATAACTTTGGGGTATGGTTGAGTGTTCACAGGAGACACTTTTCATGATGATAGTTTCGTCATTTTAAGCATGGTGTTTGTCACGTTTTGATGTCGAACTTTTCATATATATATATATATATATATATATATATATAACAGTAAAAAAAACACTATCTTGCATTGTAAGGGCTTTCAATTGACACTTATTACCTATAAGCAATGCTAAAAAAAAAAAAAAAAAAATGATTTGAATTTAACTCCCAGCATGCCCGATGGTTCAGTTCTTTCTACCTACGACCGCGAATTCCATCACAGAGCGGATAAATACGTCAGACCAACAAGACGTTTCTTCGATAAACTAAACTATAAGTTTGTTTATTTAAAAAATATATATATCTTGGAAAATGGAGTGTTTCTCCGAAATATATAAGATAACAGTAAAAAAACACACTTGCATTGTAAGGGATTTCTATTGACACTTATTATATATATATATATATATATATATATATATATATATATATATATATATATATATATATATAGCACAATAGTAAATGAAATAATAAAATAAGGCGCCAATCAAATGTTATATTATGCTATTAATGATCTATCCAGTATATTGAGCTTCTATTTTTATCCGGATGTTTCACTAATTAAAATATATTAGTTGCCTCTGATATCTTCAGTTGGATTAACTTTGTATATATATATATATATATATATATATATATATATATATATATATATATATATATATATATATATATTGCATAATAGTAAATGAAATAATAAAATAAGGCGAAAATAAATTGTTATATTATGCTATTAATTCTCTATCCAGTATATTGAGCTTCAGTTCTTATCCGGATGTTTCACTAATTAAAATATATTAGTTGCCTCTTCTATCTTCTGTTTGATTAACAAGACGAGAGATCAGTCATATTTTCTTCACTTTTTCAGCTCTTATCATTACTTTGATGTCTCGTCAGGATGTTTTGTTTTCGATAGTTTTTATTTGAAATAACCGCCATGACAAATTAATTAGCATAACATTTGAACAAATTATCTGGTAATTTTTGTTTTCATTGGATTAATTATTGTTCATGTGGTCAATAATATTGTATATATACATATACATATATATATATATATATATATATATATACAAATATATATATATATATAAATATATATATGAATATATTAATGTATATATCAACCTAATAGTAGATGACAGAGTACAAATACCTCAATATAAAACATTTAGATATAGAACCCATCACTCATGACTAAAATGACCGAAGCAATTTAGGTTATATCTAACCTATAATAAAATGATAAGATGGCCAGATTATGAGAGCTTCAGTAGAAACTTTTTTCATTTTGGGTTTCTTCTGTATTAATTAGTGAGGAAATGGTAACTAGTAAGTAGGATTTTTTTTTAATAATTTAAAATATAATGCCGAATAAATGTTCAATAGGGAAAAATAAATAAATTGTAACTATATATGTATATGTATTGTGTGTGCATATATATATATATGTGTGTGTATTTGCATATGTAAATATATATATATATATATATATATATATATATATATATATATATATATATATATATGTGTGTGTGTGTGTATGTATGCATGTATATGTGTGTGGGAGGTTCGGACGGTGAGCGCGATAGTTCCAATTCGTTTAAATTCAGCCCTTACCCAATAAAAAATACGAATATATAAAATCTGGACTTCGATTGAAAGCTTATTTTAATGGAAATCATAAGAAACTATTTGGTATCATATTATTTAACACAAGATTTTAGGGTGTCGTCGTGTGTTGAAATACAACTATTTTTGTACGGAAATTTTCAGAATTTTGAAAATTCCGCTTGTCGCGTTTTGCGTTCGGATCTCTTAGTATATGTATTAAAATGAGCATATTAATAAATAAATAAAAGAATGCACACAACCTAAGATTACATATCAGCATGAAATTAAAGCCGGACCTGTAAATTGACATTAGTGCTTGTCGGTAATCACATAGTAATGCGAATTAGATTTAAAACGTAATCACAATAAACTTTAACAATAAAAAGTCCTTAAAACTATTTTTGAATTCTAATATTACTTTAAAATGATGTATTTTAACATCATTTTATAATAAAATCAAATCAAATAAATTAATAAATATTTATTGGCTCCCTTCGGTATTTGGAAATCGTGTCTAGGTAACTATAAGGTACCTTCGTTGTGAGTGACAAATTCCTTTCCATTCTTAGTTGCGTATTTAATAGAAACTCACTACTGAGTGAAGAATGTTTCGGTAATTGAGCTTGTCTTAGTATTGATCGAAAACGATTTATTAATAAATACTAAACATCTTCGTATATGTATATTAATGGACATATTAATAAATAAATAATAGAATGCACACGACCTAATATTAAATATAAGCATGAAATTAAAGTGGGACATAGTGTTGATATTTATGTTTTCGGTGTTCACATGGTGATGCGAATTAGATTTAAAATGTAATCATGATTAATTTCAAGTACAAATGTCCGTAAAAAACTTCTTTTGAATCCTCGTAATACTTTAAGAAATGAAATAAATAGTATATATTTAATAGCTACCTTCGGTATTTTGGAATCATATCTAGTTAAATATAAGATATCTTCGTTGTGAGTGACAAATTCCACCCCCTTAGTTTCGCATTTAATTAGAAACTTTCTACTTAAGTGAATAATTCTGGGAAATTAAGCTTATCTTAGTATTGATGGAAACGATTCATTAATAAATACCATGTATCTTCCGAAAAACACCGAAGGATAACAATTTTAATAGTTGCTTAAATGGACGGCTTACATTATGAAACTAGCTCTAAAATGTTGAACTTAAATGAGTTTCGTATCAAAATAACCTAAACATACATTGATGTAACTTTAGTAAGAAAAATATCCTCAAGTGAATTAGAATGTTGATAAATAAATTTTGGAACTTATTAACTATTTTTAGAAATATTACTGAATTAAAATATATAATTGTTCTCACAATTTTGAGGATGCACTAACTTTAAACGAACAATTCAAGATGGTGTATTAGTAGGTGCGCCAACGTGTGAATTTTTGCACTCTTTTAATTTGTTTTTTGTTTGTATTCACCCAAAAATGAACTACTGCATGGTGTAGGTTGTTTCAAAACACTTTCATCCAATAACTGTTTATTCTTTGTGATTTTTTATGATTATTGTGTAGTGTTGCAGAGACGATATTGACAGAAAAATGTTTTGGGAACTAGACAAATTAAACGGACCGTAAAAAATATATCTCACAGAAATATGTTTTTTTGAAAATGTGAAATATAAAAATAATAAAATAACACCATGGTTATTGGAATATAAGATGAACTGACTTATATGTGCTCTGTTATCAATAATTGACACTCATTGAGCTAAATCTTTTAAGGAGACTACAAAATAAAAAATACTGACAGCATATGCTAATAAATATATTGTCATTAATAATTATATATATATATATATATATACAATAAAAAAGATCACACTTGAAAATATTGATATAGAATTACGTTTTCAGAAGAAATCTACAAGTCAGTTAATCTGTTTTTTCTATATAAATACTTTATTAATGTTAAATACAAAAGATATATCAACGTAAAACGTCTTTGTCAAAAGTATATAACAATATACTTTTGACAAAGACGTTTTACGTTGATATATCTTTTGTATTTAAAATAAATAATTTTTTTTAATGTTTTCCCATCATTGACAGAAATAGATTATTGCTGGTAAGATAAAGTCCCTTAAATAAAAAGAATATATATCGGTCAATATTTTAATATATAAAACTGAAAAGAAAATAGAAAAAGTAAATGAGTGTTCATATACTGTTGATAAATATGTTTTACGTTAAAATATCTTCAGTATATAAAGAATCTAAATAATTTTATTTTCATAAAAAACAGATTTATTATTTTTCATAATGTCCATATATATATAAATATATATATATATATATATATATATATATATATATATATATTGTGTATATATATATACATATATATGTATATACATATATATATATATATATATATATATATATATATATATATATATATATATACACATTTAGAAGATAAGACTATATGATACAAATAATAACACTAAGTATCAATTACACATAACGTGGTTAAAATAGTTATGCATTTTCGGAATATAAATATTTAACTCTAGATCTCTTCTCTCTGTTATTTACCAGTTATGTTAACATACTATTTTCTTTTTCTACATGCATTTTCTTCAATTAAGGCGCTAGTATCCATTTCGCAAACTTTTCCAACATAATTACAATTAGTATTCAAACGAGTTTGTGAGAAAACAGTTTAAAGAGATAAAGTAAAATGTATCTCGGTTGAAAACTCGCAAATGTGACGAAAAATAATGGATTAAGGTTAAAGAGTACACACGTCAGAAATGTATTGATTGAAGGGAACAGAACTTTGGGTGCCCGAGATATTAAGTCTACACGACCACAGGGAAGAGTTTATATATATGAGATGTGTTTGTTATGTTTACGTGATTAAAATCGTATCAAGACATAGACTGGTTTTCTAACTGATGAAGAATATACCTCATGGAGGTAATCTGGATTGTATTTGATAAAAAAAATATATGCTAATACTGAAGAGCATACAGATTTTACAAGTTTTACTCTGATCTAATAGTGAAAAAATACATATTAGAAACGCGCATACATATGAATACACCTTTTATTGATTTGCAGAGCGTATTTATAATACTTTTAATAGTAATGGTGAGATATATATTTTACGCTACTGACTTATAATAGTATATATATATATATATATATATATATATATATATATATATATATAGTAAAATATTAATTTCACGTCAATAATATAACATTAATTTAAACTACATACGCTAGCATTTCAAACTTTCGCTCTCATAAGGGTAATGAATTATAATCGAAGACTGACACTAAGTTCGAATAACTGCAACAGAATAAACCTAGTCTCTGCAAGCAAGCGCCATAGTCATATGACCACAAGCGATTACCACGTCATTAGGGAATTTAAATTATATTTATGCGAAGAGAAGCGCGTATAAATAGACTGACTACAGTATTGAACGAAAGTGGTCAGAATATACTCAGTGTATGTGTATGTTTGATTGTATACGATTTCTATTTCTATGTAGTCCCAGCATAACCAATCTGAATAATGTAGTCAGACAAGAAATACGAGTTTTCCAGATGAATACTCGAAACGGTGATAACTAATTAAGACAAATTTGAGGTAATCCGGCATTATTTTGTGAAACGTTTCATAGAAAGTAAATATAATACATGATAAACAACACTTTAATAAAAATACAGGATATGAGAAGGGGATCCTGCTAATATAAGGTTACCTTAACGAAGTTGATAGTAAAACATATTTATTATTCTCGTATATCATTATTATATTTAAAACTGATTAAATATTTGTTTCGTTCTTCCTCTTGATATAATTATATGTTCTGATTTTTATATTTATTAGTAACCACACGTTACTCACTAGTTAATAACAATAATGCATAGAATAGACATAATGAGTTAAGCAAAAAGTGTTCTTATTCTGCTTATTTACTCGTATTTAGAGAGAGCAGGGGGGACGCATTGGCTTCACACTAAACAACTTATGAGGATTAATCACCACACATCTGTTTTTATGTTCTCTTGGCGCTTCATACGTTTCTGTTACATGTGTTATTTTTTTCTACCATATTTCTTCAAAAATGTATAATGAACTTAATGATTTTGAAAAGTTTACAGCATTCTCACGCACTTCCGTCTCTTCTTTTACTTGATTCTGTCAGCTTCACTTTAATGTTTATTTGATGTTTGTAACAAAACAATTCGATGTTTGTAGTTATTTTGATTAATTATTATATTAACAAAAACAAAATGAAAAATATTTTACGATATGACTTGGTTTGATTATTGTGTTTAGTTGTAATACTTTCAATATATGACTTCTCTTGTCAACTACATGGCGCTCGAAACTATGTCAGTTTTCATTAATTCTTTACCACACTAATCTCTATTTCTTATGTATGTGTCATGCATTACCTTAGTATTGCACTTATGGCTATTTTAATTAAACAAACAAACAAAAATAAGAAAGATCCATAACGCAGTAAAAAGAAAGGTTAATCAACATAGAAAATATACACCGTCAAAATAAACTATACTCTAAACAGCTAAACAAGAATAACTGCAAGAAGACAAGTCGTAACTGAATAATCCATATGATCGATTCATTAGAATGACGAGATACCACACTCAGGAAAAGAGCCTGCACATTGCTACAAAAAAACAGATACACAGATTAACGCAATTACTACTAAAAACACCCAAAATTATGCGATCAAAACAAAGCATATCAAAGCCAAGAGAGGTAACACCTCAGGAAAAAAACGCAACTGTAGACTGCTGAGAAAGAGAAGACATGGGAAATCACATTATATACGAATGAAGCAAACTCGCTAAATAAGAATAAAAAACATGCACTACTCTGTGGGAAAGGCAGTGGACTTAACACTCTACAAACCACTACATTTTGAACACATATACAAATATCCCAGACACAAACCGCAATCAGTACTGGAAAACGAAACTCACAAAATCATCTGATACATTGAGCTAGAAACAGATTGACTCTCCCAAGCAAAGAGAGCAGGCGTAATGATAGTAAACAAGAAGGAAAACTTATGCCAAATCGAGAATTTGTGCGGGTCAGCAGATAACATAGATCTTAGAAATGGAAAAAGAAAGCGCCTACAATACTTGCCAAATCACTGAAAGGAATATAACACATCATGATAGTCAATATAGTATACCAATAATAAATGCACAAACAAACAGTCCAGAAAAAACATGAAAACAGACTGGTAGAAATTAGAATGAAAATTAAGATTGAATAGTACAACGGACGGCAATGATGAAAACAACTGAAATCTTACAGAAACTCATTGAATGCGGAAACTACAAACTATTAACCGGATACGATTACCACTGACATAGAAGTTGCAATAGAAAACATATAAAAATAACAGTACGACATAAAACGAAAGGAACTGAACCTGCCAAACATTCGGAAACTGTATAATTAGAACAAGTTTCGGCTGATATCACACAGAATTGCTGTGAAGCGGCAAGAAGATTCACCCACCAAGAAGGAAGATCACTAATGAAATCTCTACTTGACGATTACAAAGAGCGCTCTGACTTTAAGTAGTGGTATTGCAACTAAACTACAAGAGGATATCATCGAACAATTAATGGTAAGCATCTGTTGCGGAAACGTAAAGTCATTTGCCATGGTTATCAAAATAGATGTATAATACTGTAAATCTGAGGAAAATTGCTGGCACGTATACTCCAGGAAATACACCCCGTTAGTATCAATGTGCAATCACTGATTATAACCAGTTTAAGAAAAACATTGTTAGTTAATAAAAAATAATACTCAAGCACAGTGTAAACGCTCTAACTTTGAACTAAATACCAAAACTAGAGGCATTCCTTTGAACATACCAATAAGATGTACAGACTAAAACACATAGACATTACTGAAATAAAAAAGACGTGGAGATACACATATGCACAATCGTCCAAGTAAATAGACCAGAACTGATAATAATTTTTTAAAAAATGAAAAATCTGCCAAAATCTAACATTTAGTACGCTCCAGCAATTCACAAGGAAACGCAGGAAGAACACGAAGCAAATACATGACACTTCTCGGGGAATATTTTACATATACACACTTATTATAATACAAGTAATATTAAAACATATTGGAACAGTCTTGAAAATGATTCGAAAAGACTTCCTGGAATGTAAAGCAAACGGAAGATTAAAACAATTCTACGCACGACCATTATGGAAAAAGCAGAAAAATTATATATAATACTAGAATGCTAACCACATAACCAACGAATGCTAACTCGACAATCATAAATTGACATAGTAATAGAAAAAAAATGAACAAATAGCACACCCCCTAAGGAGACTATCCTGCTAAAAATCTCATGAACTGTACCTCCTCTCCGATGTTGTTAAACGACCATCAATATTAGTACTCTACAAAGACCGACGAGAGATGACACTACGCAGACCTCCGCTAGAATTGTTCGTAGAGTACCGGAACTTCATCAAGTCTTGGTTTCCAGCACATTCTCAGAGATGATCACCGGTCAGTGAAAGCGGAATATACATGTTTCACGATTGTACTTTTTACGCACAAAAACTTGCAAGGATTTCTGTCTTTCATCAGATAGCAATGATATTTTTGTACCATCTAAACTCAATTCTACGAATCTAATAACCCGGGTTTTTAGAGGTTCATTATATATCTGTTTATGCTTGTCTATCTTTTAAAGCAGTGTGAAATATTGCTATTATATGGGCAGTCAATGCATACATACACCGCATGGTATTATTGTTTCGTATTTGGACATAACATATACTACAATTATAGTATAGCCTTAATGCCAATAATATGTGTTAGATTAAGTAAGTTTAACAATTCAACATCAGAGTAATTTTTTTTTTGCATCACATATTCGACGATTTGTCAAACCCATCTCATAAAACAAGGAGTACATGTATGTTACGATGGGAACAGTTTGGTTTACATTTAATTATGTGAATTCCGTTCTAGCCAGACATATGCGCAATATCGTAAATTAGCCAAGGCCGTCGAAGAGACGTAGAATAAAGCTGCTTTTAATAGAGAAAACACTGGAGATAAGAACAATTAAAAAGTTACATGGTTTCCTCAAAATAAATAAAATCACATGCAAAATGGCCACCACACTTTCTATAGAAATACGGCAGAAGAACCAGCTGACCTCGAAATGCCTAATACAAGTAGAGAAACGAGTGTGCGTCACGATAATTTCAAATGTGTTCATCTCTTTTTCTATTTATTCTTTATTTATTTGTCTTTTTATTCTTCCTCTCAGCAACCATGATGTCGTATCTCTTCCCCTGCTCTTCCTTGCCTCTCTTTTTGTGTGTACACACACACATATATATATATATATATATATATATATATATATATATATATATATATATATATATATATTAATTAATTAAATAATTGGTACGTCTATATGAGTATTGTTGATAAATATATATATATATATATATATATATATATATATATATATACATATATACATTAATATATATATATATATATATATATATATATATATATATATATATATATATATATATATATATTTAAATTCCCGAAACACTTTTACATGGTAATCAACTGATGCTCCCTTAACTAATGTTAGAAGCATACTAATATCATAACTGTAACAGTTAAATTGACTTACATGAGTGATTTTCCACTGAACGACTTTGGACTTAAGGTTTTCTTTTGTTAATATAGTTTTAATGGTTGAGACACTTCCAAGACTATATATACATATTATTAATATATATATATATATATGTGTGTGTGTGTGTGTGTGTGTGTGTGAAATAAAACAAATACTTACACGTTTTATAAAAAAGAGAGATAATAATTTGTCGCACTCTACCTTCCCTATCACTTTAGTAAGTAGTATTAACACAGTCGTTATTGTATCTGTAATGCATTTTCTTTTAGTAGTTTAACACTCTTGACGAGAACTGATTCATATGATTTTTCATACTGGCCGGGTGAGTCGATGCGTCGGGATTTAGATTATAACAAAGTTTGTGTTACGGGGGTTCGTATCATGCTATCAGTTTTAAAAATTAGGTCTGCACTGGCGATTATAGAAAGGATTACACGTATACGTATGTAGATAAAATATACTTATAATTATATATATATATATATATATATATATATATATATATATATATATATATATATATATGTGTGTGTGTGTGTGTTGGGGGGGGGGGCTGTATAATAAAAACAGGAATAAAATGTTCCGACCTGATTGAGACTGAAAAACGAAAACCCCCCCAAACTATTTATGTATTCTTATTCGTCTTCATTGTAAGACTTTCGCCAGGATAATTTTTTGGAAGAGACAATTATATACGTACAAAGAGTCCTGATTCTGTTTGCTCGTCCTTCACCTCGTACACTCTCCTTACACATAACCCAGAAAATCCTTGACCCCTACGTTTTTGTTTTCTCTTTCAAAAATAAATTAATATATTGATTCAAATAGCATTTCGCACTATCCTATTTAAAACATACTTTAATACTAGCTGAACTACTGTCTCGCTTCCAACATTCTTCAATTATCACTTTATTGACCTCTCTCACTTCCTAATAGCCATACGCCTTAATTGCTACAACTGCTCTTATCTAATTGTTCTCATAGTTTGATTGTCTTGCTAATATCAGCCGCAAACTCTGAACCTCCTGGCAGAACATGTTTGTACGTTTATCATGTGTTCCTGAAACAAAGCATCCTTAGAAATTCATACTATAAAGACGAAATGTTGATAAATGCAGAAATATAATTTTGGTTAGCTTTTTTTCATATATATATATATATATATATATATATATATATATATATATATATATATTACGTATTTAAGCAAGATAGTTTCGCTAGTGCATATCTTGTAAAATATAACAGCAATTGTCTTCTGTTTAATTATATATTTTTATTGTTTAAAATAGTCCAATACCCTATCTTTTAACTAAATTATTACAATAAATCTTCCATATGTTTCACGGTAACTTTCGCATCTTCGTCAAATCATCTTCAATTTACAAACACAATTAATTACACGTCAGATAAAAGAGAACCTTTAAAAGCAAAGACAACCGAGAATGCTGTACGTGTGATCGTAAACATGAACTAGACACCGTGTTTATTCCCGAGAGAAGCCAGAAGATGTGGAGTACCGAAATGAATTGTGTCTACGTAAAACATTATAAAGATAGTGTTACTAGTTTAGTATGTAATGTTTGTTTTCTGTGAGTTACTGGGTTTAAATGTGGATCGCATCACGTATTTTTGAGTTAATTAGTTTGGGATTGTACTATTTTAGGTGGTGCTTTAAAATATGTCTCATATCAGTCAAGTAATTTTGTTTTTAAAATGTTGGTAAATTTCCTGAGCATTTAACAAATGTATAGAAACATTCGCAAGCATTCGAAGAACAACCAAAATTATCGTGATACATATTAATTATACATTAATATATATTTTTTTATTTTGAAGGAAAAATCTTATTAAAAAGATCAAGAAAAAATGTATGATTGAACGCAATCATTTGCATGTGTTTAACAATGGATGCATAAGTATGTTCATTATAAGACTAAAGCTGAGTTAACTGATCTGTTATATAAGCTTTTTTTCTGTTAATAATTTAATGCCGCAATGTATACGTGTAATTATTCTTTACTTCATAGATCCATTGGTATTTAAAAAATACATTTACATTTTTCTCATATTTTTAAATGTGTTAATAACTGAAATAGTTATTGGTATAGCTATTACATTCTTTAAATGGTTCTAAAATAAATGAATATACTAGCATCTTAATCCTATGCACATTGTACGTGATGAACAAAACTATAAAGTGACATGATCGGTTAAGAAAGTCGATGTGTGCTCTGTCTATTATGTACAAAAGCTGGAATAAGATATATAATTACATTTTCTGAAAATACCGTAAATACATTTAACGAATGCAATCGGATTCACTAGACATTGTGATGAACAAACTTATATCCGTAGCAGAATAGTTTTTCCGTATAATCCACAACATGCATACCTATATTTAGGATATTAGATGCTTATAATGTCTGATATAATTACTCGGCGTAAGAAAACTGTGTATAGACACTTTTTTCAACATTCCTCTCGATCTCTTCTCATTACTTCCTACCTCTATTTTTCATCTCTTTCCCATCGCCCGCTCACTTACTATCCCCCAATTCACCCACCCCTGTTTGTCACTCTGTCTCACACCTTTTTTTCTATCATCCTTCATGTTTATTTTCTATTTTAGCCTGATGATGAAATAGCTGTAAGAAAGTAAAAAAGCTAAAAATATAAACGTAAAACCTGTAAGTGTCCATCGTGAAAAATGTATCTTAATTTTGCAAAGACATACCAAATCAATAAATCTAAGCAAAAATATTAGTATCTTATATGAATAAAGAATGTGTACGTCTGTTCGACAGTCACAATTTTCTGATCAGTCACAATTAAAAAAAAAAAACGATAACTTTTTTAAATGAAATCCCAACAAATAACGAGGATGCCATTACAGGAAATCAACACCGAAAACTTGAGATCTTCAGCCAGAAGTACTACCAATTCAGCTATTTGTGGTCGATATATAATGGGGAACCAAAAAGCGGAAGTCGAGATATCACGTCACTTCCGGTGGGGGGGGGCACAAGTAACCAAAAGTGTGGCTGTCTGTATATGTAAATTATACCTGATCCTCTAATGCTTCTCTTATAAATCACGCTTTCGCTCACTATCTCGTACGCATGCATTTGATTTCTGGCGTTGTTCTATTAGAAATTAAAACTGTCTAAAACCAAACTATCGTGGTTTTAGATCAACACGCGAGGAACATGAGCAAACAACGCGAGCATTGACAACCCCTGGGTTACCACACAAGATATAAGAGTGTATCATGTTATACAGTCGCGACGGTAAGCAGTACACGTAATTTGGATTTTCTTGTAAATCCTTTAAACATTACCTTTACAAAATAGTAATAGCTTCAGCATGACGTCATACATGTATGATTTGTGGCATGTGTAAACACATTAATTGAAGCATAATCAATAATAAATATAAATGAATGGGTAAACATTATCAATAGCGTTGAAATTGTTTTAATGGAATCAAACAATTCATTTTGGGCGAAGGCCGTTTTAGCTCAAAGCCATTTTAATAGTTATCATACACTAGAATTATTTGCCCGTAATAACTTATAATTTTAGTTAACGAAATAAAAATAAATACCACGGAATTTGTTGTGGAAATATAATATACTTACTTGAATATCAGTTTTAATATCACACATTTGTAAATTAGATATGTATTATTGTAGAACGATACAGAACAATATTTCGGCATTTTTACTTTTTAAAACATTTTGATTATTAGGATGTTGTTATGTACTTGGATCTTCGTCGCATAACTGTTTCGTCGATTTAACGCCCGAGCTCCGTCATCTGCGTCTTGTTTAACTTGTGAATCTTTATGACAAAATCGTGAGTGTGTAGGGCATTTCAAACGGACGATTGAATCCACTGGTGTCGCTTGCGCTCGTTCTGTAATCACCGATAGTGTAAATGACTTAATTAATTCGTAATTGTATTCTTAGTAGCGACTGTATCGTTGATTGACCCTTTGAAATGAAAAATACTGTCACTTTGCACTGATTATCACTTATCGCGTTTATCCATTGCGCAAGTCATTCATATTTTCTTCTTTTATTATCTTTCTGAAATCATACTTTTCTTGTTCTCTGTTTTCATTTATATTCTTAGTATCCGTGTTGTTTCCACTTCATCTAATTCATGTTCTTTTTTATTGTTGATGTTATTAAACGGCATTTCCGTGTTCGATTCTTTTGTATTACATTATGTCTTAATATTCATCTTGTGTTATCAAACTGCTTCATTTTTTCTTTTCATTATTGTGTTCATTCGTTCTTAAAACAGTAATCTGAAAATTACAAATAATGCAGCTACGAAGTAATGAAATAAAAACGTTTATTTTCTTTCAAAAGCGGTGAAGTATCAGTATCTGTAATAAAATGTGTTAGTTGTAATTATATACCATGTGTATGCTTTTATTTTACAGGTGCAACTAATGAAATGTGTACTGTCCATAGTATCCGAGAAGCAAGTGAAGTAATATTGATTTATGATAGGACAAAATCGCGCCCTAAGTTACTCGAAGAATTCACAACTCATCAAGAAGTGTTCTTGAATGTGATAACATATAGCAAATGATTCAGATACAAAATTCTACCTTGATGAAGGAGACCGATCAAAACGTCAACTCAGAATGTATAAAATGATCCATATGGTATTGATGAAAAGTATGATGTCGTTTACATTAAAGACTTATTCAATGAAGCTTTCCGTGAGAAAATTCACCTCTAAATCACTATCCTAACAAATAAAAAGGCTGTTATCATTCAACACGTGGTGCGCCATAGATGCTTACAAAACAGAATAATTACAGTATGCAGCAGATAATCCATGATGCGATTATCGAGACTACTGAATAGTTTATCAATCTGCTTGATATTAAATATCGAAATATAACAGGAAATGTCAACATTTGCAACTATTTAACCTTACAGGAACTCACAATCACACACACTATATATATATAATTTTAAGTTGTCAAGACCTCATACGTCGAAATCGACGGGAGAGTCCATGATATATATATATATATATATATATATGAAGCTTTTGTATTAGTGAACAACATATATAGCAACACTGAAGCGTAAATACCTTTGTATAATGTTTATTTTACAAAATTAAGAATTGCAAAAAAACAGCAAGAAATGAATTAAAAGCAACAGTTCAAAATTAGTATGGATGTAAGAATAGGAAACTGGGGTTCCCATCAAGTCTCATCAAAACCAGTGCATGAATAAGTAATTTTAATATTGTTGATAGTGCACTAGACAACAAAAATAACATCATGAATTGAATCAATAAAATTGATTACAACCCGAACAGGGAAGTGAATATTAAGTCTTCAGGAGTCAACAGGGAATTTAGTTCATATTTTTAACCAAGAGTATATATATATACAGGGTGGGCCAAAACAGGGTCCTATCTTTAAATTTGAATAACTTGAATTTGAATAACTTCCACAAAATAAAAGTTAAACTCACCAAACTTTATGTGTGTGTAGACTGACCCTTCCGAGATTTTTTGAAATAAACAAAAACCGATTTTTGCCGAAAAAACACTTCTTAAAACTTACAAAAACTAAAGTATTGTTTTTTACACTGTTTTGAGTTTTTTAAGCAAAAATAATGTTTTCTAAATGAGGGTACGTTCCTTAGGGCTAATACGGCTCATGCTTGCTTCGGAAGGGATCCTTTACTTATTCTAAAAAAAAAATTTTTTTAAATCAATAAATAAAAAAGTTATGAATTTTTAAAAATAGGACACTTATGTTTGCCCACCCTGTATATATATATATATATATATATATATATATATATATATATATATATATATATATATATATATATATATATATATATAAGTGTTTAAGGTTCATATTTTTTTAAAACTATCTATTGTTAAATTTAAGAAGGAATAAGTAAAATAAATAGCTTTTGAAGCATTAAGATGCGATATCAATTGTTTTTATATAAAAAATAAAAATAAATCGAAACCGATTTTTTTTTCTTTTTTTCTTAAAACTAGCATTTTTTTTTTGTTAGTTTAAAGTGATACAGATATTTCGCCAAAACCTGGCATCCTCGGTGTGTAATATATCCTGATGTCATCGGATTTGTATTTTTTATCTCTTTACCGGCTTGTTGTTATTATAGCCGGGCCAAATGGGCAAGCTGTTTTTTCCCACCACCAAATATGAAGAACGTGAATGCAGCACGTGATTTGTATAAGTGTTTAAGGTTTATATTTTATTTTTTTAAAAGCATCTATTGTTAAATTTAAGAAGGAATAGGTGAAATAAATACCTTTTGAAGCATTAAGATGCGATATCAATTGTTTTTATATAAAAAAGAAAAACGATAAATCGAAACCGATTTTTTTTTCTTTTTTCTTAAAACTAGCATTTTAGTCAATTACATGTCAATTACATGTTTCCATCGGTCCGCACCGGTCAACATTTTAATAAAGCTACATGCAGTCCGCAGCAATCTTAACGTGGGGTCATGCCCAACAATCTTCCTTAAGAGTTATTGCTTTTTTCGGCCGTCAGTGATTTAAGGGATTGCATTTTCTTCTTTCAAATACCAATGGTCCTGACTTATTCCGCTGTAATTTTAATTCTAACAACTCCGATGGTTCAGCTGTCAATCCATATAATTTGACATTACCTCTCACCCTTTCCGCAGCTACTTCTATCACGTATACCAGTACATCATCGATATAACTACAGGTGTCTCTTTTCACTGAATCGTCTTTAGAATACACCGTCGTAAGTACTGTCGTCACCATTTTTGGTTCAGAATTCAGTCTAAATCTAAGTATGTTCAAGAAATAAACCTTACTTTTATATTTGACCAATTGACACTGCAATAAATGTCTGTTTCCATTTACTTGAAAGAAAGGCCGATTTCAAGTCCACGATTTAACTTGATTGCCTAGTTTTCCTCCACTCCTTTATGACTTGTTCACTTACGTCGATCTATGTTCAGTGTGGCAGGGCACGTGCTAGTTGAACTCCTTAAAAGTAAAATACTGGTCTGACTTCATTCTTGGAAGGTTGAACCACTGCCACGAGTGGCAGAATTCCTTCAACTTTACCTGACCATGGTATGAAACTCCATTCATCGACCCACCTTGTAAATTCCTTATCGAACTGCGTTCTAAATTATACCCTAAGCTTTATTTCGTAGCAGCTAACCGGATTTCTCAGCGGTCAATTGCAACTCTTCTGTCAACTTATCAACATCAATATGAGCTCGGAAGTATGCATCTTTAAGCTTTCATGTTTTCAGTTTTATCAGCTGTGTGCCATTATTATTGTTAGCGCTTCCTGCAACTCTAGTTACATACTGCTTGCAAACTTTCATCTCACCCTAAATAATTGTAGATCCTCTCAGTCAGTGGATAACCTCTAGTCACAGTATCGCATCAATTCCCGAGACGAGCATATCTATCATAACTACTCGGAGCTGTAGCGATATATATCTTATTATAATCTCGGCATCGGTCTCTACACAACACTTAACCACACTGCCACCTACAAGTTGTTTCAAGCGTTGGTGTACACCTGCTATAAACAAAGGCTCTAGGCGTTTTTTTGTTGACAGTAACGACCACCTGTGGCAGCAAACTCTCACACGCCTTTTCAAAATTAAAAGGGTAATTACTGGAAAAGTTGCACATATTTACTTGTTTCCCTGAGGTGAAGGGCAATTCTTACTGATGTGCCCAACCTGACAACACTACCGATTCAGTTTTGCCCTCCAGATACATTGGGATTAGTGTCGTTATTATCTTTTTGCAGCTTTGCAACTAGCTCCAGCTTATTAACTCACTCGATAAAATCACCTTGTATTTCAAACGGCCTTAGGATGTAACTGCTTACTTTCCCTTGTTTGTCTATTTTCGCCAAAAGCTTGAGATCTATCTATAAGGGACACTTTATAAAAAAAGGTTTTAATGGCAATCCGATGTTTAACTGACGTTCAGCTCTGTAACTTTGTATCTGCACTTCACTCTGCTTTGTGAAGAACTCAACTATTCAATTCAAAGAATACAGTGTTAATACTATTCAACCAACCACCTATATAAATTGACTACCAACCAGCGCCATCTAGGTTTTAGCGACTCCAAACAGTCAATCTGCAAAAGCGAGATAACTAAATCGACGATTAAATCACAACCATGTAGTCTATGATGCCACAATCCCCGATCTGGCGTGCATCCAGGAGAGCTTACAAGGGATATTTTGCTGAAGCAAAGTATTGATAATGGTAAGGTCAGAATCACATTAGATACAGAGAAGATGAAAAGGTGCTGTCTTGCGCTTGGAAGACTTATTTTTGCTTTTGAGTATGCAGACATTCCAAGCATTTAGATTACATTGCCCTTACTTATTTTCTTTTTGGACTGCGATTATTGAAAACCAGACAGTAGCAGTGGTCTACATAAAATAATTACACCTTATTTTCTCGCCCCTGTCTCGGATTAAGGAAAGCCATTTTGTATTTACAAATACCTTGTTTGTCACAACTAAGAGATACGAAAAACACAGCCGCTCATTGGTGTGTGAATAGAAGGTCGTCACCTAGTAGAGCTCAACGTAACACTTATTATTGTTGTTAGACACAAATGTGTTTTCAGTAGTAGGATCCTTGTGTAGCACTATCCACACTTCATAAAACTGCTGATAAATAGTCGGCGCAAAGGCTAATACAGATAGTCTGAACATTAGACCTCAGCTGTTGTATAAGAGCGTGTATTCTTCTAGATGCCTGTCTTAAAACAACACTGATGGTGCATCTATCCCAGTGTTTTAATTGAGCCATTTAAAGCTAATATAAGTATGTATATGCCCAGGTGCATATATATATACACCCATACACAGGCACACATACACACAGACACCCCCACACCCCCACACACACACACAAACACACATATATATATGTATATATACAAAGATATATATGTGCATATATATACACATATATATATATATATATATATGTACGTATATATATATATGGGTGTCTATATATATATATATATATATATATATATATATATATATATATATATATATATATATATATATATATATATATATATATATATATATACATATATATATACATGAAGAGTTCGAATGCAAAACGCGATAAACGTTATTTAAAAAATCACGAAACTGATCCCAGGAAAAGTGTTGGATTTCAACACTCGACGACACCCCATCACTATGTGTCACATAAAATGATAGCGAACTAATGCATTATTGATTTCAATTAAACTCAGCTTTGATTCGAAGTCTAGATTAATATATTCGTGTTTTTTTTTTTTTAAGCTCTCATTTAAAACGAATTGGATTTATGGCGTTTTGCGTTCGAAATCTTCATACATATACGTATATATATATATATATATACGTATATATATATATATATATATATATATATATATATATATATATATATACTTACAACCAGAAGGTAAGGCTACCACTAGCCGCTACATGCTGGCTTGACGCATCATGCATTTTTACATGAAGTCTTAACCATATCCCTGGCATTCTGGCTTCCGGGTAAGAGTCCATATCAAACCGCGAGTTTGTCTGGCCGTTCCATTATCCGCAACATATGGAGCCACTGATTAGAAGTTGTTTTCGCTACATTACGACATAAAACATACGATATCATGCAACTGTTCATAGAGTTGCCGCTCTTAGCGCTACCGAAAAGCTCCTGCACTACAAGTAGGAAACAGCAGCCACTAAACTGTATTAGCCGTTCCTCAGAACACGCGCGACCCAGACTTGTGATGTGAGACTTAGTGAAGGAAAATGTTTACTTGTTGCTCCGGTATATTTGTTTCTGTTACTTCTAAGAGTGGGCATGTAAATGAATACTATCTATCTATCTATCTATCTATCTATCTATCTATCTATCTATCTATCTATCTATCTATATATCTATCCATCTATCCATCTATATATCTATCTATCTATTAATATATAAATATATCTATTTCTCTATTTCTCTATCTATCTATCTATCTATCTATCTATCTATCTATATTTCTATTTATTTATCTATCTATATATCTGCCTATTTATCTCTCTCTCTCTCTCTCTCTCTCTCTCTATATATATATATATATATATATATATATATATATATATATATATATATATATGGGTGTGTGTGTGCGTATATGGTTTTTGTTTCTTAGTACTTGCGATAAACTTTACTAGTACACTGCTGCAACATAATCCTATCGGTTTGATTTATCGTGGGCCTTGTCAGGTAATCCATCTAAGAGAAGGAAATGTCTCATATACAGGGTGACTAAAAAAAAATGCCCCTGTGTACACTTTATGTGATATCTTCTTTATTAACTCACCGATAGCCTTTATTTAACAGGACATAGCAGAATCAACGACCGTGAGTACACCAAGCCCTCAGTGGGAGATGGGGCAAAGAATACATTGTACTTAATTTTACTACAAGACAGGCTCGGTTAAAAAAACCCAGGACAGTGTCATGCATCAGTTCCGATGTAAAAAGGCCCCACCCAAAAGCAGAATTCAGAACTGGGTAGACCACTTCGAGAAGTATGGGGCAGTGGAGAACTTCAACGCTGCTAGTGAGAACCGTCCAAGCCACTCGGCACGTCCCAAGAAGCGGACAGCCGAGCTGGTCGAAAGTGTGAGAGAGTCTCTCCAGGAGAGTCCGAAACGCTCTGTGCGTAAGCGAAGTCAGTCCCTCGGTATCTCCCGTGAGACTTGCAGGAGAGTGCTGGTGAACAATATCAGGGCTTACCCATACATAATACAGACGCTGCAGACGCTTACAACCTCAGACAAGAAGCAGAGGAGCGCTATGACAGTCAAGATGCTCGATAAGATCGAAGAGACACCAGCTTTCCTTAACCTCCTTTATACTTCAGATGAAGCCCACTTCCATCTAACGGAAAGGCGAACTACAAGACAAATGTCTTCTGAGGGTCCTCCAGACCCAATGAAGTAGCCATCAAGCCCCATACACTCTCCTAATTGCACGGTGTAGGCTGCAATCTCGGTCAGAGGCATCATCGGACCAATCTTCATCGAAGAATCTGGCGCAGCAGTGACAATCACCAAGGAGCGATATGTGGAGGTCCTCAAAATCTTCAAGAGTGAGTTCCAGACCCTCTATCGTCGCTCATGAGCAAGGTCTGGTTTCAGTAAGAGGGAGCTAGTTCTCACACTTCAAACCTGTCCCGATATTGGCTGAAAGAGAAATTCGGAGGCCGATTGATCAGTCTCAAGACTAATTTTGAGTGCCCACCCCATGGCCCGGACCTAAGCCCCCCCCCCCCGATTATTTCCTTTGGGGCTATCTTAAGGACAGAATTTACGCAGGGAAACCGAGAACCCTCACGGAACTCAAGGAAGCCAGCAGGGAGGAGATGAGAGCCAGTCCTAATTCAGTCTGTAAGAACGTCATGGACAACTTCGTTCTGCGCCTCAAGAAATGCACGGAGCTAAAAATAGTCTATATAGAACACATGCTGTAGAACTGAGTAAACACGGCCAAAACCCCTAGTGTTTTGATATGATGTTGTAAGTATAATACACTAGATATGCCCCAAAATTGATTTCATTCGGACGAAACACTAAGAAACGGGCCCTAATTTGATTTGGGGCCAGTTTTTCGGGTCACCCTGTAATAACTGTGCTATAACTAATTAGGTCTGGGCAGCAAACCATTAGGGGAGAGGGATATCTACTTTGGCGCGATCGACCACCTTTGTTGAGCTGAAGTACTGGACAAAATATTTGGATTGAAAACTTAAAATTCCTTCAGAAGTATATAGAATCTTATCGCCCGGCCCATTACATTATGTGTCCATTAGCCAGGCGCAAAGGTACTACCGCAGATAACTTCAAAGACACTCAGTGAGTGGTCGTGTTTCGTGAGAAGTGCAATGCACACCCTCTCTGTGTGTCTCTATCTGGTGTACTTGTGGAACATTTTTATCACTAATTTCTACGTGACTTGTCAGGGTCGCTCTTTGTTCAGACTTGTTGAGGGCACACGCTACATCTAGTGTGGCTGCTGTGAGTGACTGGTATTGAATAATACCTATTTATTAGGTAGCGATGAGAGCGGCTGCTACATCAACCGTTGTAAAATAACGTGGATAACCGAAGTGCGATGTCGCATAAGCAATAACCCTATACTTATCCATGGTAGGCTTTCCCGATGCCACATTGACTTGGCCCTGTGAGCGTATTGGCAACTACAAGGACCTAATGTGCTTCCAAACTCTATATTATACCAACATGACGATACAAAGAAAAAAACAAACGTAAACTGAATAGCTCAAAGAAGGCATTCAATAACACACTGTTATGCAAAAATGAAACTGCAATCTTTATTCACAACAATGGCTTACCTCGCACTCTGCCGCTGTTCATGATCAGGGGAAATAAGCATTCAAACTATTCAACCGACACAAGTCAACTGAAAATTGACATGAACGTATAGCATTTTGAAATCAGTGTAAGACTCTAATAGATGAAGCAAAGTGAAGGTATATAGAGATGACCAGAAAACGTATCAAGTCACATAAACTAGGTAACTGTGATTTCAAGTAAACCTTTTTATAGCGTGGTACACAATACTGAATAAATAATCCTCTCACTATACAACCACAATGATGCCGTTTGCACAGCAAGTGATAAGACATAATTCTAGCGAGTCGCCTTAAACTCTACTTTTAACTTCGAAAATGCCTCTCCCCCCAAATATCCTTTTGCGGACTGAAGACAAACTTAATGACGTGGCCATCACGCCATCTCGTGCCTGATATATCATTTACACGTGGACACCTCGAAAGCATGTTGGTCTGATATCATACCAGTAATAGAAATAAAACATGCTCTGCTGAACTGGCCTTTGCCCTATCGAAACTCTTCAACTAATGCCATACCAAATTTTGCTTCCTGATTGCCCCTGTGGTACCATGCTTACAGAATGTTCTAGATAAAACTGCTGGTATTAATTATTGGCCCATATTAAACTTTATCCTTTATGAATCTAGCAATCGTCCGTCATGTCGTTAATGGTAAATACTGTCTGCACATCAGTATGGATTAAGGCAAGCACGGTATGCTGCGGTTATATTAACGGTCACTTATGTAGGCATATATCATACACTGGGCAAGGTAGCTAAATCTAGGGGGTAACGCTTTATACGTTCAAAGCTTTTGACAAGGTCTGAGATGAAGGTCTGCTCATGAAGATTAACTTATATGGTATTTCTGGGCTGATATTTCATGCAATTCTATCCTTATTATTAATAAATGCAGCTTTTCCTCGATGCCTGCTTATCTATGACATGAACGCAGGTGCACCCACGGATTAATCCGTTGACATTTATTGCTCATGATGTTCATAAATGACTTCCTTGATGACATAGTGTCGTAGATAGGTATATTTGCTCACGAGATTAACTTCTACTCTCATCATTTTCCTAAATGACAATTGAACTTGTGATAAACAACAAGATTATTAGAAATGCAGTAACATATTATTTAAAGTTAAAACCTTACATGAGAACACCGACACACGTGTTGACACTTGTTATGTCGGAAAAGAGATTGAAAAGGTACAATACAATTATCATATAGTTACTTTTCATATAGAAATAGCTTCACTGCTGATGATGTTCTAAACTGCAAAAATTAGATATGTGTCGGAAAAACAACAGCTGAGGTTAAAGGGGCATAAAGAAAAAACACATCCTGCTCACATTATGGCTTTCGATGTTGTCACTTCCGATGGAAAGAAAATGCATATACAATTATTGAAAGCTGATGAAAAGATCAATGTTTGTACTTAAAAAAAAAACTTGAGATATCAGGTATTGCCAAAATGAAAATTACGATAATGGTAATTATGGATGGCCACAAGATGATGTTCACGTACACACAGCAAAAGAAATCAACCTTTTCTGCTAATCAACATCAAGTATTTTCTGGAGGAAATCGTGACTGCTTTGTAGCCGATGTCTTAACCTTCTTGAGTGTGTTATATAAAGCCTTTTTGAACATACTACCCATGAAAAATCACACAGCAATGTCGCCCCTCTTAAAAATACAATTTTGAAAAAAAAAAGTTGTGGCAATACTACTTTATTTACACTTGTGCAAGTTTCATAAAGAGGATGAAACCGATTATTGATAAAAACGAAGGATACAAAGAATCAAAACATTTTCTAGTATGTAAATTATGTTGACGGAAATATATTATTATCATTTTCAATAAACAAAATGGTCATACACTGTCTTTCAGTTTCTACTTCAAACTATTGTAAATTTTGCTTGCCATATTTAGATATAAATATTTCATTATTAGTTTGCCGAATGTATATATATATATATATATATATGTATATATATATTTATATATATATATATATATATATATATATATATATACCTGTGTGCGTGTTGTAGTGTGTGTGTGAGTGTAGGTGTGTGTGTCTTGAATTATTAGACCTGGAGTCTAAGGTTTAAACCGTTCAGTCGGCGGATAAGTTGTATATAGCAACACCAATAGATATGAATTTGACGATACAAGCCCTTTTCTGTAAATTTAAATATGCAATAATTAAAGTATAGGTATCTGCATTTTAGTGGGGGTACACATTGTTAGGGAATAATAACTTTGTCCAATTTAAAGCTATAATCTAAAAGTGTCTGCTCTGTTAAAAGCTGGCATAATTTATAGTAAATATGACATGCATGATATACACACCTAATTCAAAAACTGAATCGTTTGGCGCACGGATATACATTCTAGTTACAGCTGTAAACCATGAAGTTGGGGGTAGTTGCATCTTGTAACAGTGTGAGTCTTTGAAAAACTAACCCTGCGCTTGTCTGTGGAAATGAATATTTAATTATTATATATATATATATATATATATATATATATATATATATATATATATATATATATATATATATATATATATATTAGTTTAGTTGAACGTCTAAGAACCTGTTCCCGAACCATTTTCTTGGGCGAACACGGGAATTGTATATCAGATGCATAGATATCTGTGTGTTCAACTAAAGTTATACTTTAACTCGAAAACGGTTAGTTCATATCTAAGTGAAGCACATACATTCCCCTACCCAATTGACCAATTAAGTATGTAATAATATATATTCATAGTAGCCGCTTGGTCTTACCAGATTCTAAGACAAGTATTCATGTTGTTTGGTCGATTATTCAGCGAAGTGCTAACACTAGGAAGAGGCCCACCATTCATCGTATAAACCAGTGTTATTTTGTTGCGAATGTACCTTATTATGGCTTATTTTGTTATTTGTTAATAGTTGCTCAACGTTTACTTGTAGAGTGAACAATCTTCGTGTCAGGTTTCCATGATACACTTTTGTACAGTTTGACAAAAGACACTCGAGGATGGTACCTGGTAGGTAATTAAAATGCTCTCCTACCTTCTTTCTCTCACTCCCTCCCTCTTTTTCTCTCTTTCTGTATGTATATATATATACATAAATAGATATATATATACAGAGAGATAGATATATAGATAGATAGATAGAAAAATAGATATATAGACATATATATATATATATATATATATATATATAGATAGATAGATAGATAGATAGATAGATAGATAGATAGATAGATAGATAGATTAATTAATGTGTGTGTGAACAAAGTGTGCTGTACAACCTATTGAGGTTGAATTTTAGCCTCTGGTATGCGCATGTACAATACTACGATAAAGCGAATCAAAAAGGTGCTGTATGAGCATAGTATTGTCATCCATTATTTGAGTATTGTTGCAACTTAAATCGTCCCTTTCCATAAGCGATACTGGTAAACTCACCAGCTACCGAATTGGTCCGTCTTTGAGAGACATGTGCTTCAGCTAGTTTATATCAATCAATATTTAAAATATGTCTGGTTAAATAATTTAGTACACTAAACTTCAAAGCTTAATAGATATTTTTAAGCTTTAAATTATGAATGCTACTAGAATATAAGAAATTACCGCTTTTCATTGATTTTATTACTGTAGAATATTGATGGTTTACTGTAGTAATTCACAGGATATCAATTCCACTTAATCTGCATCTTTTTCTTACAAAGCGGTCATGTTTAGCTTGTCATCTGACTGCGATCAATATGGCTTCTTCATCATTTCCTGTCGATCTTCCGAAAAATCATCCAGACAGAAGAAGCCATATATTGACAAAAAACATTAATACAAAAAGAAGTAAACAATGAATATTAATCGAACTAGTAACACACTTGGACATGTTATATGATATTTTGACTACGGTACACTGTTGACCGGTCATGCCCACAAAAGTATAACTTTAAAAAAATATATGAAGATAATCTCATACGTATTATTATTATTTTAGTATTACTAGTAGTTGTAGTTGTAGTAGTGGTGATGCCATTAGCATTATAAATATTAACAATAATAATGTTCGTGAAATGTTAATCACTCAGAATAAAGAGCACACAAAGTAAAGTTAGCAGTGACTGCCTAGTATCTAAGTATACAAGCCATGTATACAAGCCATGTAATACTGACTGGAATAACATGTAATCAGAGCTATGATAAGCATCGTATTTACATACGAATAACATGTCACCGTGAGAGAGGGCATCGAACAGCAGCATGTATTTTTGTATTTTGCACTTAGTTCACCCCAAACAAAGCAAAATTGCACTGTAGACGTAACGGGCTACTGAGAATGATGGTTAAAGTTTTTTTTGGGGGCTCATCCTAAATAAAAAGGGGGGAAGCAATATACTAGTTCACATTAGTACAGTCGAGAAAACAGGGAGCAGATAGAGTGTTCCAAAAGCTGGTAACTCTAGGAAATGAGCTATTTACGCAACAAACTTATCGTCCACAGTGAATCAATACAATTTAGTTGATTGTTGTGTTGGTTGAGTTGGTTTATATCGAGGGTGCAGAAGAGTAGCAAGTTCTACGCATTCCATTGAAGAAGTTGTAAAACAAGTATAAGAATGCCACATTACTGCGATGAGAAATGACGCTCGGGCTTTGTGGATAGTGAACGACCTATTATATTAGCGACTCTTTTTGGACCGTGTCTAAGAGGGGGAAGCTAGCGGATGATGCGCCAACCCGGCCGTGAAAACAAGACTCGATGCATGCGCGAATGCTGGCGTAGGACATATATAGGAATCAGTCAGGTGTGAGACGATTTCTAGCTCGGTATAGGGTACGCACTATGTATTCGTTCCAATTCATGTTACCTGTGAATGGAAAACCAAAGCGTGTGAAGATTGGGGTCTCAAGCTAGGTGTTATTTGCCGGTGGTTGAAGATGTTTCGTGTAGTGTTTGAAGGAAAGGAGCTTTAAATGTTACATTCCATTTATGTGACCCACTTCGACTATCGACTGGATTTCAATTTCTAAGAATTTAGCCATGTTCACAGACATGTGCGTCTCTGTTTTACTCACATAAGGCGGGTAGAGCGTGGTGTCGTCCGCAAATATATTAATTTCAGACACAATGTCATCAGAGAGGTCGTTTATAAAAAAATCACGAACAATAAATGTCTAACGATCAATCCATGAGGTACACGTGCATGTATATTATTTTGTTCGGATTAACGGCCATCGAGAACTACCTGTTTTTTTTTAGATTAAAAGAATCTAAGTATATTAACTATTCGTCCAGTAATACTATATGAATTAATTTTTATGAAAAACTGTTATGCCAAACGTTGTTAAAGGCTTTAGATATATAAAACGCTATCGTCCTTGCCTAAGCTGCATTGCCTAGTGTATGGGATATGGATTAAAATATTACCGTTAATATATCCGCAGTAGACAGTGAGTGCCTAACTCTATACTACTAGTTAGAAAGAAGTTTAGCCTTAATGAAGTGACGGACTATCGCTAGCTTGATAAGGGATTCAAAGACGTTTGCGAAGGGGGGTAGACTGATGGGAAGATAATCCTAGGGGTCAGCTTTATCTACAGAATTGTTGAAGACTTGTAACACATAGGTGAGTTTCAGGTTATCTGGAAAGCAATATAGTTCGGAGAGGGTAGGGGCCAGTGCAGCATGCCATTTGTTATAACTATTACTGGTATAAGCTCGTGCTCACATGCTTCGAAGGTGTATAAGGGTTTTATAATCTCCCGAGCTTGAAATAGAGTTATGGTCAGGTTATGAAACGTGGCTTCAGTCCGCAATAGAGCATTTGGGAGGGAGTAGTGGGCGGCTGGTGAAGTGGATATTGAGACGAAAAGCAAGGCAAGGAGTTAAGTTTTATCTGTTGCCCTGCAAACGGCATCATTGTGGTTTGATCGCGGGGTAATTGTTGATTGTCCATTTTTAATATATATCTACCTCCAACGAAGTAAAATGTGACACAAGGACGGAAATTGGGATTTTATAAGTCATCACTCTAGAGGAAGAAAACCTATTACCTTTAAACATTGTCTGGGAAGTCCCGTCGGCATTCCGCGGTAGGGACGTCTCCGCCGATTAGCAATAAACTAACACCATTCTAAAAGGGTGAGAAGGCAAAGCCTGGGATGTGGACCTCCTATAACTGCACAGGGCAAACCTATAGACCGGCGGAAATCAAGCCCCGAAGGCCAAGATAATACCGGTATATAGGGTGCAGTATCCATGGGAATAGATACTATACTTTGATCTTGGCCAAAAGATAAAGAAAGTTGATTGCCCATTGTTCACCACACTATGGAAGATTCCCAAGAGTTCACGAGTACCTAAGTGTCTGTGATTGTATGCGTTTTCTTGGGGTCTCTGTATGCCATCTATTTACTCAGTCTATTCCAGTCTTACAATGAGTTATTGACACTATAAATGTATGTCTATGTGTAGTTTCTTTTGGTTGTGTAATTGTCGTAATACTTGCTTCCTGAAACCAATAACAGCTTCACAATCTGAGATTTTCCATCGTGGAGAATGGAGAGTGGAGCTGGCTGTAGTATCTTCGGATGGGCACATGTGCTTAAATGCCTGCTTTTACTTATTCGGTTACCTTATTTGCGCACTGATCAGTAAAGAGAAATAACGTTACATGTGATGTATAATGGATTCTCATTCAGCCCGTTCTAGTATCCCGTCGTTTTTAGCAACGGACCATCAGCTTTGGATTTATATTTTAGGGGGATACACATCATTACCACAAAGTTATCAGCATTCCCAATCGGTCTATGGGCATTCGTCGCACAAGCCTCGGGCAGTAAAATCAACTACATGTCTAGAAATTGTGCTTATTGGCTTATACGAACAGGGAGGCAGGTCGAGTAAGTGGCAGACTTTGCGAATAAGTGCGCTATGATTAATTATATATATAGATACCAGCACTGGCGTAGCTAGGGGGGGCGAGGGGGGCGGGCCGCCCCAGGCGGCACACCTGAGGGGGCGGCATTTTGAGAGGGTAAAAATAGAAAGTAGAGAAAAAAATTTAAAAAAACAAAAGTTAACAAAAAATATGAAATTTTATACTATAATTTTATATAATAATAAATTTAAATGAGAACATTTAAAAACCTGAAATTGTTATGAAATGATAAAATCATTTTTATTTACTTTTTTGTCGTTGTTAAAGTCCGAATTTCCGCCAAATAACATGGATATATCAAGGAGAGAATAGTCCGATGTAGTTTTCTTTTCTTTGTCTTCATAATGTTATTATTAAGAGGGCGAGCCCTCCGAAGAGAAAAAACGTCTTGTATCGGTGCTTTTTAAAATCCGTGTGTGTAATCGCTCGGTTTTCAGAAATTTGTTGTTGTTTATAACGTTTCAACTCTTTTAAAAATAGTTTTAATATATTTTAAACAAATGTATTTATGAATGGCAAATAAGGCTATAAATTTATTTTTTGTGAGAGAACTGTCGCAAGGCATCAAGTCGGTTGAAAATTTCCAAACAGATTTTTCGCGCCTTTTTTTCGGCAAAGTTATCCATTAATTGAGAATAAATTGCTTTAATTCATTTCAATCACTAAGTTTTAAAAATGCAAGCATTAATTATTTCTGGAAATATACTCAGTGACCGGAGACCTAACAGGATAAAGCCAAGCCTAGGCTTCGGCCAAGCACCAAAAAAACAAAATGACCTCAGAAAGATTCCATACTTAAAGGGGAACTTTCATATAAATTTTTATCGAATAGGTGCGAAAAGAAAGTTGGATATTTGGGTGTATATATACCGACATCAAAGAGGAAATAACATTAGATGCGAAAGTTTGAATTCATTAATTTTATTACTGTCCAAACGTTTGTTTTTGTAGCATACTTTTTATAACTCCTTGTAAACTTTACAATTGCTAGCTGGGTGATCGGACAAAATCACCCCGGGCAACCCCCACCATCTACTTAAAACAAAAGGAAAACAGATAAAATCTCAAATGAATAAAAAATATTAAAAATCAGTTTTCATATTTTAATTTTAATTTAATTGAATTTAGGAAAATTAGATACCGTAGAACTAATTTTCGCAAGGTATGAAAATTAAGAATAATGTTAACTTAATAATAATGGACCAGTTTTCCTACCTAGCAAAAAATTTTCCATGGACGAATTATCCATGGGCGAATTATCCATGGACGAATTTTCCGGGCACCCAAATGCCGGGGGGGGGCGGCAAATTTTACTACCGCCCCGGGCGGCAAAAGGTCTAGCTACGCCACTGGATACCAGCTGTTTTGTATAACTGGAGAAGCTAAGACAGTCACGGTGATATACATTGAACTCCACAAATACATGCATTTGAGCACTCGAGTAAAGTGAGAGTTCTGTATCTACCCTTCAGTTACAAAGTCAATCAGAGTACAGTCCTGGATCAAAATAGAACGGTATAAGATATATAAGTAACTAAAACTGCACTGTAAGATTATCTAAAGCTCATGTAAGCATGATCATGTGAGCTTAGCCCTTGCTCTAAAGTTAAGGGGAGGGTGTTCTCATGGACTTCTCATATATTTTTTACTGTAGAGTGGGCGGGGAATTCAGTCATGTACGAATGGCGTGAGGAAATTGAGGAGTGTAGGTTTGTTTTGCTTAGTGAGTGTATATCCGGGGAGTTAACAAGGAGAACATTTCTACATCATTGATGTTTGTTCTAAGCCCATGTATATTCTTAAAACTAAGCGGAATAGTGGAGGCGAATATGTTTTGTAGGGGGTTTGGTTTAGGTTATTATCTTGTTATTTGTATTGCGATTTTTTTGACATAGAGTGGGGAGAGCAAAGTGGATTATTGTTTGGTACCAACACGTTCACATACAAGACAATGAGTCGGGGCTTGACCGATGGCGGTGTGGCCCACTGGATAACTGTTATGTAGGACCCCTTCCATACGCAAGAGGGCACGCATATTTTCCCACGTTATTATACAACGTTCGATGGAACAACCGCTCTTAACGCTACGTAAGAGTAAGGGCTCTTGAACTACTAGTCGGAAACAGGGGCCAGACAAGATTTCTAACCGGTACTGTTAGCCTGTTTGACTAATAGCGATCAAAATTAGTCATGTGATAATTAGCAACACAACACTCTCCCCAAGTAGCCCAAATAAGAAAAGGAGAGACGATATTAATTCTGCTTGTTTGGATGCAAGGTGTAACACTTGCTTTCTCTGAGGTGTCCTTGGGGAAGTACTTATGCGTCTGGCTAATAGACAAAGAAAGAGTGCAACATCAATTAGGTTAGCAATCCAGATATTGTGTTCGAGACTCAAGCACTCCGAAGGTTGTTCAAATGTTCAAGGCCATTTGCTGGCTGCAATTATTTATAGACCGGCTACTGTTGCAAATGCCTCTGGAAAGACGAATACATCATGACGAATACATCATGTTTTATCTCATAGATAATGCAAGAGAAAGTCGGGTGTTTATTAAGGTGGAGATTGGTATTTCATTTCTTTACTTTAATATTTGAATAACCCTTTTGTAAATACTTATAAAAAAAGAATGTATAATAGCAGGCACCATTTAAAGCTGGTATGAAAATAAATACAAACAAAACACACTTAAATGTAACATGCCGTTAATAGAATAACATACGAGGAATACAAAAACAAAAATAAATAATGAAAGGAATGAAAAATAAAAACAAAACAATAACATTTTAGCTTAACATTTTCAACGCTTCCATCTTTTGAATCCGTTAAACCACTTGCTGGCATCGAAGGTTACAAAATACTCTTCAGTTCTGTGTATTTATACAGAATACAATACAAAAACGGGTGTAGTTAGTGATAGAGGGAGCGCTTTCTTTTTTAATCTCTACTGTTAGGGAACTCTTTTTTAAAACTACCTCATAATTTCATTCGCAAAGAAAAGAGAAGTAAAAACGAATCTACATGTAGGGAGAGATAACTTTTAACATGAATGAACATAAAGTCATACCACTGTTTTTTATTAGTTTACTTATCACGTGATACTATTTATAAAGCTAAATTTAATACATAATATCGGCATAAAGATAGTAGTTTTGTATTTCAATATTGTTAAGTTGGCCGTACGTTAGCAGGAAAAGATAGGGTATCCCTAAAATAGTAATTCGTGTCCGCCTGTATGAAATGGTGACACGCGTAAACCAGCCCTAACTGGGCCCCTACTAAGTCATTAAATGAAACCTAACTCTGAATTTGGTATAGACAATTCCGATCTCCTAAGTTAGATTTTAGCTTATAAGCATTACCCACGAGTGCCTATATAAAAATAACATAGCACCATAGACTACATGACGAAAAATAAAATATCGACGTTTAATAACTACATAACACTTGTACACTATCGCTTTAAATACATAATCATGTATGCATACAACCATTTGTGTGTGTGTATATATATATATATATATATATATATATATATATAATATTTAAGTAGTCACAATCATACTGATTACGAGAGTCAGAATGAAATACGTCGTTTTCGTGATGTGTTTAAATACCCTATGGGGGGAAATCTTTAGGAGAAAAACACAACTAATTGGTTTAAAGTCAGAACAAGTAGTTTCTTTCAAATCGGTTGTCCTTTCTTATTTCCGCTTAAACACGCATTCCTTGATAACACCCCGGGAGGGAATTGTCGTAAATGCCGGACAGCGAGTGCGCCCTTTGAATAGCGTTGAGATGTGAACAATCATATTCGCGATCCATTTCTGTTGAAAAGCTTCAATTGATAATTCGCCGACAGTGTTAAGATCTCCATCTTTTTAGAATAAATTTTCCACCAGAAGACCTAAAGGGTAACAATACACATCAAATACATTGTACACTGTTGTTTCAAATTTGCTGACATCCTATATGTTTGTTTCCATACATATGTGTACTTTGTTATAAAATACACTTTGGCATATGTTGTTAGCTGTTTCTGGAATCCCGCACCGGAGTCATCAATGAAGACATTTACTACTGCTTATGCGCATTTCATTTCGTCGAGAACTTAAGAACATGAGGTAAGATGCGTTACTGAAAGGCGAATGTGACAAGACGTGATTAGAAAAACGATATATAGAATGGCGATGTTTTCGCCATGAAGTTCATATTTCTTTTTGCACGAAGGGCGTTCAATAAGTAATGGTCCTGACCAATTTCCCATAGCAGTAGATTAATTAAACTTAGCACAATGATTAGACTTTGTTTACATAGGAACTACTTAGAGTTATGCATTTCTTCCATCGTTTGATGCAGCTCTCAATACCGTTTTGTAGAACACCCCAAGTGTGTCCTCCAACCACGTTGTAACCTCAGAGATCAAGGCTGCATCATATGGGAAACGATTTCCTTTCAAAAACAACTTCATGGCCGGAAAGTTATGAACATAAGAGGGTGCATGGTCAGTAGATAGTGGAGGAGTTCATAGCCACACGCCATTGTTTTTTTTTTATCTGGCGACATGCGAGTTGTGGACCGAAGCGTTGTCCTGCAGGAGGAGGATACATTTGCTGATCTTGCCCCGCCTCTTGATTTTGATAGCTTCTCTTATTTTCATAAAAAATGAAGGCTCTTCTAATTGTGTTACATTTTGGCAGGAAATCTGTCATCACTACTCTGTCCTGGTCCCAGAAGACTGTGAGCACGGCCTTGCCAGCAGAGGGCTGCACCCTTGCCTTCTTTGGAGGTGGTGAGTCGAAGTGCTTCTACTGCATTGACTGGGGGTTGGTCTCTGGATTATAGTGATGGACCCAAGTTACATCCTGTGCAATTAGTTTTTTGAAAAACTTTGACTCATCTTCTTGGCACATCTCGAAATTTATCCTCGAGCACTCGATGCTTTCTTGCTTCTGCAAAGGTGTGAGCAACGTGGGAATAATCTGGCAGACACCTTATAACTATGGAAATAGTCATGAATGATGGTTTCGTCATATCCTGTACTGATCTTGACCTTTTGTGCTTTTTGCCGAATAGTTATTCGTTGATCTTCCAAAATCACAGCCTCAACTTGACGGACACATGTCATATCAATGGCAGAAAAGGGCCGACCAGGTATGGGAGCAATTTGCACATACTTCCGGTCATGTTTGAATTTTCGATGCCAGCGTTTTACAAGTTTATATGATGGGGCATCATCACCAAAAGTTTCTTTTATTTATTCAAAAGTCTCCTTTGGTGTGCGTCCTTTCAAATAAAACAACCGGATTACTTCGCGACACTCAACTGGCTCCATTTCACACCTTACTCAGTCCAAACACCTGTAAATCAAAAACCACAATTAGTTCAGAGCTGTTTTGCAACATAACCTATACACATATAAATGATTACACATGTAAAATTTCATCTAGGTCAGACAGATGGAAGTGGGCTAGGATCATTACTGATTGAACACCCCTCGTAATGTGTTTATTATTAAATATTACATTTTCTATATTTAGCGGATTGTGTACGTAAAGATTGTCGATGACATATTTATCTCCCTTTACGTTTATAGTAACACTGAATTATCTCGTTCGGAAATAATAATGTGTTTTGTGTTGTTGGGGTACCTATCTCAAACGTCTTAACGGCTATTTTTATATTTGTTTTACTCATTAATATTCTTCAAATCAATCGGTATGGTCGTTTCCTATTTAGATGCAATTCAAGAAAATAATCGGCTTGTAAATGTATTTGACATTTTTGTTGGCTTTCAAGTGTGGCATACTCTCAATTAATTACAATAACAAAATAAGAATAACACATCGAAAAGTTAATTCGTAATGCACTTTATAATTCTCGACGATCAACTTAGTATATATATAAATGGTAGTTAATTAAGCATTTTTCTGAGGTCAAGGATGCTCATTTCATATCCAGAACAATTGCCTCTACATTTTGGCCAAGTTTCAGAAAAATTGAATGGGTGGATCAAATGTTATGGGAGAAAATGGTCATTTTATGTTATTTTGGAGGCTTTTGACCCTCTGAGGGCGCAAACCAGATTTTTTCCAAAGTCAGCGATACTTATCTTTTATAAGGAACAATTGCCTCCACATTTTGGCCAAGTTTCAGATAAATTTAATGGATGGATGGATCGACCATTATGGGGCAGAACATGTCATGTTTTGCCATTTTGAGGCCTTTTGACGCCTTGGGGGCTGACCAGATTTGTGTTTAAAGATCAGAGAATGTCACTTTCTAACCTGACCAAAGATACAACTTCATGCAAAATTTCAGAAAAATTCAATGGATGGTTGCGGAGAAAAATCCGGACGGACGGACATGCCTCGAAACATAAGTCGCCCGATTTTATAACTCGGGGGACCAATAATAGCCTTTTATATGTACACCTTTTTACAGTTTTGATTCATTTTCGAAATTTAAACCAAACAATATTTTGAAGACGATTCATATAGTATATGTTGTGAAGTTGTTCTACAGTAAATAATAAATAAAGGAAGTCAAGTCGAGGGTTGGTTTAACAAGTGTATTAACAAAGTAAGAAAGTGACTAGCTCTTGGCTAGACAGTTACACGACTGTGCTTTTGTCTTATAGTGACAACCGGTGTATTTTCTCCTGTGTAAGACCGGCCGGTGTAACACCCCCCTTTGAAAATATCCTCTCTGGGGATTAATTACGTTTTTGTTTGGGAAACACCATCACCAACTCAGTCGATTTTTGTTTTCTATTCGATCTCCTAATCTCAGGAGCAGTCTCTGGTATGGGCACCTGAAAAGTATCAAACACTGCATCCATGATGTCCTTCTCGGGCGATCTGGTCACCTCACTGTTCGAATATCTTTTCCGGATGTGGTTAGTGTGACGTTTGTGCACGAAATCTGGTCCCTTAATCATATATACCATGTTGCCTATTTGTTTATCCACCGTGCCGGACTCCCAGAAAGTCCTATTATTTCTGTAGATCTTATAAAAAACTTTTTTCGGCAACTTTATACCGTTTTTTGGTTATCGTTCTTTTTATATTTGCCCTATCCTGGTTTGGTAACAACTTGTGGAAAATCTATCTAACCGTGCGTCCGAACATGACCTCAGCAGGTGTCTTCGACGTTTCGATGTTTGCATTCGGAGTGACTCTGTAAACCTGCAGAAACTGTTGGATTTACTTATCCGTCGGTGATCCACTAGCTTTTTTCAGAGCGCTCGTGAATGTGTCAACGAATCTCTCCGCCAGTTCATTGCTTCTTGAATGGTATGGAGGGATTGTTATATGCTCGATTAGATGATCCTTGCAAAGGTGTTTAAATTCATTAGACGTGAATTGACTACCATTGTCGGTGACAATGCAGTCTACTACTCTAAACCTAGCGAATAGTTCGTATAGGAAGTTGATAGCTGCCTCGGATGTGGGGTTCTTGCATTTTAGTACTTCCGGACACTTAGCTAGGCTGTCTACAACAATGAGATAGTAGAACCCATCCAGTGGCCCCGCAAAATCTAAGTGAATTCTAGACCAAGGTCGGTCCGGTTTAGTCCACGATCCGAATTGAGTTGGAGGGGCTTTCGTAGCTAAGGCGCATCCTCTACACTCCCTGACTTTTTCTTCGATATGCTTATCCATGTTTGGCCAGTAAACGAAAGAGCGCATAAGGCTTTTCATTCTCGATATGCCTGGATGTCCCACATGGAATTCCTTGAGCATTCTTTTCTGTAATGTCATAGAAATTACAACTTTGTCGCTATATAACAGGACGTTGTCGCAAATTGAATAAAATCCATCATCTACTTGGCTATTGTTGATTTTTTCTTTCGTGCTTATGATATATTGATCCACCTCTGCCTTACTCTTAATCTCATCAAGCGTTACTGGAAGTTCTCGTATTGTGTCACATAACGTATTTTTTATTTCAGCTTTCGCTTGAATAGCTGCTATTACCATATCCTCCAATGGTTCCGTCTGCTTAGGTATCAACCTTGATAACCCGTCTGTATGACCAAATTTCTTAGATGGTACATACTTCATTTGAAAATTGTAGTTAAGGAGAATGGTTCCCCATCTTTGGAGTCTATTCGAAGTGTGTTGTGGTAGTCCCTTTTTCGATCCGAACCTCGTTAATAAGGGTGTGTGCTCTGTTTATAACAGAAATTGTCTACCGTGCAGGAAACGATGAAATTTATTTACCGCTAATATAATACGTAGATCCTCTTTCTCAATTTGAGAGTAGTTTGTTTCGGCTGGTAGAAGTGTTCGGGATGCATGGGTTATGGGTTTTAATTTTCCAATATCCATTTTGTGCAATATGAATGTTCCTATGCCATAGTTGTTGGCATCGCTTGCAACTACAATATCGCGCTTGGGATTATAATGTGCCAGAAACAAGTCAGACGTTAAGATATCTTTAATTTTCTGAAACGCTTCTTCGCCCACTTGCGTCCAGACCCATTTTTGGTCCTTCTTTAACAGTTCATTTAAGGTTGATCTTAGTTTATGCATGTTTGGTACGAACACATTGTAGTAATTCGCCAACCCTAAAAAGCTTTGTAGAGACGCAATATTTTCTGAAGCAGGTATGTTCCGTATCGCCATTGCCCTATCTGGGTCTGGCCTTCTTCCTTGCTCATCGATGATTTGTCCTAAGTATTTTATTTTTCCCATGAAAAAAGTACATTTCTCATCTTTGATTTTAAACCCATAATCCTGGATTTTTTTTGAATACTTGGTTTACATGAGTCTTGTGTTGTTCTTAGCTAATGCTGTTTATTAACACATCGTCCAGGTACCCTACTGCGAAATCCATCCCATTAAACATCATGTCCATAATTTGTTGAAAAATCGCAGGGGCGACCTTTACTCCAAAAGGAAGTCGGTTAAATTTGTATAATCCCTTATGAGTATTTATACATAGCAGTTTTGAACACTCTTCATCGACAGGGATGTGAAGATAAGCGTCGCTGTGATCGATTTTAGAAAAATATTTCCCTCCACTCAGTTTCGCAAATATTTCTTCAGGGCTTGGAAGAGGGTAATTGTGATCGTTTAATGCCTTGTTCAAGCCTGTGGAAACATCGGCACACACCCGAATCTCCTTGTTCTTTTTCTTAACATAAACTGTAGGTGAAACCCACTCACTGTGATCAATTTTTGAAATGACAGCCTCTCGAGTCTTTCTAATTCACCGTCTATTTGCTATATAGCGGCGTATGGAACATTTATTTTCTTTCTGAACACAGGTAGTTCATTTGTTTTAACTTCAATCTTTGCTACCGCTTTTGTACACCTTCCAAGATCGCCTGAAAATACGTCTGGAAAATTTTCTTTTGATTCCCTCTTGAATTTTTCTGACTCCACATTCGAATCCTCAACCTTTTGGCAAAATGAGCTTAAAGGCAGATCCCATAGGCTAAACTTTTCAATCAGATCAGTTCCAAAAAGGTTATTAGATTTTCGCATAACAAAAATGTTGGCTTTTACGGTCTTATTATGGAAAGAAATATTCGTCAATAATTCCCCTCGAAGGTTAATTTTTACCACTGACGCTTCTCGCCGTTTTTTGTTATTTGATCATATGTAGGGACACTCATTGTACCAATGATTATCTCCACACCTCCAACATGGTCCAGGTGGATCTTTTCCATGTTTTTTCTCTGGTTATTCATTGAAGTCAATTTTTTCTTCTGATAGATTTTTTTAATGTGCGACACTCCGTGTTCCTCTATGTCACGACTGTCCTGTTTCAACGCAACAACACGTTCACGGTCGTCCGCTAAGTTTTGTATTATGGCTCATTTTCGAGTTTATTTAAGACACGACGTCTGATTTCAGAGTCTTTATTAAAGACCAGACCTTGCAAGAATATTAAATATTTAAAATTATCCGATGATAATTCCTCTAATTTAAAATCGCCGCAAAGTTTATTTACTATACTTGCATACGTAATGTAGTCGTCTTCCTCTCTTCTAGTGACATTCATACACTTATATCTCCTGTGGAAAAGAGAAGTGTTTGTAGAAAACAGTTCTGTTAGAAAATAACTGCCTCCTGGAAGTTCAACTCACTGGTCTTTTTTGGAAGGATAAAATTCACGAACTTTGTATGCTCGACAGCTCCTAATTTTCTTAGCAAAAATCTAACTTTTTTGTACTGCAGTCCGATACAATAATATCCTCATATCTTCTATAGAAGGAAGCAAAAGTGACATTGTCTTCTGGATTATAATTGAAAATTTTGATAGCGCTCCACACAGCCGTCTGGGAGAATGCATTATGATTCTCGTTTGCTTTCGTTAACTGTGTTGCCTCCAGAAATGGTCTCTGTTCCTCCTGTGTTTTTATCAACAGTTCTTCGAAGTGTTTCTGCTGTTGTAGCAGTCTTTCTTGGCATCTTTCTTCTCGTGTTGTCGCCAGCTCTTTTTGTTCAGCATGCATATTTCGTTGGGCTTTTTGCTGTTCCAACAACTCTTTTTTAAATTTCTCCTCAATTTCAACTTGTTTTCTTTGAAGTTCCATTTGTTGTTCAACTTGCTGTCTTTGTAACGCAACATTTTGTTCCGTTTGGAATTTAAGTAATTGAAAAAGAGAATCTTTTAATTCAGTGGCCATCATTCACGAATTAAAGTTATGCACCACAAAATTTACACTTGTAAAAATAAATCAGGTTTCCCCATACTATGTAAACGGGTACTTGTTGAGTCAGTATGTATTATATATATATTTTAAAGTTTACATTTGTTGATAAATTAGTATCAGCCAGCACTTTGCCTGTTTTCAAATTAATTACGGGTGTTGCTACTGTCAAAGATATATACACATCCATAGTTTTTAACAACTCCCATTCATACTGGATGACGACACACTGCGTTTGGCATTGTTATATCGTAAGACTAACAATAAGTAAATAAGAAACCCAAGACAGGAATTAAAAGGAATAGAAATTGTATTAAAAATAAAAAGGTTATGGCAAAGGTCGCCTGGACGCGCATGAGTGTCGTCGCCGACATCGCCGACATCGCACATTGTGTATTGTCGGTAGTTGAAACCCCTTATTCCAGACATTTAATTTCCTTGATGATCTGCAACGCAAGTACCTGCTTGGTAGTGAAACACGTGTAGGAAAAACATTTAATTTGAATAAATAATATTTGTAAAAAAAAATATATTTAATGGTGATCATTGGTGTCCTGAAAGGAATGCTTTGGTAAGCTTTCATAAAAATCACACACACACAGACACACACACACACATATATATATATATATATATATATATATATATATATATATATATATATATATATATATATATATATATATATATATATATATATACATATATATATATATGTATGCGTATCTATTATTTCAATATGTGTAACTGTGTGTGTATGTATTCTGACATTTGCTCATGATGAGATTTTTATGAAACAGAAATATATTTATCTCTGCTTGATCTTTTAATGGAGTCGCTTTGCTGATAAGATTATCGCATAATCTTATGGTGGATGCTATCTGATGAAGTTACAGGATGTCATTGTTATATTAGCCTCCCCAAACATTCAGACTCTGACGAGATATCTGCCCATTTAATTGAGTAGAATAAATAAGAAATCCGATAGTGTAGGTGATGCTTAACGAAATATACTGTTACGTGTACCACTTTTTACTTTCGTCACAGTGACGGCAAAGTTAGACAGGCAACCGCATTTTTAGGTTATTTATCAAGTTTCTTTATAAGAGTGTACTCTGCGTAGCGCTAAACTCACATTACCCCAGTCAAAAAAGCTCCGTTTTCGGCTGAGGACAAAAGCGATATTTGGTTCTGGTGCCATCTTGAAGGCCAAGTAACGCTAGTCGTGTGTATATTCTGTAAATCGGACAGTTTGCGTCGAATGCTACTAGTTTCTAACAAGCGTGAACGCGCATTGATTACTTTAGTTTTTATTTTACAAAATGATTTCATCAGATACATAAATGCAATACTGAGTATGTAAAAACGTATCATAATTTCAATCTGCATTAATCTTTCACTTCTTTAGGTAGACGTTCTTTCATTATAAAATGTCACTTTAAAATACATTAACAAATGTTAATATAGACGGTAACGCGTCAGTCTTGTTAAGTGTTCTAAAACTATAATTATCGCTGCTGTTTGTGATTTTTCTAAATTTATTAATCATCGGTAAATGTCCGGACTATATTTTGAATGCTAAACTGTATAATGCTTTCGTCGATTTCTGATAGGAAAACATAAGAAATGTATTTGCATAATTAATAATTTCTATATTTCAGATATGCTGAAGCATATTTTATCTCGTTTTGTGATATTCTCCGTAATAGTTTGTAAGTGTACGAATATGTCTACTTATTATTTTTTTATAAATAGTAGACTATGTTACGTCTCATAAGTGTGGCTAGACGTTACGAGCGTATCGACCCAAGGATCCGATACTAGTCACTACCAACTGTGACAATTTGTGTCGCATATCTTACGATCTGAGTTAAAGAACAAGCTACTGGAGATAGAAGAAATCATGTCGTTTTAAAGATTCTATTCGTTTTTTCCGCACATTTTATGATACCTGTTACCTAAATACCTCAATACCCGTTAACGAAAATGTATTAGTTATTTACAGATGGTAATAATCATACTGTGAATTTTTCACAGTTTTTAAGCAAAAACAATTGAAGAGGTTTTTCTCGAAGAATCGAAACACACTTTAACACATCCAGGTAGAAAACAAAAATAACTGAAGTCGTTACAACATTGCTGTCACAGCTTTGTCGTCAAATTAAAAACCATACCCCAACAAAGCGTATTCATATGTCTATGAATACATCACTAGAAGAACACAAGAAAATACTAATTAGGTAGTCTTGGAATGTGTAATTTAATTTGAGGAATTCAATTCGACATTGAATTTGAACTACAAAAAAGATGTATTAAATATAACTCTTGCATTTGTCATTCTAAAACAGATAATATTATCTAGTTTCTAGTTTTTTCTAATACGGACGGATTCCAAGAGCAAGGAGCGATGGTAATAACAGAGTATTTAGCATAAATTGAAGACCATTCAGGTAAAACTTGTTGGACAGATTTTACAAAAAATACGAATTACACAAATCACTGTTATATTCAGAGAAAATGAGACAGTAATTGCATAGCAGAACATACACCTAATAAAAAAGCGTGTAAACTTCTAATTGGAGTTAAGCGGTTGAAGGGGGCCTAGACAAACTGTATTGCTTTCCGTTATAAATCGTGTAATCTCCTATCTCTCTATAGATACATTAAATGTGTTGCCATTTTCTCGCCCCCGGTCAATATACGTCTCAAATAGTTAATTTCCCACTCTCTCAAGGTATATGCTAAATATGTTGTCGCTCACTATACATGTGTTTTTAAATGGAAAGTGTGGGTTTCTGTTCTTTTCATTTTCGAAAATGTAATCACCTCGTGATTCCGTGTTACTATATTGTATTTGTGTATATATATATATATATATATATATATATATATATATATATATATATATATATATATATATATATATATAAGTTAAATCACAGATATCAGGTATGCTATATCAGCGCTTTTCTTTTCGCTAAAACGCGTAGGTTCCGAAAGCGATTGCGTGTGTAGTAGTTAACATTTATAACCACTGAGACCTATACACACAGAGGAATACTCAGACACACACACACGCATATATATATATATATATATATATATATATATATATATATATATATATAAAGAGAAAGATCGAGAGAGATCGAGAGAGAGAGAGATAGAGAGAGAGAGAGAGGGAGAGAGAGAGAGAAAGAAAGAGAGAGAGGGTGAGGTGCATATTTACTAGATACATCGTTGCCCAGGGACGTTGATTTATTTAAAACTTTCTTGTCCCCAATGTTAAATATTGCATAATTTGCTGCGTATGTTTGTTCAGCACAAGTGATTATGTAAAACAGTTAAGGCGTAATTTATTGATGTAAATAATTTCATTTCAAGCTGGATTTAATGTTGGTACGACCGTGTTTTAATGTAGAAAAATTAAAAACAAACATTAGGAAAACAAAGTTATTGTTTTATTATTACTAGTTTTATTCTTGTAATTACTTTTCCCATTTTAGATGTTACATTCACAATATTTTGTCCGATGCAACATCCAACCGCGGAGCATATCTATCAGCATTAGATAGAAGCTAGATCATCTGTTTCGTTAATTTATTTATTTGAATATGAAGCTTCAAGGTTGTTAAATATGAATAAGAAATAAATGTTTTTGACTGACGTATGTTTTTTATTAAATAACATTTTGTAAGGATTATGCAAATGTAGGTATCGCTTGTTCAGGCGAATAGGCATTACAAGAAATTAGAACATTTTTTGTGCTTTTAATTTTCTTAAAATAGGAGTCGCAACGGTAACACTTGAATAAAAAAGCCGCATATTTTATTGTTGGAGTGACTAGTTTACAAAGTTCTTATATCGAAACTTTTGTTTAGAAATCGATAAAATACTAACATTTTTTGTTTATATGATAAATCAAATATTTCGGCCGCTGATCACCCGTTTTCAAATAAAAATAAGAATCCGAAATTGTTATATTATATATACTAGCAAATATATGCTCCCTCCGGTCGCATATTTTTGCTAGGCTGCCGCATCAGAAATGAACGCTCACGCGTAAACCGATGGAGCCCCAGTCATATTTCTGTGGTGGTTAGACATTGATTTTCTGTGTTTATGACCAAGAATATTTTTAGTTGAAAATAAAGAAGAAGAAAAATTCTACCCTACCCCGATTTTTGTTGTACCCTCGCCCATAAATAGAAATACTTTTAGTTTAAAAAGAAAGAAAAAAAATGTTTTCTACCCCCCCTCAATTTTTTTTATATTACCATTCATAGAAATATCTTTTAGTTAAAAAAGAAAAAAAGAAATTTTTTGACCGCTTTCCCCCAATTTTGTTTTTCCTCCCCCCCATACATATAAATAGTTAGCGTGGGTCCTAAAATGTGGAAGCACCAAAAAATCAAATACAGTGAACACAGTGTTTGTGTGTGTGTTTGTTTAATGACCTTTTTTAAATTAAACAATTCAATTCTACAATCAGTTGTATAGTTTTCCAGTACAATGTGTTAGTTTATTTTGTTGACATTAAAGAAAAAAAATCATGTCTTTTTTTTAATGAATAAAACATGGAATCATAAATTCAGTTGAGGTCGTGTAAAAATGATAATATTGGATATGAAAGTATTAAGAAATCAAATACAGTAAACACGAATAGATTTTTAATTCTCGGTAAGAAAAAGGTTACCTGAACAGAATTCATTATAGTGTGTGTGTGTGTGTGAGTATGTGTGTGCGTGTGTGCGCGCGTGTTTTTATATAGTAATTTTTAAGTCAATTATTATTTTAAATAAACAATTTGATTTAATAAATTTGTGTTTTAAAACAATAAGATTAAGAAAATAAACAAAGTTAGGGCGGTTTCTTAAATGGGAAACTGACACGCTGAATGACAGCGTTGTTGTTTACATATTTAACGTGCCGACAGCTGTTTAATCAGATCGCCATTTTACCGGAGGGAGGAAGAACACCACTGATTAAACCGCCAATGACTTTGCAATTTTAACGGAACTTGCCATTAAAAAGGTTTAGAAAACACGCCGGTTATGAAGAAAATGGCTTTAATTAATTGTATGAATAATTTTTATTAATATACCCTTATCGGATAATATTGTAAATACATATGTACATTTGATAATAGCAGTTATAAGTGTATATTTGTAAATACTAATTTAATTGAAGGTTTAAAGGAATGACTTATGTAAATATGAAAAATCCATCTGGTGTCTGTACAACTTTTACTGACAGTATATAAAGAATTTCAAAAAGATTAGTTTCAGTAAAATAGTCATACTGGAGTTTCGGCTTCAGACAGACAGACAGATACATAAACTCCATTATGAATATATATATATATATATATATATATATATATATATATATATATATATATATATATATATATATATATATATATATATTATTGAATATTTCACCACACAAACCGGTTTGGAACGGACTCCCAACAGCGATGTCTCCTTACTGTAATGTGGAGACAGTGTAATGTCGAGATCGTGTCATGCTCGGACAAATAATAGTTGTAAAAATAATGGTCGATTCGCTGATAAGTAATAATAAAATATTTTCTCATTTGAACGACTGTTTTAAAATGAAATAAAATGTTGTGTAAGGAATCCATAAGATGCCAATATCCTAACATATATATATGTATATATATATATATATATATATATATATATATATATATATATATATATATAATATATATATATCGGTGTCTGAGTGTTTGCATGTGTGTATGTCCATAGTTTACCAATCTACGCTATTTATGAAAAAAGAACATGGTATTTCGTGGTTGTTTATTGACGCAATCTACCCTAGGCAACCAACTGAAGACCAACGTACCCAGTTATGTCTACATTACTGCCATAAAAATAGAAACTATTTACTGATTACACATGTAGAATTGTCTTTATGCAAGGCGATTTGTCTTTGTTACATTTATAATTCAATTGCGTATTAGTCGCTTCAGTTTTTCGAATGTCGAGAAGTGTATTCAAAGGTGACACGAGAAGATAATTCATATGCGATCGATTGAAGAAAACCTATTGAAAGTTACAGTTCCACAATACAAGAATTTGATATCAATTGGTGTATCTTTCTCCTCCTTTTTCATTTTCTTTCTTTTTTTCTTTCTCCTTCTATATTTCTCTTTACATATCTCTCTCTCTCTCTCTCTCTATATATATATATATATATATATATGTATATGAGGGAGAGAGTAAAATGGAGAGATAGATAGCGTATATACTAATTAGTCACTTTTTATAACTGCGAAAAGACTACGTTGGGATAAAGGATAATGGGATAGTCAGTTGGAGATTCACAACACACTGAGAGGATGGGAAACTATGAATCCGTTTGTCACCATTTAATTATATAAGTCGGTAGATCGACAACAATGTTTCAGTTAACCACGTTAAACTGCTATTTAGTTAAGACGCAGCTTTGCGTTAATGTATTTCCCAGATCGGAAGTAACTGTTTGTTCATTAGATTGCCGCTTAATCTTCTGGTAGGCAATACAAGCAAAGCAACTCGTTACTCAAATTAAAGCTACACGAGTTTTTACTGTGGTAAATTATTTACAGGGGGCAGGGACACATATTGGAGTTCAAGCGAAAATGTTCCAGAAAAACTACGATGAAAGGCAAACTGCGTCTCTTCTGTTAAAAAGACACTGTATAGAAAATAACATATAATATCCCACCTGATGACGAAGTTGGTTCTGTACCCTGCTAATCCACGAGAGAAGACGCCGAGAAGCACCTCCGTAGATGTCAAACAGCACTTAATTTTAGAACACATATGGCTCTAGTGCAGGTAGATGATAGAGTTAAGAGTTAGCCACTTTATTGGGTAGTAGAAACATACGACGATATTTACTTCCAGTTCAAGACTGCAGTGAAGGTTAGTCTTAAGATTTTATCAAAATGTTTCCTTCTTCAAAGATGGAGACATTCATTTGAAGTCATGAAAACGAGAATGTGAGCATTTCTGATGAAAGAGGTTAACCTTTTTTTAGAGGCATACATAGTAACAAGTTACGTGTTTCTTCATTGCAGCACGTGTTTCAGATTGTAATTGAAAGAATTAGAAATATGTTTGTCCTTAATGCTTTCGAACTGCTGCCGTAGGTCGTTGCAACGTCTGAATAGTTGTCAACTAATGATGTCAGAATGTTTTTTTATTAAAATATTAGATCAAATATGTATACTCGATAATATGTCTTTCTGAATTCATCCATCAACGGCTAATTGATAGGCATATGTGAGAACAAATATGTGGTTGTTAAGAAAATATTACATAATTACCAAGCGTGCGCAATAAACATTTGCGCAACACTTTATCGAAACCGTTATGATATATAAAAAGTAATCATTTTGCAAACGAAACTCCCGTCGATTAATGAGCTGATCCAGTGTGAGATTTAAATCAGTAGGTAAGCTGATAATCGTGCAGGACGAATTTTTCTAATACAACGGTATTTGTTTCAGCTAGGTATGTGTATATGCCACAATTTGGTGTTTAAGTGCAAATATATAGTATCACGCTGATTGCATTGATAATACAAATCACTTTTACTAAATACCCTATACTTATTTTAATTGGAATATTTCATATCAACCGTGGAATATAAGCTTGTCAGGAAAGTTTGTCCCGATTGTTAGCAGTTCATGTTTCTTAACTTTAAAACATGTCACATTATTTACAGGTATAGTGTACTTACTTTTCTAGTAGGGAAACGGAAATACAAATGAATGTTTCTTGTAAAAACTTTAGATCACTTTAAAATCGAAAATTGTAATACCCGTTTTTAGATATTTGGCGTTTCAATAAAATCAATAATTCCTTGCAAACAATAATGACTAAATGCGCAGGTAATAGTGGGTGCTATAGTTTACACAATTGTAAGAACTCGTTTGTGAGATTTACAGTTTGACGTTTTTAGCAATGATGAAAAAGGCTTAGCCAGACACATCATTGGAGATGACAAACACATGAATACATTAATTTAGAATAACGCATCTTTCACAACACGAGATAACGTTGAAAAATCTAACATATCATGTTAATCAGTCATAAGTATTTGATTAAATAATTAATTACATATATATAGATACAGATTCATATATATATATATATATATATATATATATATATATATATATACATATATTACATTTTATACCAGTTACTGATCATTAAGTTAGATATATATAGAAATTCTAATTACCATATTAACACGTCTATAACATATGGTTGGCAGGAAACTATATTTTCATATTTATTTTCATTGTATTGGCATGTGTATGTGTGTGCACTTCTGATGAAAGTTTTATAAAGATGAAAGAAGTTGCCCAAAGGATAAACGTTATACGTACAATATGGTTGGTCTTGGATTACAATCAGGTCAGCTAGAGGTTAGTATATAATACGAGAACCAGTAGAAGTCATTTTAATCTAGTTCACAGTACACGTATCTTTTGCAATGACTCTCGTGTTATCAGCCGATCTCAGTAAACCTTATTATCAGGTAAGCTTCAGGGAAATGAGCAAGATAATCGCAGACTAAATCGTTCGCCGTTAGATATATTTAGTATTTGTGCATTTATACATGAAACTTCTGAAACTAATAAAGAATGTGTAAGACCTCTGAGACTGCGTCTAGTTTAGTAAGTGTATTGCTTTCTTGTGTTTGAACTATGACGACCTGATATATAGAAACTAGGACACTATAAACTAAATGAAATAAAAAGTTCAATAACAGTTTTTTTTTGTATACCGCTTTTGACCATTTGTTTACGGAATTTCAACTTGTTTAACATTAGTTAACTTCCGGAAAAACACATTTAAATATGTCAGTAAGGACCAGTAATCGATACACTTTAAAACAATTTTTGTTAGAAGGGTCAAGTGTGGTTGCATAGATTTTACAAAATGTTCACAACGTGATCAAATAGATAAGTGAAAAATAGTTTCATTTATAAGCTGGTTGTCTAGGCCCGGGCACCATTCAGAGATTAGGGTGAAGTACATTTTAAGTTGGCGATTAACACAACCTTCAAAACATATAAAACGTTCTCATCTTTAATTATTCTGGAAAAGGCTAGAACACCTATATTAAATGGAAAATTAATGTTTCTCTGTGACTTGAGTGCAAAGACACACCTGCTATTCCTCGCAGACGCGCGGTATCTGTTCGGCGAAATGGACCAGTAGATATTGTCAGATCGTCCATGTAGTGAGAAATAAAATCTCATGTAAAAGATGTGGTAAACATCACTCCTTCTCGATCCTCGTTAAAATGACTTCACACTGAAACACACCTTACTAGAAGAAACACCTAATGTACATGTTGTGCCAGCGCCAACATCGGTCATCTATGGGAAGAAACCTAATATAAATGTTTAACCATTTTGGATATAACTTTAAGTAGCGCATGTCTATTTTGCGAGAAAGTGCAAATCGACGTGTATTATCTGCCACAGAACAAGGTTGATGATGCCAACTGACAAAATCACGTGATTGTTTTAGGAAATACATTTTATAAAAGTAATAACTTAGTAAGAAATGTTAAGGAGTGGTCCCTTACTCCGTAGTTTTTATGTATTTTACAATATTGAAGTGTTAGCTTATAAAAATATCAATTGTGATCCGTTTACTCTTGAAATTATTGTGTTTAAATTGGCATCGTAAACATAGGAAGTAAAGCTAGTTTAACATATTGCATAGACGGATATAGAGGTCTCTCCGAAGACTAGATATACGTGTATACTTCGAGAACCATTTTTATCAACAGCTTCTAATAATATAGCCATCCATACCAAAAACTTTAATACGCAGGCATAAATATCCTACCACGGCCACCCACATAAAATGTTCTTAATAGGACACACATTCCTTCCTAGCGCAATTATGTTTTGTTTAATTTGTCGATCTTACTATTGACTGTTAGTTACTCTACAATTACCAATTAACTACGGAGTGGATCTTTAGCTTAAAGTTGGGATGATGCTTTTTGAGTGGTCTTTTGTAAACACATTAATTCACATTTTCGCAAGACCGACACAATATCCGCAGTTTAGAAATAACTCATTTTTAATATTTGCGCCCATTATTCTTACTTTTGGAGGTTCATTTATTTTGACGAATTTCAGATTTACGTTTGGGAGGCATAAGTATTCTGTCAGATAATAATCCATGCATATTAAGTTATTTATCTATTTTATTCTTATTAAACATCGATTCTCAGAAGCTAAAAAAATAATCAGTGAAACGTACAACATCTTATTGTAAAACATAACTTTCTCATTCTCTGAATAGAAGATTAGAACTTAAGAAATTGCTTACTCCATCTCTATTATAGTTTGTTCATAAATAACCGATCCATCATCTATTAATATTTATCTCTCCGGGACGTCCTGCTCTAATGAGCTAGCATCTCTAGCTGATTGACTCGGCATTAAACAAATATATAATATCAAACAATATTCTGGTTATATAACCTTTTTACACATTTTAAGTATTACTTCAAGACAAACAATATCAAATACAAATAGACCTTAACAATACTGCTATTTCAAAATATGGTATATTGCTTTTTTGCATATGAATATACTCATTATTTTTTGCGTTTAAATTGATATATTATTTTGATTATAGACTCATCGGTTATTTAAATATATACGGTATAAATAATGTGAAATGCAGGACTTCATAACAATTTGAAAGCTTCAAAAAGTGTTTGTTATTTTGCTTATACATTTTGGCGGAAAATATTCAAATCAAGAGTTGACTATAACAGCCCCATTCTTATTATTTTCAACATCATGAAATCAGTAATGTATTATTTTCCCAGTGTTGGAGTATGTCTCTTAGATTTGAATTATTTTCCCTAAATAAATAATTTGATTTTAAATAAATCGAAATACATTTCTTAATTTTGAGTATTTATGAATCGAAGCACTTAATTATTTGAAATAGCTTTAGAGAAACACTTATGTTAATCTCGGAGTAATATTTATGTTCAGGCAAATAAAATTGAATAACATGAATAGCTACAGGCTTGTAAAAATATATATCTTTAAATGATTGCCGTGTGAGAAGTGAAAAACGATGTGGAATTAACAAGCGCATGTATGCAGCTTTTATAGAATATCGTTATTGTCACAAAATGTATAATAGATTTAGAAATTATGTTTAAGTGTAAAGCAGTTCAGATCAGACAACTATGGAAATACGTGTATAATAGCAGTTTAAAATAATGTTCTCATTCTGGCGAAAGAAGAAATTAAATACAGAGAAATCATCTGACAACATGCTAATATATATTTTACGTAATTTACCTTATATTGAACATCGTTAAAAAATGTTTTTCCTAAAATCGTTGTATTCAAAACTACAACATGTTCTTGAATTGTTGTAACATATTTATTGTGCACCGTAAAACGCCATAATTTGAATTCCACGTAAAATGTATGCAATAAATTTACATATTCTAGCGTATCGTTACCATTGATTACACCGTATATAAAAAAGATGATATACTTTGTTTTAAATACGTTAATTTATAAGAGATTGGTATAGTGTGTATTTGTTCCTTTTATCTGCGTATGAATTCATATGAGCGCTAAAGTTTTGAAATCATGTTTGAAATTCCCAATGATATCAGTTCCTAAACATATAAACTACTTAAAGAGAAACGCATACATTAATTCCATGGAGCATAGTATATTAAGCGTTTACATGCGATCAGTGACTGATTAGCGCATAACTGTGCACGTAGATTACATGATTTCGAATATGTCGATAAAAACATGCACCATGTTTGCATGATGTTTGCCTTATCTGGACAACACAACAAAACGCGAGATAAAATGATAGCTCAATTATACACCGAAGATAAAATATATTTAATGTATAGGAATGAAGCAGAATTAATAATATATTAGAAGTAAAAAGAACACATGAATTATTTATTTGTCATTTACCACGTATTGTAACCGAAAAATGTGCCCCGATATATGTTTTTTTTTATTTACAGAAGTACTTATCAGTGACAACGACAAGCGCTTTTTTAGGATTCTCGATGTTAACAAGCATGCCAACTTTTTTCTAGAACACTCCGGCTAAAACGATTATTATTTGCAAACCATTTCTCGTAATATAAACCAAATGTTCAACATCTTCTTACGAATTTGCGTATGGCAAAGTCTCTTGATGTTCCAGTATTATTTGTATGCTTTTCGTTTGAAGTTTGAGTGTTGTTCTCTTACCTGGGAGATTCCTTTCTTCTTGATTCTATATGTCCATTGTGTGTGTCGTGAGACGAGCCTGGTGCAACCATATGTATTTCTGTGTTTTTGGACCCCGTATTTTTATTATTATTCTTATTATTATTAGTAGTAGTAGTATTATTAGTTCATAGTACTCTCCATCTATTAATTATTTTAGTGTACTTTATTTATTTAAACATCTGATTCTTTCTATTTGACATTTCATATCCAATTTTCAATTTAACACTTACGTCATTCCTAACAGGCAAGTCATTTGCAGAAATAAAAAAAGAAATACCCTCGTACATCTGTTTAAGCAATAATGGTTGCTTTTCATTATGGGTCCAAATGTTCCAATTTCAACGGGAACCCTCTTGACGTCTTTACTTTTCTATACTCTGACTAATTCCCGATGTAAATATGATAGCTATTCGTTTAAACGTTCACTCGTCCTGCACTCTAATATCGAAGGGGAATACTATCTCAATGATAAATCAAGTTCTCATGCTTCTGTTTAAAAACATAAAGTCGTGTGTTAATTGTTCAAGAAGCTTATCAGTGTGTATCCGCAGTTTGACATTACCTTTCTCTTTTACCGCTCATGGTTAATGTTAATACGACTTCTCATTGACCAATATATTTCAGTTTAGTATTATACCGACTTTGTCGTGTCTCCATTTTTCATATTAATTCTGTGCTAGCATACGGCATTTTGATATCATATGCGCTATGTAATTTATCTTGCATTACACACTCTGCACAATGTAGATTCCAATGGACATGGTACGAGTGGCCTCTTCCTGGGCAACACTCAAGTTTCTCTTCGTGGATCCTTAGATGTCACTCTTAACCACCAATACCAGCTGTCATTATTTCTATATTCAGTATTTTTAGAATACGGTGTGAATGTTCTTATCCAAATAGTATACCCTTCATCTCCTGCAACATTTTATTCTGTTTCACCCCAGTTCTCAGTATTTTTTAAACTTTTTATTTCATGAAAATAAAATCGTATGACTATCAGAAACATATCTAGATATGTATCCTTCTACTATATTCTCAACATCTTAAACTCTTAGTAACCGTCGATAACCTTATTTTCCAGGTAGATACACACGATCTGCATCTCGCTGCTTTGTAAAAAGTCGCTAGATCGTAATACCTTTCTGTATTTTGGTGTCCAAAAAATGTAATATATCATATTTCTAGTAAAGTATACTAGCATTTTATCGACTAATTACTACTAGTCCTGCATTAATAGCATATATTGTATTTCAACTGCTGAAGTGCCATTACATCATAACAGTTACTCTTCTGACGTACCCAACTGTGACCTGTTTTTCATATACTTGTTTTCAATATTATCTACATCTAATAGAACCAATTATTCTCTCACACTGTCAATATTCTTTAGCAGATTAGTTATTGAGTGTTCAAGGCAATGACTTAATTTACTTTTTATAATAGGGACAGAAAGTGTGATTTTTTTTACTAAATACTCTAACAGTATTCACCATGATATCAAGTTGGTTTTCATATTTTCCAAAAATGTTCATGTCATCCAAGGGGAGTAAATGGTTCATTGTAGGAAGTATATTTTCAAGTTTATATCCCGATGTCACATTTCTTACGAAAAGTGTCATCGTGATCAAACTGATGACAAAAAAGAGGAACAACTATCGACCTGGAAAACCCATCTTTTAATGTTCACTTTACAAAATGTAAAACCACCTGAGGATAAAGTGTGTTCCCAATCCTCGATGTTATTCTCTAAACGTTCTGTAACGTTAGGACCTATTAAAATGTTCAAGTATTTGTGCATCTATGAATGAGGCACAATGTTAAATATCTTCTTATTATCTACCTTCTTCATGACAAGGTATGTAGTTATTCGTTTACAATTTCTTGTTATAATTTCATCGATTAGAAGCTGCCATTTTGTGCCACGTGATTTTTTCGACGACGATTTATTTCCATCAGGCAGAAAATTGTTTAGCTGTAATTTAGAGCACAGCAATTTGCTGCAGAGATACTTTCAGACATATTGTCCAAAGTTTCAACATAACTGAGAGGCATGTTATTAGTCTGAATTGTGAATATGCACATCTTTTGTTTATCTTTCTTGATCAAAAGTGTAGTTCTCTTTGTCAGCCACTTATGTAAGATATATGTCGTCAAACAGCTTATTCTGATTCCTGAAAGAAGTAGGTGGATAGCCGGAACGTTTTTTAACAATTATCCTTGGACTCTGTATCGTCAAGGTTATTTCTAATTTCAAAGCGTTCAACCCTCTCGTTCAGAATCTTATCGTTGACTGTTATTTTTGTGTGTAATACTACTCTAGAGGGCACTTCCTTTATATAACTGTGATCCGTTCTCAAGCATCTTGATGGTTTACTTCCTGTTCCCAAATGCTTTTCTAAAATACACGAAATTAGTCAGCATCAGGTATAACGTCATTCCTACTGTCAATGTTCTAGTTCTTCAAACACAAAATTCTGCTTGTTCTCGAATAGTGTGTTTTGCTAGTACAGTAACCCTCTCTCACAGTTTTAGCTACGACACTGTTTCATTTCTTAAATTACATATTTTAAACATTTTCAGTACATATTAAACTTCTTCTTCTTCTTCTTCCTGCTTTGGTGTTTTTCATTCCGTTGTTGCAGTAGCCTGTTTCAGCGTGTATAGGCTTTAATATTTCAGCTTTTTCATCATTGCTGTTTGTAGTATGGTCTCAGTCTTTCTTTTTCTTCCAATTTTACTCCAAGTATTTTTCTCAGGTTATTCGGGACTGCTCCTTGTGCTCTGGCGAGTATTGGTATTATATTGACTTTTTTTCATACTTACTATCCCTTTTAGTACTCGATTTGGCAGGATTTTACCTAATTGTCGACTATTATCATATCCGGTCTTTGTTCTTGTATGGTTCATCTGCTTACACCTCTATATCCCATGAGATGCTGTGTTTTCTGTGTTTTATGTTTTCGAGTACTGTATCTGGGGTATGTTTGTTCACTTTGTACGCGTGTTTAATAAGCAGTCGTAAGCATATTTCCCAGTGTACATCATTTCCTACAAAATCATGCCTGTGTTGTATTCGGTGTAAGCTGTTTTGCTTTATTCACTGATGATGTGATTTACTGTTTTGGTGTTTTTGTCCACACAATCTGTATTTATTGTTTTCTTGGGGGTTAACTATTCTAGTTTTAATATAGTGTGTCACAATAGCATTGTTTTGTGCAGCCTGTTTTCTATCCAGGTGAATTTTCATTCGCCATGACTAGCTATTTCCGTTGGATTATTCTGTTGTGAGTCTTATGTAACGCCCATGTAGATGTTTGCCTTCCCACTTATTTGTTGTGTGTCTTTTTGCTTCTGGTTGCGGTTCTTGCTAAGTTGTTAATAAGGACGGTGTATCTTGCTGCGCTGATTTGTCTTTCTGTGCTCCTGGGTGTCTATTTATCCAATTCTTTGTATGTCTTCCATAAAATATTCTGTGCTTACAAATCCTCTTCTCTTTCGTGTATCTTCATGTAGAGTCCGTCCGTGTCGTCTTTGTGATGAAGTGCGTTGTGTATGGTAATTACTTTTCTGGTGTTTGGTCAAGGTTAACGGGTGATTCGTTAGTCTAGCTTATGAATGATCCAGAGTATCGTATTAGTGATACTGCCCAGATTTTTTATTTTTTATTTACGATATTTTTGCTAAATAATTTCGTTTCGAAGAGTTGTCTTGTTCTTCGCAAACATTCTCTTCAAAACTGCTTTTTCATTTATATATATTTGATGATGTCTGCTTCCATAGCTCTAACTAATTATAACTGTCTTGTTCGTGTATCGCTATAATATTTTATTAGGTTTTGCAGTACCATGCCTACTGTTGTCTTCAGGTTCCCCTTTTTATTTTCAGCAGTGCACACTTTTGCATAGCGAATTCCATTTGAATGTCCTGGCTAGATATTCTGGTCGTATTTCGCAGCTTTCCCAGTGCCGTCATCATCATCATCATCATCATCATCATCATCATCATCATCATCATCATCATCATCATCATCATCATCATCATCATCATCATCGTCGTCGTCGTCGTCGTCATCGTCATCGTCATCGTCATCGTCATCGTCATCGTCATCGTCATCGTCATCGTCATCGTCATCATCTATCGCATCCTCGCCATTATCATTATCATTCTTATTATTATATTTATTTCGGAGATACCAGAGGTTACTCACTGTTTAAAACACCTGATATTCTCTTGAGCTATACCTAACTCACCGATAATTTACCGCTTAGTTCCTGTTTATCAGAGCTGACGGATTCCTTTGCAATTAGATTCACAGTGTGCTTATTCAAATGGTCTAGTAAAGGTAAATCAATCGTTGGACTTTGCAATCTATAAACCTGTTTCGAATTTATCCCAGTACTTTGTCTCGTTTTATCTGATATGATTCTTATATTTGTGAAAAGTATTTTTAATCATATCTCTGGCAAACGTCAATTTGATTCTGTATCTACTGGGACGGAAAACTATACTAGTTTGCAGTTTCTTTTCTGTGATTGACAATGTTTGATGTCCTGTTTTTTGTGTAGATAAATGTGCCACTTATATTCCGATGCTTAAGAATATATCTATTCTTTCGTTTTCTAGACTGGTCTGGGGTTTTTCTTGGGGTTTTTCTGAATGTTCAATGTTAGATATTTGCACAGTTTCCTGTAAACTACTTCTCTAACGAATTAATTATACTATTATTATTTGGTTAAATGCTGTTGTGTACACGTCTCATTTTATATCCTCTGAAGTCGACTTGCAGAAAATAATTGAGAACACCTTGAAACACGATTCACAAATACTACTAAATTAATCTTATTGACTGCGTTTTCATCTATTGTTATGTTAAATCTCACTTGTCAATTTTATACAAAAAATATTACTCTATTGAAAAAGATGAAAGTTAAAATATTGAACGTTTCCAATTTACTTTTACAATTACACACCTTTCTAACAAATATAAAGCAGTGCCCATTATTCATAGAAACATACGACAGAAATAAGTTTAAGTAGACGACGCATTAAGCTATAGAACGGTGAGCAATATAGGAATTCATATTCACGACTCCATCAAATGTGAATGCATTCATTGCTCATTAAGACGGATTAGTTCATGTAAAATGCAGTAAATAAATGTATTCTGATCAAAAACATAGTTGTTCATTTCATGTTACTCGAGTTATATATGCACATTTACAATTCCGATTTGTTCAGAAAGATGAACCTCATAAACGTCGGAGGAGTTTACATCGATCATCTATTTATGTCTACAAGAAACAAGATAAGCATATAAGGCCGAGTAATCGAAACAATCTTAATATTTCACAATTTATATATATATATATATATATATACATATCTATCGTGAGACAGTGAGAGTGCCGATTTGAATGAGAGATAACGGAGGTAGTCCTAGTAATATCGAATATCAGCCAACCAGATTACTTTAGTTAAGTATATTTTTATTTAATTTTATATAAAGTAATACATAACATCGAAAAGAGGAACACATGGGAAATAAGTATATTAGTCGAACCATAAGTGTGAACGTCCTATCCATAATTCTTGTGTCCGTATGTAAGTCTGGGCTGTGCCACTTACACTCTCTTACTTATACTCTTCAAATGACTAAACATGCCGATGATGTGAAGTACAATTTACACATCCAAAACTTAAATTCTGAAGTTTGTGAATTAACTTTCCTAGCATAGGGGCAGAATTTGCCACATGGTCAAGTTTTAATTTGAGGGAAACCCAGCTACCAGAAAACGAGCATACTCGTTCAGGGCACACATAAAATGCTCAGTATTAATATATTTAAAGACGGCTGAACATATACTACCATGTAATTTAATATTTTCATAGGATTATGTAAACATTTCTAATAGGGTTTAATAAAACAACATATAATATGAACAGAACAAGAGTTCTCTTTCCAATTGTAATTGAAAAATATGCCATACATATAAAATTCCAGACTGATTTTCCCTGAGTTTTAATTAAGAAAAATATCGTGGTGTGTGTTTGGAAAGTTATTTAACATAAAGTTTGTCCAAGAAAAGAACCTGCCGACTTTGGATACAGGTCATAGAGTTTAGTATGTTCCCTCGTCTGTCGATCTATATTTGCATATACACACACACACATACACACACACATATATATATATATATATATATATATATATATATATATATATATATATATATATACATATATATATATATATATATAAATGCATGTATACATCAAATTTAAATACAAATATGAATTGTATTCGGTCTCTTAATACAAGGGTTCGTCAGGACAACGTGAGATTAGGAACATTCCCCCTACTTGTAAAACCTGACAAAATACTCGAAGAAACCTAATATTCGAAGTCCAAAAAGATCTCCTAGACGCGGCTATATACTGGCTCTTACAGAAAATGGTGTACATTTTCCAAGTACTATTACCTGAAGTAACAGTACTAAGCTGGATACTCAAGCAGGCTAGATCAAGTTTTCAAGAGATATGGTTCAACCAAGAGCCTACAAGAAATATATACTATAACATAACAACCTGGTAATTAGGGATGAGTAATTATTCTTCTTAAATCCTCTACGAAGTAAACGTTTGACAGGTAGAGAAGTGTATAATTATAATTCATATGCATCTAATAAATATATCAAATGTAAGACACAAGAATGGGCCCATTTTTATTTATACAACTGTGTGTATGTCTTCATCTACATATATCTATATCTCTTTCTCTTCCTCTCTCAATATATATATATATATATATATATAGAGAGAGAGAGAGAGAGAGAGATAGAGAGAGAGAGAGAGAGAATGATAATAACTATGTTTGTGTCCGTCTCATCTTTTTGTATTATGGTCACCCAAACCGTTGGGCATAATTAATTGAACATTTGCATGTAGACGACTGACATCTCAGTGAAAGTCATAGGCTATATAAAAATATATATCACTTAAACTCTGGTGGGCCCCAGGCGGGACTCCCTGATAGAGCACTATTTCCTTTAGATTCAAATGAAATCTAAACCATAGGTAAATCACAAAAAATAATGTATATTCCTAAAATTTCAGCAAATGCTGATGTTATTTAAAGGGCCCCGGAAGCTCAAACCTCCCCATGAAACTGTTGTGCCTTTCATTCAAATAAAATTTAAACAATAGTTAAATTACAGAAAAATATGTCTATTCCACAAAATTTCAGCAAATTTTTATGATATAAGGAGCCACCCCTATCAACCGAAAACTGTATTCCTTTTGCTTATAATAAAATAAACACCATAGGTTAATCACCAAAAATAATGTCTATTCCCAGAATTTCAGCAGATTTTGAAGATATTAAGAGGACACCCGGGGGCACAACCCCACACTAAATGACATTTAAAATATAGGTCAACCAAAAATTAACATATGCCCAATTTCAATGAAATGTATACCTTATTTAATACATATTAAAACAGGATATTTTACAATATATATATATATATATATATATATATATATATATATATATATATGTGTGTGTATAGTAATATAGTAAATGTGAAGCGAGATCAAGCGGTCGAAGTAAGCTAGTATATATATATATATATATATATATATATATATATATATATATATATATATATATATATATATATATAGTACATATATTATGTTTGGTTACTTAGATGCTAATCTAATTGCTTCCAGTGTACTATATATATATATATATATATATATATATCTTGAGAAAAAAAAGATATTCCTTCTTGCATCCATTGTGGGCTGGTTTGCAAATCTCTCGGAGGACTCAAATGCCATTTACGATTGAGTAAATGTAAGCATGCTACATCCATCGAAGGCTAAACAAATTTTCAGTTGTCAAAACCTCATACGTCGAAATCGACGGGAGAGTCTATGATATATATATGAGTTTTTACATATATATGCGTGTATATATATATATATATATATAATATTATTTATATTCAACATTTTACAGAAACGTTCACATTATATATTATTTTTGTTTAATATATCAAGTGCACTCTATAACCTTGGCATGACAAGATAGATACCGTCTCCTTGGGAAATAACGAAACAATTTTCAGATGAACACAGTTAATTAGCCTTCGAAATTCCCGTGCTTGTATTCTTTTATGATTGTCTGTTTTTCTTTAAGTTTAACATCTAACAAAACCCTTTTTAACAGCTTTGTTCATTCAACGAAGACACTTTGTTACAATGCCTCTGTTATATCATATAAGAGTATTGATTTACTCCTCTCCAAGAGTTAGGCACACGCCCAGTGTTTATCTTACTCCCACAAGTTAGATGTGACCCAAGGTCGGGTCGGATAAGTGGGGTTTAAAAATTGCCCGGGCAGCCCCGTCAGCATTCCCCGGTAGTGGGCGCCTCAGGCAGTAAACAATAAACTTACTCTTCCCCAAAGATGGGAGGCAAAACCTGGGAAGGTAGACCTCCCAGAACTGCATAGGGCAGACCCATTGACCAGCGTAAATCAAGCCCCGAAGGCCAAGACAATACCAGTATGGGCTAGGTATCCATCGGAACAGATACTACACGTTGATCTTAGCCAAAAGGCCAAGAACGTACCATGGCTTTCTGCACCCATTGACCCTTAGATGAAGGCAAAGATGTATGACGCTAAATAACGTCATATACGTTGACACTATTGTGACACATGTGTTAAATAGATATCAATTGGTCATTTATAACATTTTTAAAATGGGGTGGATGTAACCCTCTCTCAATTAATTAAAAAATACACATTTACGCATTCATACGTTAAGGTATTTTTAGAAACATACCTCATTACAAATGTTATATTTTTTTTACTTACTCCTTATCAAACATTATTTCATAAACACTCATACTATAATATAAGCGTGTACAATATATGTTTTATCATCAATCTAGCAACAGATTTTTCCTATTTTTCTTGACATATAAAGTATGGTCTGAAAATACTGTTACACTCACAAAAAAGACTACCAGTAATAGAGAACAAGTCATGCATACAGCAATACAAACATGTTCTGATATTAATTTGTATATTTTAACATCACTAAAACGAATTATGTCCAAGGGAACAATATTAAAACAAGGCATACATTACTAGACAATAATGTAGTGCATATGTTAGATAATGGCCCTGTGAGGACGCATCTATTTGAGACGGGTTTGACTTACGCGATTTGTAGCTGGGTCATTCCGTGCAATTCAGTTCGATGTGTTCCCACAGGTGCGCGGAGACATTGACGCAACCAATAGGTCACCGGATGTCAAGGGTTGAATCACACCTGGGTGTTGATCGCGAGATTTGGTAGCGAGGGTTCCCTGGTGCAAAGTTGAATTGGGAGTGTAATCTGTTCTCACTTGGAAGCGACAAGAGCAAGACACAATTATGTGGCTGTTACAAGAGGGGATTAAGAATCCCAAAATATTACCTTAGTAGAATTTTTAATATTCCTCTCTCAACAAAACATTACGAAATAACTAGTGAGTTTAGTTAGCATAACCTCTCTCTCTCTCGATCCCAACGAACTCCTCAAGTCGGGAAAATGGCTGCAGGCAGACGACGAGAAAAGAAAGGAGGGAATAGAAAAGGTTGTTACGAGTAGCAGTATAGCGGCGACGGCGATCGGAGAACGCGGAACTTAGCTACGGCACATCAAGCCCATTTCGAGTTAACGACGAGAGTCCTTCTACTTCTACGATTCCCCAATTCCACGAACGGGTCGAGAACGTGTAAATGTAACACATAGTCGGGTGTGTATCATACCTCTAAACACAGATGTAGTCGGTATCTCGTGTGTCTTTTTCCTCTCAAATTTCGATTGATTAACAGGAACCATGACTTGTTATTGATTTACGATGTATTCACATTAGACATATCTATCGAATTAAAATATGAGCAATTTAAGAGTAATATGTGATAAAACACCTGTTTAAGAGTTCGCAGTGTGGTGCCTTGCTTTATTAAGTTATTAAATACCGTCGCGTCTTTAGAGTTACCGAGACCCGCACTTACAATTAATAGATGTTATATAAGCTAGAAATAAATTGATGAACATTCCTACTTTGAATTGATTGATTGAAACAACGTTGCAATTTAGCAACGGCTTAACCCAATAACAAGGTGTAATGAAAACAAACAAGAAAAATAGTTAACAAACAAAAAGTTATATATCAACATGCTTACAATTGGGTGGAATATATGTTTAGTGAGTATATACGTGGTATAAAGTTCTTACATTTAAAGAATGAGGACAAGACACCAGCGTAGTATACATGTGTTCGTTTCATAGTTCTTTTTGTGTGCTAGTGTGTGTGCTTCGTTTTATGTACCGCATCGAGTGATGAGAGACTAGTGATGCTGAACATACTTGCAATCTGGAACTGTTCGTGTTATGTACGGTGCCAAGCGTTCTAAGTTGGGTGTTGGTTGTTGTTGCCGTGTTTGTTGAGTTGAGACACGCAGTTGTGTTGGTGACCAGCAAAAAGCAAGCGATGCATTCAATATATTTACTTTCATTTATAATGTCACATCGAGATGTTATGTTGGTACACCATTATATTCATGGCATCAAATAATTCGAGAAAAGTGCAATTATGGATGACCGCTGATCAAGAGCCTGGTCTAAGTCGACGAGAAAGGTGAAAAAGAGCGTTAGTTGGGCGTTCAGTGCCACTGGCCAAAGAATGGGAAACAACAGTAGTATAAGCAGAACATATCTGGATATATATTTATTTTCAAGAAGACGGCTTAACAAGTATCTGTTTTTAATTTTTAATTTTAATCTACGGTACTTTCTGGAACATTGTAATTATTTATTTTTCCAGCCACTTTAGCAGCATATTGTATGTAAGTGTTCCCTTTCAGTTGTAGGGGTACAATAATATCCTAAGAGCTATCAAATGATTGGGCATGTTCTTAAGGAGAGAGTCATGTATTTCATTTGGGGAGAATAGAGAGTCTGGGCGTTAGACCGTCAGAAAGATCTTAGTCATCAGTAGTCTTCAGGATAATGTCATAGATTGTTTGTCGTCTCCGTATCGTCTCAAATTACGATGTTAAAGATGATTAATATTTATTATCATAAATATGGTAAGGATAAGAATGGATCTTTGGAATAGGCCGGCATTGATATTTTAGGTTGGGACTTTCACCTGTGAACAACTACTTTGAGAGATTTATCGGATAGAGAAGAGTTCTGAAGAAATTCCAATATAGTATACAGCTATACATTTTATGAACACAAGTGTTCTACTAAACTCTATCGAAAGCCAATGATATATTAAGGGTCATCGAACTAGAAACAAATCCCATGTCGATAGATTCACTAATCGTGTATGGTATTACAATCAGCACGTCAGCCGTATGTCTGGCATGACGGAATTTATATTTTTTGTAACAAAGTAGATTTTTTTCTGTTTTGTTGGTAGAAACCTTCTTGATTAATAAGCGCAGGACACTGAGATACATCGGACCGATCTCCATAGTAAATAGTAGGTAAACCAGCGAAGCCTTCCAATGTAATGGCACTCAGTTCTCCTTTTAAGAAACAAGTGAAGAGCTGTGTTAGTATAGGAGCTATTTTGTGTTTTTTTTTTTTTTTTTTGTACAATAACTGCCATTATTACAGGACCAGTTGCCTTGTTATCAGAAAACTTTTTGATAAGTCTGGCAACATACTGGAAAGTTATTCGGATTTTGATTAGAGTTCTTTCGGTCATGGTGTAATTCTGGAGGTAGATGACGCTGATTACAAAAAGCTAAATTTGCTGAAGAATACGCTGCAAGAAGGCTTTCTTTGTAAAGTGCCGAGGAGAGAAACTCAGGTAGATGAATGGTAGTTGAGGTAACACTCTTATATCCGTTCAGGATGTTTTTTGTTATTTCCTAAACTCATGGAAGCCAAAACATTGGGCACTTTAGATTTTTCAGAATGTAAGTAGGACAAATTAGCGTTTACACGGAGTCTTTAACAAATATTTCGGGCAAATTTAAGGAATCATTGATTTCAATACATCTATGTCATTTAACATGTTGAAATAGTTGTCACTGTGGAGTAGCAAGAGTATTCAGAGTTGTACCATGACTGCCAGTTTGTTTTTTCTTGGAATTTTTGGGATGCTATAAATCCCTCAATCAACGATTATCCAAGCATGTTTATCGGATGCTATACGTTCTGTTTGAACTATATTTTCAGATATTTAAGACCTATATATGCCCCAAACAGTAATTAAGTATTGGAGCACTCTGCGAAAGGAATGCAACATGGGAGGCCTTGCGAAGCTGTGTTGGTCATAATTCAGCCAACTGAGTGATCGAAAAAGTCTAGTTAGACATAACAGTGGTTGAGCTTACGTCATATTAAAAAAATATATAATTTGACGATTGTCGTCATCTTTATAGAGGGAGAAGACATTCGTGTCATCCTATAACTGCATATACATATATACTTATTATTTTCGAGCAGGAGGCAATCGTAAAATACTTTGTTTTACAACTTTGCTCATTTCTTTGTTGCCTATGTTTTTTTTCTGCGCGAAGTGTGTTTTAATTGTTAGGTGTACTTATCAATCGAGCTAACTGTTGTTTAGTAAATACCAACACAAACAAACGATATGTGTGTGACAAGTTCAGACGTAGTCGGTTTCATTGTACAACATTGCACTTTGGTATGTGTGCAACTTTTATATAGTCGCTCCTGTACGAATGCAAACAACCTAATTAAGCCGAACACAACTAAGTTGTATCATACTGATTCATAATAATTTACTTTAATTTTACAGTAGTACATTTTAAATGTGCGTTCATGGGTGTTGTATGGGTGTAGATTTTTGTTTATTTCTTTTTTTGTGTTTCAGTATGTGTAGATGTGTATTAATGTACCTTGTAATAAGTGTTAATGCACCCATGCGTGTGTGCAGACGAATATAGGTGTGTGTTTAAGGTGTTAATGTTGTGTGAGTGATTATGTCCGTATGCGTGTGGCGAGTTCATAGAACAAGGTATATATATATATATATATATATATATATATATATATATATATATATATATATATATATTTATATATATATATATATATATATATATATATTAATGCTCTATATTTTAGATGTAAGATAGTTATCAGGTAAAAGCAATGCTTTTTGTGAATACGTTATTCTATAGAACGATTGTTCGTCCATCAGCGTTCCAAGATTTGGTAAAGGAAGACAAAGAGCTTCACATTTGTAGGTGACTATTTTCTCGTTACGGATCATATGTTAAGTGCATCAACTTAGTTACCTCGTTTCTATCGTACAAATATGAACTAATAAAATAAACATTAAGTGATATGGCGAAGAATAAATAAAATAAATTTATTTTAAATGCATCTATGAATTATATGTAATTAAGAAATATATGAACAATATAAAACAATCTTTGCATTGGCACAACAATGTAAAACACACAATGGATTTGAGGAAAATAAGTTTTATTTTCACCAGAATAGCACACTAGCGAGTGTCTTAATATACACGTTAGAATTAACGTCGAACACACATCTGACAAAGGGTGATGTTTCCGAAATACCCCACTGTGCAGGGCTTTCATCATACAATGTTGACGGAAGTAAAATATAATATATATATATATATATATATATATATATATATATATATATATATATATATATATATATATATATATATACATTGCATTGCTTCAATGTGTGTATATTTGTAAGACCTCTGCATTGGCTCTCATTATATAAATCGCTAGACTATATATATATATATATATATATATATATATATATATATATATATATATATATAAAGTATAAAGGTATACTCAAAAAAGAATAAAAGGGAAATACCAGTAGAGTGATCAATTCAATTAAATTAAGAGCGTAATATTTTTATTTTTAAATACAGATTTTAATCAGACATGGACCAGTTGTTTCTGACAAGAAACGGGTTTAATTCCCGATTCCGTCTTCTTCAGCATAGTCTGAAATAGTAAATGACTTTCTTCAAAAAACACTTATAACCGTTATGAAACGCTATGTACACATAATTTTAAAATGGAGGGCCGGCGAGACGCTTAGATCAGAAAAGGCCGTTAATTAAGAGATGCTATATTTAGAAGTGAAGAACGAGAAGGAAGGAAGAAAGAAAGAAAGAAAGAAAAAAGAGAAAGAAAGAAAGAAAGAAAGGAGGGGAAAATAAAATAAAATAAAATAAAATAAAATTTATAATAATAAAATATTATTTTTATATTTATATATATGATTTTAAACAACTAAACAACGGATACTTTACACATTTTACACCTTATTATGTATGTTACGTACGCCTTCACATTACACCACAGTAGCATACGTTGCACAGAAAATATAACCGACGCTCCCTCCAATATATGTGACAACGTCACTTCCGTTAAATACGATTACGCAATCTCATACTCTCAGCCTCGAACAGCGTATACAGTTCACGAAACGCGTGCCACATTCACTACGCTTCAACAGTTATACCGATTTCCCTTACCGATCTACGATTACTTCAGGTAATACACCGTTCCTGTTCTGCGATTTACATTATACATCTAACACAAACAACATTACGTTTTACTTACTTAAAAAATAAAAATTCTTCTACAGAATTTGAACCAACGGAATACGTTAAAAAAAAACGGTCACAGATTAGCCGAATGACATTCCAAAATTCTTCCTTCACACGGATGTTCCCCATTCTTTTAATGGCTATTCATTTAAATGATACCTTTACATTTTAAAAATAACTGTTCACTATTTTGAGAAATTTGTAATTCTTACAATACAAAAAAGAATACTTTTATAAAGTATTACTACATAAAATACAATAACAATTGCTTCTTTGGGAACACTTCCCTCACCGTTAAATACTTAGGGAAAATAAACAAAACATAAACAAACCGATTAGAAACATTTCTTCTTTACGTTTTTCAGATTATTTTACATAAACGACACCAATTACATAATAACAAATATATTACATTTCATCTCTAAAAAATAATATAAACAAATTAGGTTTTCCTTACTAAAAAAACAAACAAATAAATTTACTTCTACAGAATTTGACCTACCGTAATACGTTACGAAAAAAAAGCAACGGATTACGTTAAGAAAAAAAACAAAGGGTTACAGATTAGCCGAATGACATCCCCTAATTCTTCCTTCGCACGGATACTTCCCATTCTTTTAATGTCTATTCATTTAAATGATAACTTTTCATTTCAAAAATAACTGTTGACTATTTTTAGAAAGTTTTATTCGTACAATAAAAAAAATACTTTTATACATTATTACTAAATAAAATACAATAACAATTGCTTCTTTGCGAAAAGGTCCCTAACCGTTAAATACTTTGACAAAATAAACAAAACATAAACTAACCGAATAGATACATTTTTCCTTTACGTTTTCCTCATTATTATACTTAAAGGACACCGATTACATAATGACAAAAATGAAAAATTTCAACTATAAAAAATAAAGTAAAAAAATTACGTTTTTACTTACTAAAAACAAACATCACTTCTACAGAATTTGACCCAACGTAATACGTTCAGAAAAAAGACGGTTATAGATTAGCCGAATGACATTCCCTACTTCAGGCTTCGCACGTATTTTTCCCATTCTTTTAATGGCTATTTATTTCAATGATAACTTTTTATTTTAATAATAACTGTTCACTATTTTGATACAGTTTATTTCATACAATAAAAATGAACATTATTATTTTTTTTAAATTATTAATAAATAAATTACACTAACAATTGCTTCCATGTGAAAAGTTCCCTCAACGTTAAATACTTTGAGAAAATTACACAAAACACACAAACCAAATAGATACATTTTTTTAATCCAATGTTGGGGGGAAATTGAAATCTCAGCCATTAATTAAAGAGGCCTACAGAGCCCCATTAAAATCACCCCACCCTCCATTATCTTTGTATAGAAATTCCATTTTATTTGGCTGAAAAGACAAATGGAAAATGAGCACCACTGAAACACACACATAATTAATGTAACCTGCAGAGCATTACACATTGTATTCGGATGGTCGGGAGGGGGGGGATAAAATGACGATTATATTATTATTTTCAATAAGGAAGACTATTCGCTATTTTTTTAATTGACTGCGATTGAGTGACATGAGTCAAATGCCTAGCATCAGGGTGTGGCTGGATTGATTAGTTGATGTGGGGGATCTGTTTTGAAAAGTAACAAAATATAAATAAACCGAAAAGAAAAATATTGTATTCGAGGGGTGGAGAATAAAACACCGAATTGTACAATATATATCGACAGAAGAATACAATATCGACAGAAGACTCAGGAATGTGCGAAAAATCCATCAACGTAAATTATACTATTTCGAAAAGTAAAAAAAATAAAACTACATCGAAATGAAAAAATTGTATTGGGAGGGGGGAATTGCCTATTATATGATTATTTATAAATAATAAAGACTATTCTCTATTTTTAAATGACTGCGATTGAGTCACGATAGACAAATGCCTGGTGGCGGCCGATGGTGGCTGTGAAAAGTGCTGCCCGTTTTATGTTACGATTCACATTCTGGTGAGCAAATGTATGGGGTGATTAGATATAACTCTTTCTCAAACACTAAATTAGATATTATTCTTGCATTTCAAATCATGCTTCACAAAGTAAAAAGTATATATCCAACAATTTCAGATGGCGATGGAGCATAATGGAGGTGATTACTTGAAAGTGGTTATACATGCTGACAAAACTCCTACAGGAAAACATGAACGAGGTTTCAATACTCCCGAGGCACGTGAAGTTGCTGTTGTAATAGGGGGTCAGGAGTTTTATCATCGGGACATCATTTTGCATCTTCGAAACACACACCTTCAGCGCATCTCTGAAAAAAATCAGGCATATGATGCTTTACAGTACTCAATCATTCACTGGACAGGTCAAGAAGAGTATCATTTCACTGTTTGGAAAACAAATCCTCACACCACTCAGTTAGTAGTAGGATAAAATATGTCTTGTAATGATTTCTATGCATATAGGATTATTGTCCGTGACAGAAAGTGTAACCTGCTGCTAAAGTGTAGGAAGCTATTCCAACAGTACATAGTTGATATATATGCCAAAATATGGCATAAAATGCTTACTTACATTAAGACGCATCAAAGGTAGTTAAGAGTTGCTGATTACATTCACTTGAGGGACTCACTAAGTATTGATGGCAATACTGAAAATGTTGACCAACTAACAATCCTACCAGCAACATTTACTGGGGGACCTCTCTATATGCATGAAAGCACGCAAGATGCGATAGTGTATGTGAGAAAATATGGAACTGCGGATTTTTTTATAGCTTTTTCCTGCAATCCGAAGTGGCTTGAGATTGTGAATGAACTCCTTCCGAATGACCAACCACCTGATCGTCATGACCTTATAGCAAGAATTTTCTATCTAAAGCAAAGGATCCGTATCCAACTCCTAACGAAAGGAAACATTTTCGGAGTGGTCATAGCATACATGTACACTGTTGAGTGGCAGAAAAGAGGATTGCCACATGCTCATTGTCTGGTTTGGCTTCAACAAAATTGGGATCCGGATCCAGTGGCAGATCCGGTTTTACATGATATCATTAGGCACCATTGACACCATAGACACTTCTTGAGTGAAACTAAATCGGATATAAATGACTACCCACAATATCGACGACTATCTCCTTCAGCTGATGGTGTTGAGACGACAGTTACCCTACCTGGCAACATAACAGTTCCTGTAGATAACCGATGGGTTGTACCACCTAATAAACTGCTTTGTAAGATTTTGATGCACATATCAATGTTAAATATTGCAACAGCGTGAAATAATAAGTAGTGTTCAAACTACCTTCACAATTGAAAGTAATGCTCATGATGAAGTGAAGAGATACGAAACGGGACGTTACATATCAACCAATGAAACCATTTTGAGAATACTTAACTCTCACATACATGTATATCATCCCCCAGTTATTCACCTATCAGTTCATTTAGAAAATGGACAGCGGATATACTTTACTGAAAGTACTGCGGCAGATAGAGTTGCAAATCCACCTTCAACCACTCTAACAGCGTTCGTCAAATTGTGTCAAACATATTTTTTTGCACGTACACTTTTGTACTCGGACGTTCCACTTTATTATACATGGGACACAAAAACTAAAGTCTTCAAGCAACGATTACAGGGTAAGCCAGTTCCAGGCTATCCGTGCGTTAAAAAACAGAAGTTTTGGGCAGGGTATACACCGTGCATCAAAATCAATTTCATTGCTTCTGTTTGAGACTGCTTCTACACAATGTTAGAGGAACACAGAGCTGTAATGACCTGAAAACGATCAATGGTCAAGTTATGACTATATTCAGGGATGCATGTAGTGCACATGGACTACTTGAAGATGATAACCACTGGAATGCTACACTACAGGAAGTATCTATATCTGATTCTGCTAACAATTTGAGACATTTGTTTGCTATCATGTGCAGTGTCTCATCCAAAACGACTTTGGGATGCACACAAAGAAGCTTTTAGTGAAGAGTTCCTTCTTAGGAAACGCAATCAACAGCCTGAAATTGATATAATATTTTCAGACGACATCTTCAATATGGCTTTAGTTCATATTGAAGATACGACTTATAGGATAGATTGGTAAAACACTGACAAAATTGGGTCTTACCTCACCTAATCGATCTAATACAGATCTGGTCATTACCGGATGGACGCGTGAAATTAGTTATCAAACTCATGAGCAAGCATCAATTGTTCGAGATTGTATCGCACAACTAAATGAGCAAATTCATATTTTTCGTACTGTAGTTTATACTGTAGAAGATCAGCAAGGTGTCCTGATATTCCTTGATGCACCCGGAGGAAAAGGAAATAACTTTGTTACAAATTAATTCTAGCGAAAGTTAGGTCAGAAGGCAAAATAACTGTGGCAGTGGCATCATCGGGCATTGACGCCACTCTTCTTCCTAGTGGTAGGGCAGCTCCCTCCACATTTAAGTTGTCATTATCCTTAACAAAAGATGCTGATCCGATTTGTCAAATAGAAAGAGGATCAGATTCAGCTAAAGTTTTACAGAATTGTTCCTTGATCGTATGTGATGAATGTACAATGGCACATAAACAAGCTTTCGAGGCTCTAGATAAAACATTGCGTGATCTCAAGAAACGTGATGTTGTAATGGGTGGCATAACACTTTTATTATCAGGTGACTTCCGACAAACGCATCCTATTGTTCCACGTGGAAGTTCCGGTGACGAGTTTAATGCTTGCATTAAATTGTCATATTTGTGGAAGTACATTAAGACTGTAACGGTATTTACAAACATGCGTGTACATCTCAATAGTGACCCAATGGCTGGTGAGTTTGCCTCCCTACTCCTAAAAATAGGTGATGACAAGCTTGCAACAACCAACAATGGCACGATTGTTATTATTCCAGGTATTGGCTCAATGTTTTCATCACTCACAGAACTTAGTAGCAAAGTTTATCCAAATATAGCCGGAAACTATGTGCATCCTGAATGGCTAACGGAGAGAGCAATTCTAGCTACTAAAAATGACATGGTACATGTCATCAATCAACAATTGCTTGATGAAATTCCACGTGATTAACAAACTTTCACTTCTGTGGATTCTACTCTCGATGACAACCAGGCTGTACAATACCCTACAGAATTTTAAAATTCATTAGAATTGCCTGGAATGCCAACACAGAAATTAAAGCTGAAAGCTGGATGACCAATTATGTTACTCCGGAATCTTGATGCTCCAAGGCTATGTAATGGAACGAGACTGTGTGTTAAACGCATGACACCTCATGTGATAGTAGCTGTAATACTAACTGGTGTGGCAAGGAGCCAACTTACATTTCTTCCCAGAATACCTATTATTCCGTCGGATTCTGCAATAGAATTTAACAGGCTTACGTTCCCAGTTAAATTGTGTTTTGCTACGAAATTAACGAGTCCCAAGGAAAATCATTGGTAGTGGTTTGTCTTAACTTGCCCTCAACTTGCTTTAGCCATGTGCAGTTTTATGTAGGATATCCAAAGGTAGGCTCTCCACAATGTCTATACATATTGGCACCAGAAAATAAAACATGAATCCTATTTTAATTACCTAAATTTCTTCCAGTTAAATGATATATTTTCTGAAGCTATTCATTTCACTTAAAAATTAAAATCAGGCTGTTATATTTCCCCGGGCAACGCCGGGACACGGGTCCTGCTAGTATATATATATATATATATATATATATATATATATATATATATATATATATATATATATATATATACATATATATACATATATATACATATATTTATATGATACTAAATTATTGTTAATATTTTTCCAACGTACGACGTCATGCTGAACTCATAGATTTCGCAGTGCAGGGACACCACGATATAAGACGGCCATAAGGCGCAAACCCGGTTCACAGAGACACCCTGTATCCGTAGGTGTTCACCTAGTCCCATTAACCCACGAGAGAGTGGCACGTAATAACAGAAAAATTAAGTGATGTCTAACCTGAAAGTGGTCAACTTTCAGTCTTATGCAGTAGAAAATTATAATATTATTAAATGATATTTTAATATTTAAAATAAATAAATATATATATATATAGAGAGAGAATATATAAGAAATAATTATATATATATATATATATATATATATATAATATATGTATATATATATGTATGTATATATATATATAAATATATATATATATATGAGTGTATAGAAGACAACGTCGTTTTTGGACTTTTTTATAATTATTATCTATTTTATTATTATATTGTTTTCATTATTTTTCTTATTTCCTTGTTAATTTATAGAATGTAAACATAACTAAACGGAAAATAAATGTATTAACGGTTAAAAGCTGAGCATATATAGCCTACACCTATTCATTAAAGTAAGTATATATATATATATACATACATATATTTATATATACATACATATATATATATATACATATATATATATACATGCACATGTATGTGTGTGTATACACACGGTAATAGTCTCAACAAAACAGCATACAAATATCACACTAAATGTAGCCACCAGTAAGGGTGATCATTTAAATTAATGTAATGCACTTACTTATACAGGCTGTTATCATTCAATTACGCCAACATGCTTGCACAGCTATGTATATATGTAGACACACGTATGATACAAAACACATGCTGTACGTGGTGTTATAACAATAACAAAATGTGACCACGTATAGTAAACTTAGACACGCTGGTAATAAATATAAATGTGTAATTCAGTCTAAGAGTAGTTCAATTGAGATACAGAAAACGTAGTTGCCCGGACAGTACACAAGTAGATCTCTAAATGTTGGCAATATGTTGTATTGATCTGTGAAATCCTCTTAACAATGTAATTCCCCGACGATGCGCATGCACACCGGAACTGCAGTCAGCTACCCTAGCTTTCAGCAAACATCTTGGCGCTATTCTTGTTAAACGTTGCACTGTTGTCGGCAAGATTACTTCGCTGGAGCACCTTTCAAAGAAAATAGATTTGAGCCACTGTATCACAGCGGCGGAATCTATTCGCCGCATGAGTGATGACATGGCGGACCGGAAAAGCATTATAATAATGAGGGTCAGGTAGTAAACATCTATATAGTGGGTTAGATATATACTCAATATTTGCAATACGCTTGATGATTTAAGTGACACACGTTGACATCCTATCGGTGCAGTTAAAATAGACATACATTATCGACACGGTACACTTGCAGGTTACACAGGTTTTATCGTCAAACAGTGTGACTTCTCTTCAAATAAATCTGTCGTATCTGACTTAGCTCGATCCTGTACTTGGCGATGGTACTTATTTGCAACACAGCCTATGTTCATTGCTCATTGCTTCGAGAACTTCTGCGGAAGGCTAAACATCTTTTTTTTTTGCTTTATTTGGACTAGACCTGCTGATTACCATGTCTGCCACCAGCACGTATTGTTCGAGCAGTCCTGAAATCATTTACAGCCATCTACTGGTGAGCATCGCACTAGTAGCTTCAGTGCACGCTCTGCATTTTCTAGTCAACGTGTTTGTAAACCATCAGTAAACATATCAAGAGTCAGTTTTTTGTGCAAGGAAAGTGTCCTCCCAGTGTATGGCAGGATTCACACGTTTCATTATACCATCCACTTTTGCGAGATGTGGGTGTCGTGTGTCCGATTCTAGTCGCACGCGACACGGATCTTTAAGTGCGGTCACACGTTATTCAAACAAGCTATGCGCTACAAAAGTAATTTCGCAGCAGCAACGTCATGATCCTCGCAATTGACGCACTATTTACTCTTACATGGGCGGACTCCATTTGCATATGTCATCATGGGGTATACTCGGTACAATCGCCCTATACGTCTCTCACCGCCTTTTGCCCTTCGCCTTATAATTATAGTCGCTATTCGAAGCCAGCCACACACTGAAATATGTCAAACAAGTTTCCTTAGATATATAAACATATTCTCATTGTTATAGTGTATTGGACGTCCAGCAACTAATGCCCACATTTCTAAAGAAGGACATCGTCTATTCTCAAACAGTCAAGCCAAGCACCTCAACCCTATCGTTTGGTCGCTCCGGAATTTTGCTGGCGAGTCTGAAGCGTGACAATTGTTCAGCAAAACTGGTTATTGATGCAACACTTTCATTTACATGCACATTGCCGATTAAGGCCGATATGTCATTCTTAATTTGGTTGTATGTGATCACACTGAGTTCATAATTCACCTCATTATTTCAGGAACCACTTAAAGACCAAATCCTAACTTTGTTAAACAGAGTTTTTCTACCTTGGAAAACAACGGTCTGAAAGGAGCAAAGGGGCTCACTGGTGTACACTTACAGAGTTCGCTGTAGTCCATTACAGGGCTCATTTTTATTTAGTGTGCGGGACGACAGCCAACAACAAGAGCAGACCTCTCAGGAATATAAGCGTTTGTTCATGATAAAGAGAGAGACGGACTTGCATGATCCATTAATCCACATCTTCTCCAAATAGGCTCCGTATTGTAACTTATATATAATACTCTTTCACGCAGTTATGCAGTTTGTCGGGTACTTTGCCACCCGCCGATTTCTATGTGACCGTCTATTCAGTTCCCTGTCGTACAGACTCTGCTTGAATTTAAAGTTATTCGATGATAAATTTTGGTGCAGCCGAACAAGCGAAAATATATAATCATGACATTTGACCTCCTTCGACTTCACAATGGATATTCTGCCTAAAGATGTATTGAGTGTATCCCCGTCAATAGGTCGAACCTACGTGAGCGCCCCTTATATTTAGCATGCCTTAATTACAACCGTATGTCCACTCTCTACTCGGAACCTGACGGACCCAAGTCCGTATGTTTACGTTATCCTACCGCGATGATATATGTACACGATGTATGGTATAGTTTTCGGCTCACTATTTTGCAGAAGCACAAAGAATAAACACGCGTGATCCTCTCTCTTCTGCTCTCATGTATTCTTACAATTGGTAGCACTGATAGAGATATTGCCTTCGGTAGACGTCGGCGCATAGTTGTATCCTCATATATATATTCGGAAAATCTAGACTATTGTAGGATTGTCTTTCGCGTCAGTAACAACGTGTACCACCTCTTCGCAGTTGAGGGTTTCGAAATCTCCGTCTGTTCTAACATGAAAGGCGCTACCTCACAAAGTGGGTAATTCTATCGAATATAAAACACATAATACTGGTGTTTTGTGGCTGGCTTTTCTTAACCTGCCTTGGCCCTACGGCTGCCGTCGCTCAAGCTACATGCTGCGAAATGATGATTTCCGTCATTCAAAAAGAAGCCGAATGTTATAGAAATATTTGGTAGGTCAGCTAGACAAACATTTACGGATTAACCCGACTGATTGCGGTGTGTAAGAAACGACGCGTACACCGCAGAGAATCTAGGCCGAACGTTGTAAAATTAGCTTCTTTTACAGAGGTATAATCTTCATATTTCATCACTAAATTGCTAGAAGACCTTATAGTCACCGCCAGCAAAACGCATACTGATTATGCATTCCATTTTCTTCGCTGAACACAACTGACATTCGAGCTCGTCTTCCTCAATCTATTCAATAGGTTTATCATCTGAGTCTCGCACCGCTAAATTTTGTATTAGTTTCATAACAATAGTATCTGCCATCATTAAGCCGAAATAGCTCAAATGGAAAGAACACAACCAATATGTCTTTTAACTGTATATATACTTTTGAAACACCCTGTAGTTTGTTTTGCACCTCGATTATCATCAGTTCGTTAGGCCTTCATGATAATTTCCATAGCGACTTGTATGAACAGCATAGGGTTTTCTGTCGCTTATGTCATGACGATTAGCTGTACCAATCACAATATCGCAGAAATATTTTCAAAGAAAGTTTAAGAGAAAATAAAGACAAAAAGTAAGGCAATATAATTTTATATGGATAGGCAAGTAAGTAAATTCATACCAACATTAATGTATGTTATTTTCGTTAAATTAGTAGGATTTTTGTCGTTTTGTTTTTAAAAGAAAACACGCATTATTAAAACACTGAGCCTTTAAGAAATGTTATAAGTCTCTTTTATGAAAATTTTTCTTTACATGGTTTAAATATTGTATTAATTACTTATGCTTTGTTGAGATCGGAGATCTTTTTCTCTCGCATATACGTGATCTTCGTGCGTATTTTTCTCTCGCATAACTTTCGAAATTCTTACAATTGTCAATAATATTGATCTTTTCTTGAAACTATTGTGGAAAATCAGACGAGTATCGATTGATAATTAAAATTTCTGTCTGACAGACTCTTTGATTATGAGTTCAGTGTATCTTATTCTGCTATTGTAAGCTTCGATTAGCATTTGTTCGTTTCTATAGCGACTTCAAACTGCCCAATTTTAATCTGAAAACGTACGAATGACAATCTAAGGCCAGAAAAAAACATTCTAAACGGGAGTAGTCGAGAAAATATAGTCAACATATAACAACAATAACATAATGTCAAACATAACAATAATACAATCACCAGAAATAGTAAAACCCAAACGTAATAACAATCACCTACATAGAAATTGGAAAATAAGTAAGAACAGAAAAACTTTACCAATAAATATCGTGCAATTTATCTATTACAAAATAAATTGATTATATCTCTACTATATATATATATATATATATATATATATATATATATATATATATATATATATATATATGCAGGGTTGACTGTAGGGAAGCATAAGGATTTATTAAACAGCAAATTATATTTCCTCTACTGTCGGATCAGTAACTACTGGTCTGTTCCAATGTATACAAAGACTAGTTATACATATGTAATTTACTAGGCCACATATACTGCGGTCGTGACTTAAAGCCTCTGTCAAATTCGTGCCGTGATAACGATCAGTTAAACAATGAAACGGGTCCACGGATTAATTTTATGTGTGTATAAATGAAACAAAACATATTTAAAATATAAAAATAAGAATATACATCCTCTCAACGTAGACAGGGGCGACAGAAAGGCAGTAAACTGGAAGCCTCACTTCTAGACCTCTTCTTGACCTCAATACCCGAGGCTTGTGTGACGAAAGCTCATAGCCCACTCGGGAATGCTGATCACATTGTGCTAATGATACATATCACACTAAAAAGTCGTCCGAAAGCTCATGAACCGTTGCTCAAAACAACAAGATACTACGAGCTAGCTGATTTTGAGTCAATCAGAGACCACATCAGTGACGCCTCATGGCGGGAAACCTTCTTACTCCCTGCCAACCAGTGTGCAAACGAATTAACTGAATGGGTCAAAGCAGGCATTGAAGACTATGTCCCCATGCGAAAATTCTTTAGCAAGCCCCACTCTCCTCAATGGTTCACTTCGAAATGTGCAGCTGCCATTTCTAAGAGGCAACAAGCATTCCGTAAATTCGGCCGCCATAAGTCAGCTACTAATAGGCATAAATTCATAGAGTCAAGAAACAATTGCAAGGCCGTGATAGGCGAAGCGAAGAGAAGGTATAATGAGTTAACAAAAAAACGCATCCAGTCACAGAAACTAGGTACTCGCGATTTCTGGAAAATCTACAATAGTGTAGTGAATAATGGTCAATCTACGATTCCCCCACTTTCAAACCACAATGATGTCGTTTGCACGGCCACTGATAAGGCTGAACTACTCACACAGCGTTTGGCTTCTAACTCTACTTTAGACTCGGGTAACCACCCTCTCCCTGAATTATCATTGCGGACTGAAGCCACACTTGATAACCTGGTCATCACCCCATCCCAGGTCAGAGACATTATAAAAAGCCTTGACACCTCTAAATCTTGTGGGCCTGATCTTATACCTGTAATAGCAATAAAGAAATGCTCTGCTGAACTGGCCCCTGTTCTCTCCAAACTCTACAACAAATGCCTAGCCGAATCTTGCTTCCCCGATAGCTGGAAAATTGCCTATGTGGTACCAGTCTACAAGAGTACTGGGAATAGAACCGACCCTCAGAACTACCGCCCAATCAGTCTACTGCCGATCTTTGCCAACAACTTTGAGTCCTTAATCAATCTAGCGATAGTACGTCACTTAGTTAATGCTAAACTTCTATCTGACCGCCAGTATGGGTTTAGACAAGCACAATCTACTGCAGACATCCTAACGGTCATCTCTGAATGCATGTATCATACTCTCGACAAGGCAGGTGAAGCTAGGGCAGTAGTGCTTTATATATCCAAGGCCTTTGACAAGGTATGGCATAAAGGGCTTCTCCTGAAAATACGCTCATACGGTATTACTGGGCAACTACTTAATATAATTAGATCCTTCCTAAACAAAAGAAAAATCCAGGTTGTCCTCGATGGCCGTTCATCTAAGCAACATGACATAAATGCTGGTGTGCCCCAGGGATCTATTCTTGGACCTTTGTTGTTCCTGATCTATATAAACGATCTCCCTGATGACATAGTGTCTGAGATCGGTTTATTTGCTGACGACACCACGCTTTACTCTCGCCATGTTGGCAAAACAGACGCGATCATATCTGAGGCAATGGCTGCATCCTTAGAAGATGACCTCCAGGCTGTAGTGGATTGGGGCCATAAATGGTTGGTGACTTTTAATGCCGCAAAGACAAAGCTCCTTTCCTTCAACAACTACAAAAAGCCTCTCCAACCACCGATTGCCATGGCAAATAACACCCTACCTGAGAGTTCATCATTCAAACTCCTTGGCCTAACCTTCATAGGTAACATGAATTGGAACACATACATTGAATACATTGCCAAGGCTGCCGCAAAGAAGGTTGGCTCCCTCTACCGTGCTAGTGGACTCCTTACACCTGACATTATCCTGTATCTCTACAAAGCCACCATTCGTCCATGCATGGAGTATTGTTGCTACATCTGGGCTGGTGAATCATCTACTAGTCTCTCCCTCCTTGACAAAGTCCCAAAAAGAGTAGTCAACCTAATAGGTCCCTCACTGTCAGCTAAGCTCCAGCCCCTGTCCCATCGCCGCAATGTAGCATCCTTGTGTTTGTTTTACAAATACTTCAATGGATTATGCTCCGATGAGTGTGCTGCTCTGGTGCCCCCTCGACGTAAATTTACTAGACTTACTCGACATTCTACTAAATCTCATTCATTCACTGTGGAGGTCCCCAGATGCCGGAGAGTATTTTACTCAAATAGCTTCTTTCCTCGTGCTGCTGGCCTCTGGAACTCCCTCCATGCCCCCTGTTTCCCCGACAGTACTGACATGCAGAAATTTAAAACTAATGTAAACAGACATCTCGCTGCTCAGATCCCAATTTAAGCTGAACCACCAATCCTTCCCCCTTTTTCCTTTTTCTCAGTAGCCCCTTACATTTACAGTGGCGTCCTGCCTTGTTTGGGGTGAACCATGTAAAAAAAATTAAAAAAATTAAAATAATAGGGAACATATACATAACTTAATTTAGATAAAGTAATGTGTATACCTGTGTTTGCATGGTGAATACACCTTTCTATAATAAGGCATCGACTCATATAATGTGAAACCTATCTATAGAGGGTCATACCATACATTATTTGTTTTAAAAGTTATTATACAAGTAAACCAGTGTTATATCGATCGTCTCTTATCATGTCTGAAACATTATCGTCTGTTTTTGTCTGCGGGGATTTCGATAACAGATGGGTCCAACACATTACAAAAAATCAAACAAAATTGGTATTTCTTTATGGTTTTTGTAAACATTTGTTTTAATTTAAAATCTTGTGATACACCTCATGCTATTACGAACACATTATCTTTAGTATAAAAGCATATTAAAATATTCCCAGGAGCTCCTTTTGCCAGACATGCTTATCATTTATATAAGGAAGAGGAAGATGCATAACTTGTCGTCCGAATAACAATCACAAGTGAGACATTAACGAGTTTATGGTGGCAATGTTTATACGAGGTCATGTGTTGGCATTTAAAGATTTAATGTAGAATGATATACATGTGTATGTAGATAGAGAGATTGCAAGATATATATCACTTCTTATTTCATACAAGTGGATTCATGAATATTTTCGAGCTTTCTCGCCTTTTCGCTCATACATTACACACCATATATATATATATATATATATATATATATATATATATATATATATATATATATATTAGCAATGAGAACCCGGCATTGCCTGTGGTTCTTCCCTTTCCCGGTGTTCTTCTCTGCAATCTAGCGTGGTATTATGTCTCTCTTTCTCAGGACAAAAGCTGTCTTACCCAGTTGCCCACATCCCGAACACAACGGTTGCCCCATCACCTCCTCTCCCTCGCCTCATGGTCCTCCTTCTCTTTTCTCTCTGCGGGCAAAACAGTGTATTTTCCGATTGCCATTCATCTCTCAACCTACTGTTTTGCTCTGCCAGCCATCCTCTCACCTCTCTCCCCGTTGCATGGGCCGAAGCAAGTACTACCCCTGCCCCCTTAAATGTATATTTAGACCACCGTTTTAAAAAAGCAAAACAGTCCTGAGAGTCGACTCGGATGGAAACCTAAAACTTTAGATCTGTGATTTTCGACAATAACAACAGGACCACAGAAGCGAGTATTAAAGTTGCCCGAAATAAGTCAGTTAACGAAGTATTTAGCTAACATGCGTTTAAATGCGTGCACGCATGCGTAGATCGTACCTCCGCCAAAAAATGACTGACCCCGTCACACGTTTTGGGTCATTTCTATTCGCAGAAATCGATTTAAAAGAAAAACTGGATACTATGCGACCTTAAGCTAGTTGTTGTCGAGGATTTTTAGAGCCTTTTTCCGGACATATTAACACAACCACGTCACCTATGTATATAATAGAGGATACCTTCGTTAATCTTCCGAATTTGTTCATAAAATAATTTCGCTATTATTAGAATTACTATTATACTTTAAAGTAGTGTTAACTGTGCAATAATTTCAGATAACTACGTTCTTCTTTTTAACTATCCCTGATGTGTTATTATTAATGCTATTAAATAACACTCACATTAAGTGTAACACTATTTAGCTACTACTGTAATGCGGGAGTTAATTCAAATCAATATATATATATATATATATATATATATATATATATATATATATATATATATATATATAACTTATGATTTGTTCACCAACACGACTCGATGCAGCACTTGGTGAAATTACTAATATTTTTCTTGCTAATGGATATCCCATACATATCATAAATATCACCATTGCAGGCAAAATTGCTATACTTAATGGTGGTAAATTTATTGACCTGTCACGTTGCTCTATTAATTTAAAACTTCCACGGTTAGATTCTTACGGCCTTGACATTGTCAAAAGGATTTCTTCTTCTACTCAACGTTGGTTTACAGCAACCATGCTGAAAGTAGTTTACACGACTTGCAACTTTTTCTCTTCTTTTCGTAAGGATGTTATTCAAGCAATTCAAAATAATTATGTTGTTTATAAATGTATGTGTCAGTGGCGAGCTGACAACGTTAGTAAGACATCCTAAAGATTAGAAATTGGAATATTCCAACAAATTCCACGTGATATATGTTTACACAAAGTTTCGAGATCATCCGGAACTTCCAAGCACAGGAATCCGCCATCGGTAATCACCTGGTTAGTACAAATAGTTGTTCTGACAAGTATTCTGATGGGTGGTTTTCTGTTTTACACAGTGTCAGGTCGAATTACCATCTCAATATTATTGAGGCGTTAGTTATTAAAAATTATCGACCTAGCCTGTGTAGACAATAGATTTCGAAGCATCAGTTAGAGATCTTTAATGATTCAAATCCACCATAACGTTGAAAGATTTACATTTTTTTCTCAATCGTTTTCTCCAACTTCAACAAATTATTTCTCTTCATGTCTCATTCGATTTTCTTTGTTTTTAATTTATCATTCTGACGTTTCGTCTTAGAGGGTCAGACTATATGGCCATAAGGAAAATTTTAGCAATTCTTTTCCACCCGCCCGCTTCATTGATTAAAAAAAATGTTTCCTCCGAAATGTATCGTACGATGTTGTTGTACGCGAAATTTACATATATATATATATATATATATATATATATACATATATCATTGGGTCATGCCGGGGGGACCTCATTTAGGCTTCGAATCTATGTTATTTCATATATTTGTCAGAGTGTACGTGTATGTGAAAGTGTCATGCATCCATATGAAATAATGCACACACATATGACGCTTATGCCACTGGATACATGTTATTTAATATGTTAGTACACGATTATCTGTCCGTACACGACTGCAAAATATTACCCTACCAAATTATAAATCGTTATTTCATCGTATACATATAAGTACACATTAAATAACACATCAATTTCTAGGTGTGTGCGCTCACATTGACCTACCCGCATATATATCAACATATATATATATATATATATATATATATATATATATATATATATATATATATATATATATATATATATATATATATATGTATGTGTGTGTGTGTGCATGAAACACATATATATGCATACATATGCACAGCCATATGCATGCCCATTGTTCTACAGATAAACGCAGATATCGGCATACAAGGCATCAGGAATACTATAGAAATATAAAACGAGTAAGGCTAATTCTTCGACATGTGACCGTATATAAATAAATAAGTACATAAGATTTATACAAACAATGCCTTTTCACCTTCTCTAATTGTCGGGGCAATATACTGATTGACCTAACAACAAAAAACATTTTGTTTTTGGTGGTGTTGTTTTAACTTAAGTCTAGTCTACAACATACGAAAAGTTAAACAATAGTACGGAGAAGCTGTCAAATTCTGAATGTTCTATCTTTTGGTTTACAAGTCATTTTCTATTTACATGTAAAGGGCATACCCGGTCAGGTTTCATAATAAATAAATACATCCTGTATTGTAACCCAATTTTTAAAAAATAATTAACATAAAAGGGTACCCGCGATGCCACATGAACTACAATACAATGTCAATGGGTTCCCCTACACCCTGCACCGTTATTGTATCCACCCTAATTACGTCACAGTGCTTTTTCAACACTTTTCACTCTTCATCATCTTCTTCTACTGGCTTATTTTTCATGTTGTCACAATTTCCGTGTTGCTGATGTTCACATGCACTTGTACATTCTAGTCAATGTCTACTGCGGGTACACCTTAGGTTATTGCATCTTTTTGAGAAGTTGCAATTACTTATCTTAATCGGTGCAGCTTTTGTCCGTCATTACGAAAACAAGTTTACTCTCTTCCAATGTTTACCACTACTCAGATGGCACCATTTAATCACTACATCCCATCCACTCAATACTCTGGTAGTAAGTCCACACATAATGCTATTGTAGATGGATAATTCCGCCTTTCAGAGTAGAAATAAAATTCAGTACATTTAGAAACATATGCACGGAACAGCAACCCCCAGTTTCCTTCTTCTATACTGAGGGTGGTTGTTTTGAAAGCCAACATATTGATCGCTGACCTTGCGATCTCCACATCGGTATCTCCTTCCGCATAAATAATGTCACAGCCTTTCTGCCGCATTCGTTTCATTATCGTCCGAATCAGCGCCGTCTTGTTTCCAGCAAATTTTGTTACCTCGGTAATGTTCACGTTTCTTGCATGCAGCTTTCGACTTCGCCGATGATGAGTACAGTCTACTTGGTCAAACTTCATAACAATAGAACACGACATGTTCACTCCCATAGTGATCAACAGTAAATAAGGCATACTCAGTTGCAATCGAGCTGTAGCTGTTCCCCTCTTTCAATGTCAAACAGTGAAGACGAGAACCTCCGTCTAGTACATTGCGCTCTGTGTCTGGAACGGTTTGTGTTACAGCATTGTCTAATTTTGTTTCAAAATACTTTCTGAGAGCTGCTGACAGTCGTGGTTTGTCTGCTTGACGTAAGATGCGCTTTCCTTAAAACAAATACATCGGGTAGAGAAAGAGTGCATAGGGCATGAGATGATTTAGTCTTCAATAACCCATCTCTTTGACCACGAGCAAAATCTGGAATAAAAGTGGTTTACCAATGCTACGATCTTCAGAAACTTAGACATTTTTGATCGATGCTAAAGTCATAGCTTTAAAGTTCCGTTTCTGAAAGTAAGAGAAAACGGACTGTAACATGTGTTCTGTAAAATTATTTTCCGATTTCGAAAAGGTCGTGAGAATTGATATCCACGTATACGATTATCCCTGTGATAATATTACATAACGATTCATCGCCTGAAAACGGCTTTAAGCTGTCTAGTTACTCTGCAACTTTCCCGAGGTATGTTGTAGTTCTTCTCATCCGGGACGGAGACAACTCCCCATGTTTTTCGCTTGTTGTTTAACTTCGTCTGGTAAGTTTTCGCATAGAAACGTTGTAAGCGGAGTGCATAGTGGACGACATAGCCAACACTGATATCTTGTTCTCGGGCATACCACTAATGTGTGTTAGCGTATCATCGCTTTTGAGTGAGCTCATTAGTGTTTGCATCATGACAAGATCTGAGCCAAATACTAGTCTAGTCTTGGCTACTGCGTCTAGAAACGCGAAACAAAAAGAGCAACTTTTGATGTACTGCAGGGTTGTCATCTTTCAAATCATACATTTTCTAGAGATATAGACGAGCCGACTTCAAATTATTTGGATAACTAGTGACTGCGAATATTGGCAGGCAAGTGAAGACGGAGCTAAGACGCAGTTCCCATGACTATTCGATCAACTGAAACAAATTGCTAGCATGTGCATCAGGAATTATTGTTTTGGACCTCTTTACCAGTTCATCAATTATCAGAGTTAGAATGGTGTATATCGTATTGATATCATCTGATTCCAAAAATGACTTCAACTCACATTCCCCAGTCTCCATCAGCATGTACATCCACTCAAGTTCATCTACTTATCCTGAAAACCAGGTTCATCATCCAAGATGTTAGCAACAATCTGACGTGTGAGACACTTATCCACCAGAAAGTGACACCGAAATGCTTGTTGCCCTGCATTTCCACTCATCATCTGTACGACGGCATTGCCACCATATACTGTCTCCATGATCTGCTTGAGTCTACTGCCATCCAGAAACGTCTTATATATTCGTACTTTTTCTGCATTAAATGCATCAAGCTCTGCCAGCTGAAAGTAGTCTGAGTAAAGTAAATAAAAGCTTTGATAAGTTTCTCTGCAGTTTTGAGAATGTATGTGCTTTCTCATCATCTGTTGGAGGTGAATTGTAGTATTAACGAAGACTGTAACACGTTTTTTTTATCTTAATGCCACAATGGTTGCGACACCTCAACGCTCTTTGGCTGCAGATAAAGGGTTTCCATATCGACTAATGAGCTTTCACTTGAGGTACTGATTTCCATATGCCGTTGATTTACTCCCTCTTTAGTATTCTCCCACTTAAGCGAGGAGGTCCGATATCGGTATCTATTCGTCATCACTTTCCTCCAAGAATACACCCCCCACTTTCGAATGTTTTATCCTGATCTCTATCTTATTGTCTGCCATTTTTTCCTCATTTAATTAAACTGACACATTGTATGGAAGTTGACGTTACATGACTGGTAATACACACAGTCTGCAGCATGAAGATCGCCATCAAAATATTCGATGCGGCCTGGAACACCAGTGCCCCACTCAACCGCTCCTGTTTGGCAATGTAGCTGAAGAGTGTGAGCACATACATCAGTCTTCACATAGCAAATCTTTATCTAACTTTTTCGGTTATAATCTTTTTTCCTAGTATAAGTTTCACAAAAAATGCAATGCGTTTTACTGTCATATCGTCCCAGAGAAACAGGAGCTCCTCTTTTTACTGCCCGAGCTGAATCATCCTTTTTTAAAGCAAAAGTAATGCCATTTTAGTTCATTTGAACACTATTTCCGGCTTCAACAATGACTTTAACACCTCTTTCAATACTTGCACGGTTGACACATGCAGCGCCGCTAACTCGAAGCACCACGGTCTCATCACAGTCTAAATCGTGTTCGAATACATGGCAAGTTTCTCTACTGGCAGCTTAAATCATGTTTGCCCCTAAAAATAAACGTACATCTATGTGTATTAATTTGTGGAGCTAGTGAATTGTTTTGAGGGCAGTTTTTGATTGTGTAAAACATGGTATCTTTCGGTTTTTCAGTTGTGTTCTTAGGACTCCTATAGCCTATACAACATATTATTTTATATGCGGAGGTTAGAGGCCTGATTAATTGAAGAAAGTAATAATTCACAACTAGTACCCATATAAGAATATTCACCCATATGCCTGTGTGTTAACTTGGGTGAGTGCAATAAGTGGTTATGGGGTACGGGTACTAATATGGATATAATGAGGGGGTAGGGGTCGGGTACCCCTAGATATTGCATGAAGTTTTACTTGGCATCACTGGTAACATTTTTCATGTGAAATATTCACCCCGAAAGCATGTAAACCTTCCGATATTCATTGTTTTATCATAAAAAAATTGACCGGGCAAGTGCTTCACATGTATATGGAAAATTATGTATAAACATGAATTAATCATATTCGAAATTTGAAAGTGTCCATACTCGGATCTTGTCCAATTTTTCGTATGGTGTAAACTAGCTCCAGCCTAACATAACTAAAATGAAAATGTTGTATTTTTTTAGGTAGGTGCACTCTGGCAGTATATTGACCTGTTCATATTCTAAATTCGGTGCCGTAGGTTGCCATCAAAAGACTTCCTCTTTTGTACCAAACGAGTACAATTAACACAAAAGAGTCACATAAATTGTTTTCAGGAATGGATTCAGAGATTGCTTGAATTATCTTAAAAATGAAAATTAACTATGGAATGTTTACTTGATTACAGAAAACCATAAAATAATTAACATTTAATTATGTTCAGTGTTTAATAAGCTATATCGGTTTTTAATCGTCTAAATTATACTCAGAACGTTGTTTATGAAAACTTTGATGTCTACCTACGGCCACCAATTCAGAATATGGGTGTGTAAGCGCAAAACTTGTATGATGCCAATATATATAACAGCTGCATTAATGCACATAGGCATACTAATTTTAAAAAGGCACATGATAGTGAAAACATACATATATACATATAAAATGATCATACACAAGCATGAACCGTGGCAATACTCATATATGTAAGAAGGCATAACAAATCATGTCAACAATGAATTCAGAACGATTATGATTTCGATTTGATGAAATAAGAGTTCCTCATATTCTGGAATTTTATAAACGTTATTTAGTATGTACTTTGTTGTATCTAATATTGAGATATCTGTTTTTTGTAGTTTTCTTTTGTCATTGAATCGAATCAATTTTCAGTGTTCGTTTACGGAGCTACATGCACTTGCTTTCACACTAAACACATCGCGTTTTTTCTAATATTATGCAAGTTATGTTTCCTTTGTAATTTATATTATTGAAAGAGCATTTTTGGTGATGGTATTTTTCTTGTGATGTATTGGTTGCACTAGTTAAATAGAAGCTATTTCCTGTTTGAGTGTGCTTAGTTCTAATAATAGCATGCTATACTAAAGTGTATGATAACAATTGTTTTTTTTTCTTAAAGCACGATCTTTGCAATTTAAGTTATACACAATACGAGAGGATGACTGCATCGTTGGGCAAACGCCATTATAGTAATTAGAAGTGTTTATAGGAGACGGATTATTAAAACACATTAAGACAACATCAATTCCAGCACACCATTTCTCTTCGTATATTCGTACATTGCTATATATGGATTTTTTTATAAATTATGTCAACACCTACACACATTTACTTTTCTATGATAACAGTTGAATATGTTATTATTTTACTGTATATATATATATATATATATATATATATATATATATATATATATATATATATATATATATATATATATATGGAGTAGAATGAAAAGAAATTAGAGAAGCAAAAGCCAAATCAAATTTCAATTCAATTGCTCAGAGCAAGGTATATTCTGCAAAAAAGCAATTTATTCAAGTTAAATTTTCCTTAAGCCAGGCTTTTCAAAGATCAACATCTTATAATCAGAGGAAGTCGCTGGGTTAGATAAGTTGGCAAAGGCCAAGATTTAAAATTTGAAAAAGTAAAATATAAGTTGTAGTGAAGAAACACAGGGCAAAACTCTGCCCGAATGCAAGCAAATGTCCGATTGCTAAAAAGTCCGGTGTCGAAAAGTCAAGCGGAGAAGATGAAATGTAGATAGGTAGGTCGTTAAAAGGCACGAGAGGTTGTGAGAGAGGATTCAAAGTTGAATTCAAAGAAACCACAACTTCAGGTTCGGCGAAAAGAGAATTAATCCAAAGGGTAAAAAGTCCAATAAGAGGTACGCTCGTGGATGGAGGCAAGGCTCAGGCAAGTCTCATAACCTTTCATGCCTTTTAGCGATCTAAATCAAGAGAACTCTTCTTGGGGCTAATACTTACTCGCTATATAAGATAAATAAATATATATATACATATATTTTTTAGTGATCTATTATTAGTATATTTTACTTATAAAAGTGTAGTTAATAGCCAACGTGAAGAACATTGATTAAATTAATTATCCATTTTTCAATTGACCAGTTATTTATTTCATATAATACATTTTCGTGGTCTTTTGTTCTTACATAGTTCCAGGACAAGAATTCATCAAGACTGATTGAATATCCAGCTTATTGTGATTACTATAGCTTACAACACTTGTAGAGTATGCACTATCTATTTTATGAGCCAGTGTAGACATACTTAGAGGATCTTATTTGGATTCGAATACTATGTTTTATTTAATATTTGGTCAGGGTTTACTTGTAGGCTAAGGTATGCTCATGCCAAGTTGTCTTGACCAACTCCTGTGCAGAGAAACAGTAGACACTCGACGACAGTGTATTGAAAGCATTCACGTTTTCCATGCACGCATGTGGGTAATATCGAGACATTTTTCTGTTGCATGCCATTGCTTTTAGGTTGTTTAGTGTAACATAACATGTGCAGCTCAAATTCATTGATTTTCATGAGACTTGAAAACAAATTATTTCATATATAGCTTGTTTTATAGTTTTCTTGGTAGTAAGAAAAATAATAAGGTTTCTTTTGAAAATAATTTTGTTGAATGTGAGCGGTGATTGAAAGTTGTAATTTTGTTTATTTTTACTCTTTTGCCAAAAAAGCAATCAATTGTAATTTTCGTCAAAATCGCTATTTTTTCACATATATTTGTTTGTCCATGGCGATAACAAAAGAAGTGAAACACTCGTGCAATAAGATCGATTTGTTCGATATTAGATTATTATTACAAAAAAATACAAAGTGAACAGATCTGTATGTTTGGAGTAAACCCACTTGCGCATTTATTGATGTGGCCACAACCATTCGTACATAAATCTCCCACGCCCATGTATATATATACATATATATATATATATATATATATATATATATATATATATATATATATAATATGTAAGGGTGTATGGATTTATGCGTACATTTTTAGTAAACATACAAGTATACGTGTGTATATAACACCCCACACACACACCAACACACAACAACACATATCTTAATTAACCTTCATATTGTGACAGTTACTGGTGGCCACGTGGATATGTCGAATGCTTGCAGAGTCAAGACTTACTCTGTCAACAGTGTTCGCGCCTCACGACCGCATGATCGCCTTACTTTCCAGCACTGATGAGATCAATAAGCTTGTAACGATTGCATCTGTAGTAATAATTTAATATGTACTTACTAATATTAGAATATCCTTATATTAATGAATATAAAATAATTCTCGGGAATGTTAAAAATAGACTCAAAAAACTATAATGCAAAGTTCACAATACGTTCGTCGAATACACTCGACTAGACTACACTCTGTATCCGCTTCGAGGTGCACATAAATTTTGGTGGCCGAGTAGATATATCGACTGCTTGCTAATTCCCGGTTTTCTCTGTGAACGAGCGTCTGAAATTATTACTTTCGCCAGAAACAATAGTGTTGGTATTAATAATTGGATATTTATTTATATATATACACATATATAATAGCGTTTATGTGAGAAGAATGCATATATATATATATATATATATATATATATATATATATATATATATATATATATATATATATATATATATATATATATATATCACGTTAGATCACGGAAGTTAAGCGACGTCGAGCCTGGCCAGTACTAAATAGGTAACCATTTGGGAATACCAGGTGCTGTATGTGCTCTCTGCTAATCTCGGCATTGTTTCCAGTCGTCATGAACTACTTGATTGGGATCAAGCAGTGTCGACTCAGGAGATGTGTTGTGGGATTGTGCAACCCTTGCAATTACAATTACATGCGCGGGCAGCCCCTGGTAGGGCACTAATACGTCGAAATATCTACGGGAGAGTCCATCATATATATATATATATATATATATATATATATATATATACATAGTGTATTTATTAATGCTCGTTTTTCTACATGCAACTATTTACACACTAAAGAATAATTAATCATACTAGTTTTAATTGTTTATTTTTTCTAAAAGTCTTATTAGTTATAAAATATAAAAAAATAAGAAATATGTATCACGAGTACATTCGATTAACTGTCTAATAACATGATAGTATAAACAGGATGAATTGAAGGCTAGAGAAAAAAGGGTATTTCTATACAAGAGCCAACGATGAGTCAGTTAAACCTAAACACCGAAAATGCTTTCAGTTCAAGGACTTTACAATTCTAAATTTCGAGAAAGCGACAGAATAAGCGGTGTCTGATAAAGTGTGTCTACATTAAACATTCAAATATGTTTTGTAGTTTCGTGTGTTATGTTATTTATTGTAAGTCGCTTGAATTTTTATAGAGTGATTTTAGTATGTTTAATTACAAAAAAATGATACGGTATGTAATATGTGTCTGTTGCTTTCGAAAAACATCTAACGTTACAGTTGCCAGTTGTGCTGTTCAAATGCTCGTCAATTGATAATAATTTACAATATATATATATATATATATATATATATATATATACTAACATGTCTAGCCGCACTGATGAGCTGTGAAACAGCGAAACAGTCTGTGTGTGGATGACTATATATATATATATATATATATATATATATATATATATATATATATATATATACGCTTGCAAATATAAACCTCTTTTGATTAAGGCTGGAGGGATGATCTAAGTATGAACGAATGACATACTCTGGCCCTCAAAAAAGGAGGTATTGCGTAGATGATTACATCCTAACGCAAGAATAGATAGTACACTATGCCTATCAAAAAGGAGAAAGTAATCCTAGAAGTATAGAATGTGTGAGACACGCACACATTCTTTACTGGCAACATCAGTTTTAGTATTTCCCACGGGGAAAGTATCATGGCAAATGCAAATAAACTACCACCGGAAAAAGACGGAGTAATGCATATATTCTACCCCTCACCATAAAATTGATATAGTATTACTTGTAAGGATAGTATCATGATGAACAAACTCATACTACACACTCCAAAGTTTCAAGTAATGTCTTATAGGATCGTATCGACACATTACATATACTACATAATCCTTTATATAATAGAAAAGGTAATACCTGGGAAGATACTGAATAAAAAAGGTAATGTATCCGAGTACAGTATCATAACACTAAAAATACATTTCTCGACTCCTTCACCATTACCAAAAATTAGTAGGTGGTTCCTGGGGAGAAGGTTCTTTAACGACAAAACAAATACTACATTCCCCTGTCTTCAAATGAGCAAGTAACTCCTAGGTGGATTACGTACACCCTTTTAAAAGTAAAGAGAAATTAAGAGGGGGCGAGAATATTACAACAAAACCAATATTACATCAATCATAGCCTTAAAAGTGAAACAATCGATTAAACTACTTCTTCTCTTGCTACTATTATTCTGTGTATTATTATAAACATAACAATCCTTCTCATTGTTATTACTATTACTATAATAATCATTATTCTTCTTGTTATCATTATTATTAGTAGTATTATTATGATCATTATTGTTATTAATAATTCTACTATTGCAATTATTATTAGTATTTCACTGATACTGTCTATTAGAATGCGTTGTGTACATGTAAAGGGACCGGAAGGAAAACATGAACTCGGGGGTTTGAGAAAACAAGTATATTTAAGAAAATGTCATACAACAGAGATACAAGAGTGGTGGTACGTAAGTATAAACAGGCAGAGTAAAGTAGAGTGCATTCAATATTGAGGAGCAGCTACTCCTAGTATGTATGGTTAATGGACGATTCCAAAGGCCGTTTATAGGTAAGGTACCATGAGATTATTATTATCGGTGCAAGTATTATTACCATTATTATTATCATTATGATTATTTCTATGACTATGATCATTATCATCGTTATTATGATTATTACCAGTACTTTTATAACTATTGTTTTTATTGTTATTATTATTATAATTATTATTAGTTTTATTATTAGTAGCAAAAATAGCCTCCCTACGGTCTACTATTTTTGCTAAGCTGCCGCGTCAGAAATGAACGCTCACCCGTAAACCGATGTCATATTTCTTGGACGGTGAGACATTGATTTTTTTGTTTTAGTTTCGGACTAAAAAATCTTTTTCCCCCCACCTAATTTTGTTTACCCTTCCCCACCCAAAGAAATACGTTTAATTTTTTAAAAAAATGTGGACCCCCGCCCTCCCATAAAAAATTACCCTCCTCCACCCAAATCAATATTGGAAAAAATATATTGGAGACGCCTCGGTCATGTCAAAGAACCAGTGTTGATACTCATGTTTAAATATGCTATTGGAGGCGCCTACGTCATATCAAAGAACCAGGTTTGTAATACTTAAAAAATGGTCACACATTTAGTAATGACAGGGATGTGCGTTGCTTAACTCCGACTTACAACAAAATACCTTCTCTTAACGTAATGAAAGTAAAGAATAATAATGTGAACAAATCCTCTCACAATGACGTCATTGCCGGGATATACGTACATTAGTCTAAAATAGTATACACTACACTATTTATTAAGTACAATAATTTTAAATATCATAGTGTTGGCTTCAGACAGACAGGCATATACATACACTCCATTACTTATTATTATTATTATTATTATTATTATTATTATTATTATTATTATTATTATTATTATTATTATTATTTACTCACTAGGAGTGCTCAAACAGGTCATCAATGATTGCTCACCGACAACCGGTGGTATTCCCTGGAGTATGAGTGACAACAAGTCTCTTCAGATTTCCAATTATTATTATTATTATTATTATTATTATTATTATTATTATTATTATTATTATTATTATTATTATTATTATTATTATTATTATTATTATTATTATTATTATTGTTATTATTATTATTATTATTACTAGCAAATATATGCTCCCTCCGATCGCATATTTTTGCTAGGCTACCACGTCAGAAATGAACGCTCACCCGTAAATTTGTTGGGTAGTTAGACATTGATTTTGTTTGTTTCTGTCCAAGAATATTTTTAGTTAAAATTAAAGAAAAAAAAATTCGCCCCCACCCAATATATTTTTACCCTCCCCCATAAATAGAAATATTTTTAGTTAAAAAAACCCTCCCCATACATAGTAATATTTTCAGTTAAAGAAAGAAAAAAAAAAATTTGCCCCACAATTTTTTTACCCTCCCCCATACATATTAATATTTTCAGTTAAAAAAACAATTAAAAAAAAAATTACACCCCCACCCTCCAATTTTTTTCCCTCCTCCATACATAAGAATAGTTTAATAGAAAATAAATGTGACCCCCTCACCCTCACCCAAAAAATGTACCCTCCCCCAGACATATTAATATTTTCAGTACTAAAAAAAAATTCCCCCCCACAATTTTGTTTTTTTTAACATCCCCCATTCATAAGAATATTTTAGTTAAAAAAAACAAAAAGTAATTGAGCCCCCCTAAAAAAATGTTTTACCCTCCCCCATACATAGTTAAGAAAAGGAGACAAATGAAGAGGGGCCTCAGTCATATCAAAGAACTCATGTTTAAATATGCTATTGAAGGCGCCTACGTAATATCAAAGAACCAGTTTTGATATTCTTCCAAAAATGTTACCCATTTAGTAATGGCCGGGATATGTATTGCTTAACAACATAATGAAAATAAAGAATGATAATGTGAAACAAATTCTCTCACAATGACGTCACTTCCGGAAGGATAAGTCAGCAATTTATTTTTTCGTAAATGGTCACCCATTTACTAATGGCTGGGATATGCCTCGCTTAACTTCAATTTACAACAAAACACCTTGTCTTAACAACGTAATGAAAATAAAGAATGATAATGTGAAACAACAGAACATATACAACACTAGACTAATTTTATATTTCTCTCACAGAGGGCGTCAAAGTATAACAGGTTCTAAAAACCTTCAGAGAAATATTATTAAATGTTTCCTCACAGACCAATGTGTTTCATTTTTTGTCCGAGATTAATAAGTGTGGACGGTAACTGCTCTGTTGGTCACGCGATTCAAAACAACAGGAGCCAAGCCAATTCTTTAACATTTGGCTGAACGCTTGGGACGATGCGACAACCAAAAGACCACGCTGAAGGACGATAATTTGGATATATTTATGTCAGAGTAAGGGGGAGCATATCAAAGTCTGTAATCAACAGTGTCACACGATTTACTGACATAAACTTAACATTGCTAATTAAAATTTGACGGCCCAATTTTTTTTATTTTCCTGAAGAGCTCGTTTTAGTATGCAAGTGTCTGAACAATATTACGTTAAATATAATTATATATATATATATATATATATATATATATATATATATATTTATAGATATATACATACATATATTAAACGTATATATATATACGTATATATATATATATATATATATATATATATATATATATATTTATATATATACATATATATATATACACATATATATATACGTATACATATATGTATATATATATATATATATATATTTATGTATATATATATATATACATATATATATATATATATATGTATATATATATACGTATACATATATGTATATATATATATGTATATATTCATATATATACGTATACATATATCTATGTATATATACATAGAGAGAGACACACACACACCCATACAGAGAGATGTTGATATATAGATGATTGATATACATATATACATATATATATATATATATATATATATATATATATATATGTGTGTATATAATCATGAACTTCAAATAACGAGAAAAAGAAAAGGCATGGCGTCAGTGAGTTTAATTGTATAAGGCACTCAGCGCGGCGCTATGGACACGGGGCAGAGATGCGCCTAATGAGTCATCCTGGAAAAATACTGTTGTGTGCATGGAGGACATGTTTATTATGAGTTTAACCCTAAGTAAAAGAGAAAATCAGGTTACGCATTCTTTGCATGTGCGATTTATGATAATCGAACTGTCATGTTTCCACTACTCAAACCCCAAAAATGAAATAGCGGTGAGGAGATTAGTGGGTTTTCTGTTTCACCTCGACACAGGAACTGTATTAGACAGCCTTAGCCAAAATAGAACAGAGAAGCAAATACGATGTGTTTATGCTACAATGTAATAAAATTGTCAAATCATTAGCAAACAGAATCAGTTAATTAATATTATAGGCCACATAAGATATTATGAGTTAAAGAGAAACAAAAGGCAAATAATTAAAGAAGTGGGCTGATTCGAATGAAGAACCATTATATGAACTAAATAACATGAGGCAAATCTAGTTCAATGGACTAAGAAATATATGAAAACAAACTCCTCTGTGAACAAGAGTTTCCTGAAATTAAAGTTAACCCTTGATGCGGTTGGTGATATGGCGTGAGATAATTACTGTTAGCAACATAATTCAATATTATACGCTCAACTGCCACGATGTGCAGTTGATAACGTTACTTAGTGTGTCCGTTTAAATTCGGGGAGGAAGTGAGCATGAACCCGTAATCATACTTTGATTTTTAGAGCAAAAGTAATTACAAAACAAGCGTTAATCGTTTCATCTAAGTAAAGCTTCAAAGTTTACCAACAGTTGGTTTCAATAAAACAAATTTGTAGGGGATTTGTACATAGACTGTCCAGCCAATTCATGTAACTTATATTTACTTTCAAACCTATGGAGTACCCTAAACAAGATATATATTCAAATGGTGGACAGTATAAGACAACCGTCAACAGTTGCACGCAGTATAAATTGCTGCAAGTAACTGATCGGTGACTACTTTAGGAAATAGAATATCATCTGTTTATAACAGACTTTTCAAAATTATTGACAAGAAATTACCATCAGTGCAGTAATTTTTTCTTTGTAGTTCTGTTAATGTGCGTTTTCCCTCGTTAACTCGTTAACTCGTTAATTTCATCATATGCTAGTTGTGAGGTTTGTTGTTTCTATTCTATTTTCGCTATATACTTTCACAATCGACAAATAAGAATTTTTTTCACAAAACATGGACGTGTAAATACAATATTAACAGTAAAATGTGTCTATTTTATTAATCATATAGCTGTATTCACATTTAAACACTAGCAATTATCTATCACGTTGATATAAATAGATATATAAATATTAAATAACAATAATGTAAAATAATTGAGTTTTTATAATTATCTTATAATCTCTAGATGCACTATGTATATTCAGTAGTAGATTGCCCCAACAAGTGTACTTATCATACCAATTGTTAATTTATTGATGAGAATATCGGGATTGCAAGAGATATTCATCTATATTCAATAGTCTATGATAATTAAATTACTCTCGAAGAGTGGCGCGCAGAAGCCTATAGAGACACATGTGTCTAATATTAGTATACATTAGAAAATCTTGTTAGAGGGTACATCAATTATACAATGAAGCAGGCCACACACTCTGCAGTTGTGTATAATATAGGTGTATGATTGTTATTCAATATTGGTTTCATCTTCCCCACGTGTTGAGCAGGTGGGCGAATACGCAATCTTAACCAACACATGTTTCCTTTGTTTGCAATCATGAGATCTCAGCAACTTCATTGATTATATGCTTTCATGTTTGTGTCAAAGATATTTAATGTGTTGTTAACTAATCAAGGTTGATATTTGAAAATAAACATCACATAACCCGGACAATTGTTATCGCTATCTACATTTACTAGGTGTTTCTCCGTGCGTACCGAATGCATTATGAAATATGTATAGGTGACAGTGAGTTTTCACAAGTATAAGGCATTGGAAATATCACTAATCTGTCATCACTTTTCTAGTTTGATATATTGAAACTCGATTGTTGGATGAAATACGAATGTTCTAAACAGTAATTTAGTTAATAAATTAAACTGATTATATACTTTTTGTTAATTTTATAACATAATATAATGTTTTTTTCTGTGTAAATTGTTGAAATCTAGATACTTACATTGCAACGTTTCGCAATTTGAAAAACACCTAGAACCATTTTAACTGAACAATAGAAAGTGTTTTTCGGGCTTAAAAATGTATCAGCAAAAATATATTGAGTAATTACTCACCAAAACCATTTCACCATGTTTCTAAATTCACATAGACTCATACCGTTTGCGTTCTAATGCACGGTAACAGTTACTCATCAGTGGCTGTCTCATGAGAGTGGAACGGTCAATACTAACTACATGCGATAACATATCTAACAAGAAGATTGCAATTGGGACGTCGATGCGGTCATTGCTAACGGAACTAAAACAATCCATCTCTCGGGTTTTAAAAAATGTTCAGTTTGAAATTCAGATTTCGATTAAACGATTATTAATTTTCACGAGTTAACCAGTAAACTATCGGGGTATGCTATTGCTAAAAGTTTGGAAATAGCTAAAACGTTCAAAACAGTATTAAAAATAATCGAAATTAACAAATTATCAGTACTCGTTCTGTAATTCTGCAGCATATAGTTCTATTTGGGAAAACGCCAACCCATTAACATATTGTTATACTTCTATGAGAAATGTGTTTATTTACATTGCATCATTTTTTTAAAAACGTTTGATTATGCATTTTTGATGACAATGGATACCCTCTAAGGCATATATTTTATGGTTTAAGAGTGTGTAGCCCTTCCCCATACACAATTAACTTATATGAAACAAAATCCTAATTATGAGACGAACACTGTGTAAATATGTCATATTCTGACAGAGATTGGGTACACTTTTCCAGTTAACTTCTCATTTTGTAGATAAGTAAATTATTAATGATTGAACAATTGCAAATTCTTGAACCGAACTAATGTTTCTAAGCACTTTAGGATCATCTTATGTGTTATTCAGTCGAGGTTTAAATTAAATTAAGACAATACATAACATTAATTAAAATAGTGGTGAATTGTCTCTTGGAGTCATTATTTTATATAACAAAAAATAAACATGGCCGCTGTAAAAAACATTTATAAATATAGTAGTAATAGCAGAAGTAGTCGTCATTTTCTGAGCATCAGATATTCTTAAATCTTCATATTTGGTCTTATAGTGTTAAGTGTCACGATCGCATTGCAACATAGAACGAGAAGACGCTTGTGTTCGCTAGTTATTCGTCGAAGAAATCCTGGTATACATTAATTAACCTACATCTAGTGTGTAATTAACATACTTAGAATCTTAAAGTATCAGTAATCAAATTATACTCATACCTCAAGAATATCAAGTTCTAACGTTTTTAAACCTATAATAAGTAAGGAGAAAAATATTCTATACCGACTTAAATACGAATCTACACAAATGTGTCATAGGTAGTATAGGTATACAATAGGCATATATACGGCGTTACTTGAGTAGTGTATGTAGATAGGCACGTCTGAGATATATTATTCGCATAATTATTCAGAAATGATCATACTATTACTAATAATGTGCCCTTCGTTACCCTGCAATACAACAAAAGAAATGAGGGAAACAACAGTTCATCAGGTAGGTGAATGTTTCGCGAGAAAACACAGATTAATGATCTGCAGAAATATTGTGAATATAACTATTTGTCCTTCATTTATATTCTCTGAAAGAGCATTTATATAAAGTGTTAACTACAAGTAATGACAAAATTACTACACTACGAAGACAATGCAAGTACAATTCTATGCGAGAATATATAGCGAAATGTATGAATTTGTGTGTATAAACTACACTAAAGACACGTACACACATACATGCATACATATATATATATATATATATATATATATATATATATATATATATATATATATATATATATATATATATATATATATAGGGTGTTAATGACCTGGAGACTCTTAAATACTTACAGACTACAGTCCTCGGGGCTGTTCACTTTCTCTCTACAAGGGTGTTTTTAGAACAGACTGACATGTGGATACTTCCCCTACAAGAAATATCTGATCAAATATATAACATAACATTGTATTAGAAGACCACAAAAGACCCCCTCGACACGAATGTACACTAAAGGTGACGAGAAATGCTGCATCTTCTCCAAGTTATGTTACATCAAGTAAGAGAACTTCGCTGGATACTCCACCAGACTATATGCACTCGTGTCCTGGAGTCAAGTAAGGCTAAAAGATCACAGAAAATATATAAGATAACGTACTTAACTAGTCAATTGACGAGATGAACATTACTTTTTAAAATTTCTTTACCCACTCGACGTCCAGCAGGTAAAGTGAACTTTAATGCAATGTTCGAATATATATATATATATATATATATATATATATATATATATATATATATATATATATAGACTACGGAAGTGTTTTCTACTTTTCAATAAACACGCATGTGTGTATACATAGTAGATATTTACAATGCTGCTGCAAAAAATAGTCTCTGTCTACCGTTCTAGAAAACTGATTATACGTGCTAGTTTTTTATATATCAACAAAGCCACTATCCGCCAATGCATGGAGTATGTTTGTCACATTTGGGCTGATGCACATCCACTAATCTCTCCCTCTTAAACAAGGTCCAAAAAAGAGGGTATGCTCCCATATGTCTCTGAGTATCCACCAAGATCCAGCCCCTGTCTCATTGTTGCAATGTTGCGTCATTGTGCTTGTTTTACTAGTATTTAAATGTAATGTTTATTATTAATATGCTTCCCTGTGCCTCTATCGACGTAAATATACTCCACAAACCTGAGAATAAAGTAAACTCTATCTATTAACTGTGGAAGTCCGCAGATGCCGATAAGCATTCTACTTCAATAGCGTCTTTTTTCGAGCTGCTCGCCTGGTGTACTCCCTCCTTGCTCCCTGTTTCCTAACTCTACACATATAAAACTAATGTAAACAAGGATGTCGCTGCACAATCCCCAATTTAATATTACCCATAAATTTCAACATATCCCCTTTCGCCTACTGTTTACATCTACCTTGTTTCAAAAGTTAAAAGGAAGAAAACAAAAATATAAGTATAAATTATATTTTACCTACAGACGACGTCGTTTCGGGTTTATTGCTTTCTTCAGTGTAGGGGAGTGACAATTTAAGACCTCCATGAGAGGGCGAACAAGGTTCACATATCCACCTATGGATCTGCTCGTTTACATTCTATGCTTGCGGCCATATCAAATACCACGTGATTCGGATAATTTAAGTCACAGTTATGCCTATTACAGCGTAAATATCATGACATACTAGAGAACTCAACGACCTTATTTGGTGTATTTTTGTAGTTAAGTGACTGCTTATTTGGTTAATTCTCGAAACAGTGGTCAACTTTTTTTTTTCTTAAAGGCGCTATTTATTATAATAGTTTACAAGCAATTAGGCCACGAGACATAACCACATTCACTCAGTGAATTTAAGTTCTATTTATACGAAGGGCGACACATCTAGAAATACTGACTAAAGATTCTACGAACGTTGTCGGACTCTTCCTTATAGCGACGTGTCGGTCTATTGTTAACTTCTCGAACAGGTCTCAACTTTAATGTTATTAAATGGGCTTATAACAATATAAATTTGAAATAATTATAATCTCTACACTGATGAGAGCGAAAGCTCGAAACGCTGGCGAATGTAAGTAACAGATAATTTAATATTTTTCTCAGACGGTCACACGGTTCAACCCCCTTCCCCAGAATGTACCAATAGTACGTAAGCAAGAGCTGTAACCATTATGTCACGAAAAGTTATTACATTCAAGAAGATACTTTAAGTTCTATTAATGCGAGGGGCAACATACTTAGAAATACTGACTATACACATATATATATATATATATATATATATATATATATATATATATATATATATATATATATATATATATATATATACATACAGGGTTTACGCGCTCTATTACTTTCAGAGCTACTCTCGCCCCTCTCCATCGCTCAAAATTGGAGCTGGCTCCTCTCACGCTCCCCATTTTCAAAAAGGAGACACTTCAGCTCAAACTCTTATAAAAAAAGCGCGGCTTTTTTTTCAGCGCTCCATAATGAAAATGTACCTTCTTGCATAAACGTTCTATTCTGCCGAGAAGGATAGGTGTGGGTGTTAAAGGTTCTCGTCAATATGGGTGGGATGCCACTTTAATCTAAGACCGTAAAATAATAGTAGACACAATCTCGCTACTATTTTGAGATGTGCTACGGGTTATAGGAGAACATGCCGGAGGAAGCGTACGTACATTTTCGTTTCCTGAGGTATAAAATAGAAATAGTTAATTACGTTAACAAACTATTTTTCCAGGAGAGGAGAATTTAACACGATATTGTTTCTATTTATTTGGGAAGGGAATTTAAATTTGTTTTATGTAAATAACGTTTTACTTTTAAACATTATTAATAATTATTTTCTTTTTAAGAAAACATTTTTCTGTAAGAAGAGAGACAGTCAGGGCAACATTAATCGTCGTGATGTTGTTTAATATTTATTGGTGTTAAGAACGTAACTATATTGTATAATGTATATTATTTTTTATCACGGAGAAACGCGCAAGTACTTTACAACAAATCGAGTTATCCATTTTATTTTCAATAGTACAATTATTAGCGAAAATAACAATGAAGTTTATATTTAAAAGATTGCATAAAAAATATATTTCATAAGTTGGCCAAAAAATACTAATAAATTGTCAATAAATAATTCAGAGATCCATTTAATGTCTTAAAATGTCATGCAACATATCTGGCCTACACCTTGAGAGTTGAAAAAATATCGGGTAAAATTTTCCTATCCCGAAAAATTAACTGGAGCAAGTTTCCCTAGATCGGGAACACATTTATTTAAATTTAAAAATTAAATAAATAAAGTGAACACACATTTTTAAATGTATAATAAAAACAACCTCTTTAAAATTTTAATATCCGATGATCGATTTTTTTATGATAAAGAAATATATCTGATCTACTTTCGATTTTTAAAACTAAGAATTAGGCAGAAAGTATAATAATTTGCTTATTTAAATAAAAATTTACGATATTTTCTTTAATTCAATTAAGTTTTAACATCGGTGTGATTGTAGAATAGGGGCCGTTGTGTTTTTTTACGCTCATTTCGCTAGGTGTTCGCCCAAATTTTTGATTACACTGATTGTTGGTCTAAATTATATTTCTTGTCCTGAAATAACATTATACTTTACTTTTCAAAGTGTTGAGTATCTAACTTTAATTCCAGGTTTTAATCGCTGGGTGCCATGTTGTTTTTTATTGTTTTTATTTTCCTTGGACTATAGATATGTTTTCCTTGGATAAAGATACTTTTGTTTCTTTAACATGTTATTACACACAAACAACAAACTTTGAACATACTCTTTACAAAAGCAAGTGCTAACACAATTAAGCGAATTAAAAACCAACCATTAAAAGGTTAAAACATACTAGTTGTGAACTTAAGAATAAAAAAATATTGCAAAAAAGAAACACGTGGCATAACAGTTCAATTTAAATAAACAGAAAAATGGGATTATTTACTCAATCTGCAATATACATCTTTGTCATAAATACAAACATGTTCAAATCTTTAAGAAAATGACTTCAAATAGATCTATGGACTCATTGGCGCATTTCAAGACATTTGTTGCAAAGTGTCCCCTACCTTACATACCACTGTCCTATCAAAAAATGTACATGCACATGTGAAAAAAAGCTGAGAAAGTCAGTGTTCTGTTTCCATGTGTAACTCTCTCGTTCTTTCTCCCTCTCTTCCTCTCTCTCTCTCTCCTTATCTCATATACATTTACCAAGGATATAATTTTAAAAAAAAACGCAAAGAGGCTAGCTGATACTTTTTCTTTTCCTTTTTATTGCTGAATAAAAAAAAAACTAAAATAAAAATCAAATAAGTTTTGAGCGAGGAGCGCGGAGCAATACAACCCTTCAGCAAAAATAAGCGTGCTTCTTAAGCGCGCTTTTTTTGCATGGCTCCGTAAATCCCTATACATAAATATATATATATATATATATATATATATATATATATATATATATATATAATAAAATTGAAATATAAGCCATATTAGCAATACAAGATTAATTTATTTATTTTTTTTACATTAATCCAATCAATTTCGGAATAAAATTCCTTCCTCTGGGGTGACCAGTATTGAGTCATTTTTTTTTTATATTATTATTTATATATATATATATATATTTATATATATGTATATATATTTATATATATATATATGTGTTTATATATATATATATATATATATATATATATATATATATACAGAGAGAGAGAGAGAGAGAGAGAAAGAGAGATATGCGTGTTCATCTAGATGTGACTCATGATTAAACTAACTGAGAACAATACGACTACAAGACTTCGTTACAAAAATTCGTATTGCATTTTCGAAACGACGTTGTCTGAGTTTTAGGTGGATTAACACATCTTTAAAATTGTTCGTTAATAAAGAAACACATAACAAACATAGATATCGTACGATAAATGTATTACTTATGCTACGCCTGTGCGTGCCCCACCATAAAATAAGTAATGAACGCATCTACGACCGAACGATATAATACAAATTAGAAAGAATGCATAGAATGCTATTAACAGACAAGCTCGTATAAGCAAGTGGCATCACACTTCTCACTGTCTTCTTGCAGTAACCGCAAGAGAATTATGATGAAAACATCATTTAGTATATATATTAAAACAGTATTTATTATAGATAATCACATGGAACATACAAACGCATTCATTTTCATAGAGTTATTTCGTGTTTCGTATTTGGCTTCTAGAAAACTATGCTAGATCACGTCCCAGCCTTATAATCGATGTTAATGAATAATATATTTAGTTGTGTATTTTTGACTAGTACCTCACAGGGGTTAGGAGTTGCAAAAATACAAAGAAATGTAATTGATCTTATTTTAAAATTCGTTAAATTCAATCTGACTGTTTCTTTCTGTGGGTACCGCTAACAGTCTCAGGACAACGTCCGGTTACGTTTAACGCTCTTCTGAAAATTGACACCTTACGTTACACACACAATCTATTTGTCGTACCCCACATGTTATGTTGCTTCTCTATGTATCATACGTCTGAGGAATCCCTGTGCCTCAGAGTTGGCGTGTGTGCAAATATTCTCGAAGATTCCAATATACTACTTTATTTGATTGACTTCAAATTAACAGACACCCTGACATTCTTGTCGCTTGTCGTCGGTTCTATTTTTATCCGTTAATTAATTTTCTAGGGTTCCATCTTGTTTGCCCAATATATTGACATGTCGTCGTTATTTCATTTAGCACTGTCACTCACAACATTATTTATATTGCACGGCAACATATACATGAACAAGAACAAAACTGCGCATGCGCTGGACTGTGTATTCATTTATTTTTTTGTACATGAGTTGAGATCCGTTTCACTAATGAACGACATGGGATGCAATATAGCTCTGAGAAAGATCATAAAGCATGATCTTAATGTATCACGTGCTAATGAATTAGACTTGAACTATACATGTATTATACGCACACACACGTATCCATACTAGTTCCTCAACAACTATTAAAGGTTTAATTCAAGCACAAAGCATTTTGATAAATATATGGGTCTAAAAATGTTAATTAATACATTATAGCTTTTGATGTAACATCACTTTATCTTAATTTACAAACGTATTATATAGTTGTAACCCCATTACTAGTGATGCCAACCTGTATAGTCACATTTTACCGTTTCATTTGCTTCTAATGTTTGAACTTCATATTCTTTTCAGTAAACATTTCACCCCAATATGTATTTTCTTTTTGCTAACAAGATATACCGTGACACTATGATTAATCTACATATTTTATAGAGTTTTAATAGCTTCCGTAGAATCTTATATATTGGCTAGAACTTAGTTTTTAATTGTTATTACATCACATAAACATCCGATGTTTTTTTAACTATAACTCAAAGTCATATTATTATCCTTTTTCTGCCATTCTAAAATATAAACAATACAAATTTTAATAAACTAACAACTAATAATAACCACCCTAATAGAAAGGAAAAAAGGTATCAATGAAGAGAAAAGATGTAACTGCATAAATCGTACACTCTATCCACTACAAAATAAATGCCTTACCAAAAGTATTGTATATCAAGCCACAATATTCCCCAAGGAAAGAATGCATAACAAGGAGTAATACGTAGGTATGACCTCCCTAGATTTTAAAACCAGCAATTATGACCACACACACACATTTACAACAGAGACCGTTGAATTAAAACAACACTAGCAACCACTATTGTGAGCTCAAAGAAAATGGGCGCTCACCAATAATTTAATGGAAAATAATACGACTAACCAGTGCATGTCGAAATTTAGACGACTCGTGTACATTATGTCTGAATGAGAAATTTAAAATCCTTAATTTTCCGAAATCTATTAAATCTGAAAGCTATTAAACTCTAGAAGTGAAATAGCAGACAGCTGCCTCCACAGAAACTAATCATACATGAATAAATAAACAAATAAGTAAAAACACTAAACTAAACAAAAACCTTACTATTTAAAAATTAAACTCTGAAATAGAAATACAAAGGACCACGTGTTAAAATAAATTCACTCATTATATTGAATACAACAAAGTAGCGGAATATATCCCAATCTATAGAAAACAGAACACTAGCACAGGATATATGAAGAAACACTAACCATACCTTTGTTCGTGGGAAGCACAACGATTGGCTGAGAGAACAACACATAATCTGATCGGTTAACTAGCAAGCCGTGTATATAAAAAAAACTGGCAAAATAACTCCATGCAGTTTAGCCTGAAGATTCCCCCGAGGGTGAAACACGGGAGCCTCTGTGTAGTTTAATTGCCATAAATATATTTTCATAGCTTACTATATATATATATATATATATATATATATATATATATATATATATATATATATATATATATGAGCGGGTGGGTGTACATATATAGCTATTTCAGTTTTCTGTTGTTAGTACCAAATAACAATAATTACAGGTAAACATGTTTGACGTCCCATTGGTGCTAACAGTGAGAAGACGATTACTTGAGCTTGTCGTAACTATTCTGCATCACATGTTTAACGACACATCTAAATTAATGTTGTAAGCGTTATCCTAAACAGTATCAAGAAGACATATTCAGAGACTATTATTTAGGAAAAAGGACCTACATTTTGCAATGTCAATAAAATAAGATATAAAAGACATCACGTCCTTTTTTCGACGCACCGCCATTATTTATTAGTATAATGATGTTATCACTTAGGCTTCTTACCGCAATTATTGTCAGAGGTATTTTATTCTCTCACGCCATACACTCGACTGCAACACCTAGCGTCTCCGATTCAGTGTTAAAGACACGTTTTCTAATTGAATTACCTTCTCAAGATGGTGACACCCTTTCGATGTGTATTGGAGAAATTGGAAACGGAACGTGCTTTTTACGCGTTTATTCTGTGTCAATTCTCTTTAATAGTGCCTTGTCATCTATTTATAATCGAGAAATAGTCTACTGTGTACTTGAAGTAAAAGCAAAACTCAACAATAAAAACAAGATCTCGTAATAAGATTGTAGTAACAACACCTACTACGACTAATAATAATAATAATAATAATAATAATAATACTTATAATATTATTCTCATTATTTACACAGTACAATTAATATTCATTGATTAATCTCAAAAGATCCTCAAGAGAGTTCGTTACAAATCATTTGGCGTTATTGCAAAAGCCGTTTACTATTAACTTCTCGCTGGCAACAAATGTTTGTATTTCTTTTAAATTTGAGTAGTAACAGGTTCCAGCACAGTCAGCAAACTCTCCCAAAAGGTTGTATTGCATGAGCTTCTCATTGGCCTCTCCACCCACTTTATCATTCAATACTATGGTTTACTAAGTTTGAAACTAACCGACCCGCCAAGGGACACTTTCCAACCATATGCATATAGAAATATAACACAATTATAAAAAAATATCCTGCGAAACCAAGAACACTTGGACATGTACTATTTATGTTATAGCAACTACTACTACTACTACTACTACTACTACTACAACTACTGCTACTATCGATCTATCTTTCTATTACTACTAATAATTAATATCATATTAATTATTTACTCAGCAGAAGTCATTACCATTGATGATCGCCGCTAGATTTCCATCACGTTCCGCATCTTTCCAATCATTTTGCTTTATCGCAACAACCGTTTACTATTTATTTCTTCCTGGCAATAACTGTTGGTATTTTCTTGTAATTTAAATGTCAATAAGCCTTTTTTTGTTCCAGCGCATTCGGCTCACTTCCAGTAAATATCTGCTACATTTTTCATCGACCTCTCTACCCTCCATGATTTTTCACTACTGTTTTGTACCAAATTTTCAAACTAAGCGAACGCCAACATGTACGGTAACGTAGGACTAACAAAATATAGGCAGAACATTGCACTAAAACCAAGAAGACAGGGAATCCTAAAACAACTCATATATCGAAAACACATAAACAAAATAAGCATAAAGGTTTAAGAAAGGGGCAAGGGCCGAGAAGAGAGGAAACACTTTCCTGTTGATAAGTGTCCCTAAAATTTATTTAGAAGAGCACGAGATAAATTAAACTGGTGGGCACAATAGAGTCAAACCAATATCGCCTCAAGAGAGCCGAACGGGAAAAATAACTATATATTAATATGAATATTGTGGCTCCGAATTCTGTCTAAATTATTTGATGTATGGTGTTGATTCTTCTAGAAACACGTGTAAACACAATTTGCTTAGAAACTAACAGGAACTCACACTATAACATAAGTTTGATATTTTATTAATTTATATATAGCTCTACTAAAACTTTCTGAATTTTGATTTAAAAGTGTTGATATAGAAGTCCATGTTTTTCTAGATTTGATATACATGAGTATCGATTTGCACTATTATAAATAATTGTTATTGTAATAGTGTTATGCAGCCATTTGCAATTGCCACTTCTGCACCGATGAAGATAGACCACCCGAAACGACGTCGTCTGCAGTTATAAATACCACGTTAACATTAATATATATATATATATATATATATATATATACATATATATATATATATATATATATTATATACACACACATATATATACATATATATATATATTATATACACACATATATATATATATATATAAATATATACATATATATATATTATATACACACACATATATATATATATATATATATATATATATATAAATATATATATATATGTGTGTGTGTGTGTGTGTATTTGTGCGTGTGCGTATTGAGCAAGATTAATAGAAAATGTAATCAACCACATTTGCAGAAAACGTGGCAGTTACTCATATGGCAATTGTTTACTATGTATTTGATTGTTCGACCATTTTAATAATCATACGAATGCACAACAATTAAAACTACTTATGTTTACATAATCAACGAGCATCGTTAAATCCAACCCCAATATTAGTGTTGGAATAGTATCTCTTTTTAAAGTATACATATTCTAGCAAAGAGTATGACACAGAAAATCCAACATGTTTTATATCCCGATTAGATTCTATTCATAAACTCACATCTACATTTTACCCTCCGAGTGTAGATGTAAGAAAACAACAGAATACTATTTTATTAAACATTTATTATCCTCCATTACCACGAATTAAATTTAAAGAAATACATATGATTCACTCCTCACACGCCTAATACTCAACTTTCGTCTCAAATTTCGTATGATCCTAAACAATGACAGCCATCTAAACAGCCAAACCGTTTTGACACCTTTTGAATTTACCAACTTTTCTGACGCTAGTGTTTTCACGTGTTTCAAGTTTTCCTATCAATCTCCAGTCCGTATTTCAATATTTTATTTCAGCGAGCAAATATTACTAATTTTCACTTACTACATACTATTCATAACCCTCTCAATGTGCATCTCCTGACACCCCTTTTACGGAGACTCGCTCAGTCCCCCTTCCTGTAATACATTTATAGATGAAATAATAACAAAGAATTGTCACTACTTTCTCTCTGAACAACATTTATTTCATAGAGCACCCGATCTGTGAAATATAAAACATCGTAGCTGCTTCTCATAATGGTCGTTGTTTTAAGTTCATTATAAACCAATACTTGCTCAGGCATCCCGTTCTATATGCAAGTATTCTTAAGTAATCTACTTTGCATTTCAGTCACTGTTTCCAATCCTCTAGCGGCAACAATTATCGTAAATCTGACAATCTTGTTTAACTCTTATCATTAAGTATTCCCTCTGAACATGATAAGCGTTAATAATATGATATTTGAGCAAACAAGAAGAGTTGTAAAACAATAGAATTTGAATAATTTACAACCACGACACAAGTATGAACTGATTAAAACAGCACAGTAGTATTTACTCCGATCACAACATGAACACTTTTACATGCATATAAAAGAAGCAATTATGCTTCTTATAGTTCTGGACGATATTAGCATCGGTCTAAGATTTGGTATGATAGTATAGTCCGCTATTTTCACGGGGTGATTTGAGAATATACTTTGGAGGATCATCAAAAAGAGCGCACATGTATGACTCACACACCGTTAAATAATCTAATAATGTTCTACTTGAAAAATATAAACCCATACTTAACGAACAAATCTTATTTCCCAGACATACTGATCAGAGATCATGGACCGATTTCCTTTAATATGTAATATATCCTTTATAATATTGAATAAAAGATAAAGATGAAAATAATTGTAGTCTTTTATACTGTTCTAGTTAAGTAAGCTTATTGGACAGTACCTAAATTGAATACGCTCACAGTAGATTTTGTAATATATATTTGTTTTCGTCAGTCTGAGGAATTATAATAAAAATAGGATCTGATACATTACGAGTATCTCTTAATGTCAAAATTATGACATCTATTTACTTATTATTAACACATCGGATGATATATATGTTCTATAAAAAGCAAAATTTTGAAAATGTAGATTTACGAAATTAAAATACCCTTTACCTTTTCCCAATATATGTGTTATGTTATCTTAAGCCCAGCCAACACTTCGTAAATCTACTGGTAATATCAACGAGTGATATTATACAATAAACATCAATCAATGTATACAGGAAAAAAGTTTCAACATACATATATATATATATATATATATATATATATATATATATATATATATATCAAATATATGTGCAAAATATATTTTTATATATTTTCACAATTTATTTTCTATATTTTGCCGTTAGGAATATCTATTTTCCCTTATATAGAAAAAAGTGTTTTTTTCAGGAGAAAACAATTTTCGGCCTTAATACTTCGGCCTTCGTCATTATACTGAAGAATTGTGGGTGCACGGTGGGTGGTGGGTGGTGGCAGTAGGAGAAAAAGGGGAACACAGTGAACTGATGATCACGATGTGTCTGTCTCTATGATCGAGTAGACCATACATTTATTCCATGTGTGAGTTCGTATGAGGGTGTGAACAGATGGATAAATAGATAAAAATATGATACACGTATCCACGCATACACACACACACACACACACCTGTTCACTGACCCGCGCCCATAAATTCACACACACCTTCACACACACACACATATCTCCATACAAACACATAACAGGGGAGAGAGGAGGGAGATGAAAGATTGGGTTGGGAAACAAATTGTCTGGAGTAATTTGAAATTAGAGTAGGGTTGTGAGGGTTTAGTACGCGGAGTGTGCTTGACCTTTGAAAAATGAAAGAATAAAAACATGAAAAATAAATAAAAGTGAATGAAAAAGTTTTTTAAAAATATGTCCACGCACAGACATGCGCATTCATGTGGAGAGAGGGGGAGGCATAGCCAGTTATATGTGTGTAGGTATATACCAAATAATGCGTACGTGCACATACCTATTCATGTGTGTAGGAATATACATGCATACCCGCTCGCCCACAAGGGCATACGTGTACACACATATGTATGGATAAGGGCAGAGGGGGTGCGTGTTCATGTGTGTGTGTGTGTGTTAGAGAGAGAGAGGGAGAGAGAGGATAGGCAGAGGAATGGATGTAACCTACTGTTTGAGAATGGTGTTGGTTAGTTCGTGTTTTTGTAAAAAACGAGTACTTGCTTGTCCTAATGTGTGCGTGTTTAGTTTCAGGATAAGTTTGGCATCATATTTCCTTCTGTGTTTTTTTTTGTTATTTGAATTTGGAGGCTAGTTGAATGCATTTCATATTGTCTATGATGGAGTTTATGAGATTAAAATGTTCGGCTACTGGGTGTTCTTTGAGCTGATTGTGTATTTGTGGTTGTTGAAGCGTTTGCGAACTCCAGGCTTGTTTCGCCCACGTAGTTGCCTTTAGTGAATCGGGTGCAGTATAATGAGCACACCACGTTGGAGCTACAACAAGTGAGAAAGGAGACTAAATTTGATGTTGGTGCCTGGAGGTGTGAATGTGTCGTTGGTTGTGATGTATTGACAACTTTGGCATCTGGGTCTGTTACATTTGTTGTTTCCCTGTAGTGCGAGGGTGTGATGTATGTTGGTTGATGTAAGAAGAGAATATAAGTTCGGAGAGTGTCGTTTTGCGCAGATGGGTGTTTTTTTGTATATTCTGTAAATCGTGGAGTCGTTCTGTAGCTGTTTGCATATGTTTTTGAGAGGGGCGTGCAATTTATGGTGTATGGATTGTAGTCAAGTACCATTGGTATTTGTGAGTGTGCTTTTTGCTGTGTTGTATGTTAGATGGTTGTGTCTCTTTGTGTTGGAGGCTTCACTATTAGGTTGTTTTAGTATTTTGAAGAGGTACTTGCTGTGGAGGAAGTGGTTGGCTGAAGCACTTACCTGTGTTTCGTACTCGGTTGGATCGGAGCAGATTTTTTGGATGCGTAGACATTGACTATATAGGATTGAGTGTTTGTGGTTAACGGGTGGCAGCTCTCAAAGTTTAGGTAACCGTGTCCGTCGGTGTGTTTAGTGTAGAGTGATGTGGTGATGTGATTGTTGGTAATATATATATATATATATATATATATATATATATATATATATATATATATATATACAGTATTTATAAATATATACAGTATTTATAAATATTATAATAAGCCTCCTTAATAAATTTAACTCTAGCCCTCTCGCGGATGTTGAGAAAGCTATAATATAAAGTGCTGATTACATACGTTGAACACTCTCGGCAAGTTTTATATATTCGTGCCCCATTTCCTTTAGCAGTAGATTAATGAGACTTGCAGCAGTTGTTAGGCTTTCTCTACATATGAACCACCCAGAGTTATATATTTCTCCCATCGTCTGATGCAGCTCTGGACAGCGTGTTTGTAGAACACCACATGTTAGTCCTCGTATGGCACAATGCGTAACATTCGTAATCCTTATGTCAGACTTATTTCAAAAACAGTTTTGTGTTCACTGAGTGCACCTACGCCGCAGTCATATTTGGAGGACTGAAGGTCGGTGTCAAACAAATTAGATGACAGGTGCATGCGATGGGATCAGGAGTCAGGCAGTTGTCGTTCGAGAAATCAGTTATGAAACTAAAAAAATAAAAATGTGACTAGGCGGTACACTAATGACACCACTATTCCCTCTTTCTCTCTCCCTCTGTCTCTCTCCTTCTCTCTCTAACGAGAGTCGGGCTGAAAACTTTGAAGGAGATGGACCCGTGTTGTTTCGCTCTCTGTAAAGTTATAAAAAGGTGCTCCGGAAGAAAATAAATATATTTTTATATCAAAAGTATAATGGTTTCTTTTCTTTATTACAAATAAGGATATTTTGCAGCACAGAGGTCCCTCCCAGCTAGCCGGTTCCAGAAGAGAAAGCGACAGCGATTATCGTCTAAACGATGATTGCTCGGGGTAAGAACGGCGAGTAAATTACGTGCAACTGCAGCCAGACGTCTCCCATTCGACCTTTCGCCACAATTCATCCCTAGGATGAATGATCCTGCCACATTGATGCCGCGACAATGGTAAACGTTCCGAAGAGGTCTGCCGCCCCGTAAAACGTACGTGCCACATTGCTTCTGCCACGGCAAAGATTAACGCCAAAGGCACTTTGCCACATTGGTTCCGCGACAAAGATATACAACGCCCCCGGCAAAATTACCCCCTCCCGGAAAGCAAAAGTGGCACATTCAAGATGTACCCCAACAGTCATGAGATTAATCTACGTCCCAAACAAACTTTGTTACACTCCGACCATGTCGTAACTTTATAAATCAAGGCTGCATCATTCGGAAAACGCTTTCCTTTCAAAAACAACTTCATGGTTGGGAAGAGATGAAAGTCAGAGGGTGCAAGGTATGGAGAGTAAGGGGATCGGGGAGGGTGTTATAGCCACACGTCCGTGCTTGTCTTCTGGCGACATGCGAGTTGTGGACCGGAGCGTTGCCCTGCAGGAGGAAGATACTTTTGCTGATTTGCTTCGCATCTTGATTTTAATAGCTTCTCTTAATTTCATAAAAAGTGAAGCGTAAATGGCCCCTGTAATTGTTGTACCCTTTGCCAGGAAATCTGTCATCACTACTCCTTCCTGGTCACAGAAGACTGTGAGCATGACCTTGCCAGCGGAGGGCTGCACCCTTGCCTTCTTTGGAGGTAGTGAGTCTAAGTGATTCCACTGTATTGACTGGGCTTTTGTCTCTGGATCATAGTGATGGACCCAAGTTTCATCCAGTGTAATCAGTCTTTTGAAAAACTTTGACTCATCTCCTTGGCACATCTCCAAATTCTTCCTCGAACACTTAACGCGTTCTTGCTTCTGGAAAGGTGTAAGCAACCTGTGAATTTATCTGAAACACCTTATGCATATGCAAATGGTCATGAATGATAGTTTCCACAGACCCTATAATAATATTGACCTATTTTGTTATTTGGCGAATAGTAATGCGTCGTCCTTCAAAAATGACTGCTTCAACTTCACGGGAAGATACCTCATCAATGGCCCAAGAGGAACAACCAAGTCTGGGAGCTTCTTTCCACAGACTTCCGGCCATGTTTGAATTCACGATGCCCGCGTTTTACAAGGACATGTGATTGGGGCATCATCACCATAAGTTTCTTTCATTTCATCAAAAGTCTTATTTGGTGTCCGTCCTTTAAAATACAAACACTGGATCGCTGCGCGGCACACAACTGTCTTTGATCCCCTTAATAACGTGCCCGTTTCCGGTTGATTAGTTTATATGGCGACTGATTGCCAATTCTAGCATGACGCTAGTAACTGACTCTGCACGACCTGACCGTCTGAAATTGTTACTTTCCTGCACTGATGAGATCAATGTGCTTTAAAAGGAACGCATTTGTAGGTATTAATAATTTTATATTTATGTATCAATGTTATAATATACCTATTTCAGAGATTAAAGTCAAGCTTACTCGATGATGTTTAAAATAGACTGGCAGAAAACTATAATGCAAAGTTACGAACACGTGCGTCGAACACTATCGACACGTATTCTACCTCTGTCTGCTTCTAGGTACATATAGATCTTTGTTTCCCTTAATTACGTGATAGTTTCCGGTGGGCGAGTGGATATGGCGACTTTTCGCTGATTCAAGGCTGACTCTGTTAACCAGGTCTGCGCCTCCCGATTGTCTGAAATTGTTTCTTTTCTGCACTGGTGAGAGCAATACCCTTGAAACACTAGCGTATGTAGGTATTGACCACGTATTATTTATTTAGAAATATTATATATATATATATATATATATATATATATATATATATATATATATATACAGAGAGGGAGATAGATAGATAGATATATAGATCGAGAAAGAGAGAGAGAGGGAGAGAGATAGAAAGAGAGAGAGAGATGTAACTGTGAATATCCTAACGGTTTTAACATTATTTAACCTTCATTTTTCAATGCCCTGTTCATTTACGAAAACGCTTTGGAAAGAGATTAGTAATGTATATTATTATTTTATGATTGTCATTGAGAATCCACCCGCATAATCTTCTGTTGAAGTGTTTGTTAATGAGTTAGTATTAATTCCGGTATGTAAAAAATGTAGGTGTACATTGTATGTACAAATATGATGAGAAATACTTAAGAATTATTACATTCTAACACTCAAACGGAATATGTGTTTGTTTGAATTAAGATCAGTTTCCTTCATTAATAGAACGAGTGTATAAGCTTTTAACAAGAGAATGTAATAGCATAGCAAAACTGTTAAAAAATCTACTTTGCAATATGATTTAAACAGCAGCATCTACAACATTAGGGTTTACCTCGAGATTATTTACTCTAACGTAAACCAACACAATTACGGTATTCCCATTGCGCAATAGGGCAGGTTTATTTGTCACTTATTTTTAAAAAATAACGCTTCTGTGGTAGTGAAAGCTGAAGTTTGGTGTTCTGAGAACTGATACCAAAAATTAGATTCCTAACTTTAAAACTAAACCGGGCATTTAGTTTTAAAATCGGGTACAAAAATGTCCAGAAATACCTCATTTCTGCAGGATTTTGCTGACACACTGACTACCACGTTTTACTATTTCACTAATAAATCCAGATAAAATGATATTTTTTGTTAGATACAATGAATGGTAAATATATTCAAACTAGAATTCGAAGTATTAATCATCAATATGTCATTTTTTAACTGTATTCAATAAACGAGCACTCTAACAATTGTACAAACTTACAAAAAAGGCTGAACAGTTTTCCTTTAGAAATGCCCACATCATATTCACAAAAGAGTCACTGGTCACCACTTAAATCGTTCATAACTTCAACAGTGAGATACACATTATCCTAAGGACCAATAATACTCTGAAATGCTCCCTGGGGCAAATCCGGGTAGTTAGTTCTACAAAGTTCCCACAGAGGGGTAGTGAAAGTGGTAGGGCTTCTTGTAGTTCCATCAATTAACTTAAAGATGGCTCTAAATGGCAGTTCATTTTTTATGAAGTTAACAGCCAATGGTATGTAACTTCTTTTTAAAAATTGTCCCCGAGGTTGTAACCATCACTGTCTCACAACCAGTTGGTGTACTGGTATTGCCAACCAGAATTGACTTAACAGTATTTACACTGCTGTACCTTTCTAGATCAGCAGCAACCTCTTCTAGTAGAATAATACCAGTTGCACCAATGTTTGGTATAATTCTATGGGCAAGATATTTACTTACAGTTCATATCTCTCTGATAAATGGAAAGTGGCGCTCTGGTCCCTTGCTTTTCTTAATCATTTTTAACTATTTCCCCTGTAACCTCCTTTTAATGCAAAGTGCCCTTATGCAGAGGCAATACACTTCAATGCAGATAAGATGTTCATATTTCTGGGCATTCTTTTGGTTGCTGGTTACTTTCACTTCACTCTTACCGTTTCTCTATCTATTTCTGATTTATCTATACTATATTTTGAATTAATGGTTAATACTCATGTGTTGTAAGTCTAATAGAAAGGTATTAGCAAAGCAAGCCCCAAGGTTAGAATATATACAACCTCTAATCAGTTCCATAGAATTGATAGGGGCTTTTAAAATACTGTAAGGTCCATTAGACTGTCTACTTGACTCAAAACTGTCATCGATTGTGTTTTACCTTGAAGATGTATATGAAACACTTTATGATGTAGAGGAGCAACTTGTTTAGAATATTGTTGCTGTCTTTCAATTTGCTTGTCTAATTAACCTGCTTCAGCTGAATCTTGTTTGTATTTTCGACAGCATATTTGTCATAGTTGCCTTTTGGTCTATTTTTCTCCCTCTGATCTTTTTAAATATTCTCTCTCTTCAATGGGAACCTGAAATTTAAAAATATGCATGTGTTTAATAAGAGATCTAGCATGCATGGAAAATATTAACGAAAATATCAAAATATAATTTACTAGAAAAAGGACGATCATCAGAAGTATTTACTTAATATAAATATAAAAAATTGGGACATAAATTAGTTTAAATTAAAAAATGCAAACAACAAACAAGCATATAAGTAACATTACCTTCTTGTTAGGAGGACAAGTCCAGACTATATGCCTTGTTTGGTAATTGTCTATATTGTACTTTACAGCAAAGTCATCACATCTTAAGACAGGAAGTTTGCAGCAACATGAAGTAATATAAAATAATGTTTTCAGGTGTTCCTTAATTATTTTAACTTTGGATGGAGTAAGAGTGTTCTTGTTAATTAGTTTGGCCCTCTTGAAACATAATACTTTCACGTTCTGCCTTATATAATATTCCATTTACATAGGCAATGTGAGGTCACTGTTTGCACTATATTAATGATTTCCTTTGTAATCAATTTTGAAATGTCGTTATTTGAAAAGTAAGGATAAGTATTTTCAAGGAAATAACTAAACTGGATAACGTGTCGTAAAGTTGGGGGTTGCGTTTTATCCAAATGACAAGGTGGACCACGCAATCTTTTGGAAGTCTTACTGAGAGTTAAAACATAACATTACATACATTTTTATCAGAAAAAAAGAAGACAATAAATGAATCAGTCTAAAATAGTTTAGTTCATTATATCCTCTAGTTTTATATGAAAAAATGGCTGACACTTATGGTAAGGAGGTTAGTTAGCTTTAGTGATAGTGTGTTTGAGTTAGGGTTAGGTTGCATCTAAAATTGTGGCTTGAAATGACACGACCATTTAAACAGACTCTCAATACTGTTTAAGTTATAGTAAAATCCTTCTTTTTTTACAAATTTTTTTAGATTTTATAGTGGGGGATGACTTTTCCAAATAAATTTCATGTAAAATGACCACCGAATTCATGACCATCACACTACAAACAATACTATAAAATCTAAAATATTGGGTGAAAAACAACAAAAAGGTTTTTTCTAGCGACATAATCAGTAATTTTACACAGAAAAAGAAACATCCATAAAAAATGCAAAAACAAGTGGGGAGTATTTTTAGTGTGATGATCATGAAGTGGGTAATCATTTACGTTGTAATTTATATGGTAAAGTTATTCCCAACTCTCAAATCAAATTATTGCGTAAAATATAAATACAACGGATTTCTCTAGCAACCTACACAGAAAAAAAACGGCCCGTAAAAAATTCAAAAGTTAGTGGTGGGTAATAACTTAAAAGGCGCCAAAAATAAGCTTAAAATATGTCTAGTATAACATAGTATCAGCTATATATTTAATACACACCTGAAACATTGCGGTATTTAAAAATAAACTTCATTGATACAATTTAATTTGAAACACGAAAACAAAACTAGAAGAACGCAACTGCATTACCTACCTAAAAATGGAAATATATTTTATTCAGCGGAAAAAACCAAACACGTTTGAAGTAATGCCAGATACACCTAAAATATAAAACTTAGTAGATTAAAAAAGCATTTTTTAATATTTCAAATAATTAAGTTACTTGCATAAAATACAAGAGTATAAATGATTAAAATCTAACAGCGATCAGTATTTCATACAAGTCATAAACAATAACAACAACATGCATTTGAAACGGTGTAAAGTTAAATAATAGCCCCAAAAAAGTCTAGAGACACTATTATAAACAAACTATATTTATTTTATTAAAATGAAGACATAGTTTCGGTTTAATTGTGCTTTATTCATAATTAAAATTAGTCTAATTTATTTTTCTATTGAAAAATCACAAACATGAATTCCATGAGAGAGAAACAAAATGTAACGATCTTTTATCGCTGTCACTTACGTAAACAGTACGATACTGTGTTCACTAAACACTGTATATTTACTCCTCATTTTACCTTTAAAAATAAATGCTTTTCATTATTTATAATCTTTATTTATTTTTATTTGATTCATTGAGAACAATGTAAATAATTTAGTTGACAAAGTATTTATTAAACAATATTTACACATTTTTATTTCGCCAACAATACAGAATTTTTTATATGGCGGTAAATCTTTGACTGATCACCGAAAGGACATGCGAACTCGCTAATGTCCAACCTTTACAGTCGTTTCCTCACTTTACGGTAACGATTTAGGAAACAAATATGTTGTGTCGGTATTTATCATGCAAAACTTCAACTATTATTGCCATCGCATAACCACGGTTCTAAAATCGATCTGCCCTATTGCACAACCGTGTGACGACTATTTGTGTTGATCCCGTTGATTACGTATTGATTTTACTCGTTTTACTTGCTATCAGTGGTCGTTGGACACGAGACAACTTTGGTATTCTACAATGCCATCCTTGCCATCACTTGCGTAGCAGGTTGTAATTCACCTTCGATTGCATATTTAGTTTTACTCATTGTTGATAGGAACTTTTTCAGTGTATATTTTATATCGATTAAGCAATAAACCTTATATAGAAGAGAATATTCACATCGTAAACTTCTACCAAGTGTTATCGGAAATATCGTACCGTACTGTCCGTAAAAACATGCGTAAATATGTTTTGTATTTATGATATCTGGATTATTTGGACAAGTCTCCACATCTTGTGTTGAATTGCTGGTTTATAATACGTTGTAATGTCGGAATCTGGCGTCGTAAAACAGCTCGCTTGTTGATCAAGCCAACAACATCGCTTGCTAACTGGACGATATGCCGCTTCTCGATTCGGGCGACGTCGCATGGTCTTGCTAATGACGGCTTTCAATCTCTCCCTTGCGGCTGACACAGCAGTAACCCAATTCGGGAATGATATTTCCCTTACTTTTTCTGTCTCTTCGCTTCCGCTCTCAATGTCTGCACCCTAGCTGCCATTGTTAGTCGCTCCTTCGCCGCCACCATTCCCTGCAGACGCTTTGTCGTTGCCATAATTTCGTCCCTGCGGGTTTTTTCTGTTACTGAAATCAATCTACACATAACAAAATATAACAAGGCTTCGCTTTTAAGTTTGAGTCATTTATTTTCTATTAGCTTGTCGACACAGAAGCAAGTTACGTCGTAGTAGAGAGAGAAGCTTACGCTAGTTAATTTCCTAATTACTTAATTATGTGTAAAGGAATGAACAGAGGGCCATCGCCTGACTCTTATTTTTGGGGATCTGAACTCCTATAGCTAATGTAATCGCAACATGGCTAAGGCGTGTTGACTAATCGGCTTCCAAGTCACAACTCAACATCTAACTGCCGTTTTATCACCGGGAAAACTGTGACGTCACGAAATCTCGTGATCGACGCACAGGTGTGACCTAACCCTGGGCCCGAGGTCTCGTCAACTGTCCCCGCGAATCGTGAGAACACATCGCACCAACATTGCACGACATGATTCCGTTACAAATCGCGCAAGTTAAGCGTCTCATTGTACGTCCATCACCCATGCGTCCCATTATATAACACTTGGATATTATTTTAACAATTTAACCTCCAACTGTATTCATGTACGTGTTGTGTGCCCACTCATCTTTATGTCGAACTCGGAAATCTGTACTGAAATTTAATCGGGATCCGTTTGTGGCGCAATATATAAAATTGCTAAATAATCATAATTAGTAATCTATGAGGGTTTGTAAGGGGTGAACTACATCGACATTAAGAATACAATTACTTTAAATATATACACAACTATGACTGAGAGGAACGCATCAAGATTCCCAAGTGGATTAAACACATGTTTCAATAGAAGTTCAGTACACATTCCCGAGTTTCCAAAGATTCCAAGGTTCGACAAGACGGCTGTGAGGGTGGTCAGAAGTATTATCGGCCAAAACGTTGTGAGACTATCATCCGATATAAGAACAGTAGACCGGATACACCAAATCACATGAATTATGAATCCTGATCTAAAATGTTCGATGCATGCTTGATAATCGTGTAATTTCTAGAAGGACTGAACATCTACATATTTCTCGTCTTACAACGCTGCCCTCGGTAGAACCTAATTATTTGTGAAGCTATGTTTAATAAAATAGCTTACTTGATATAATAGAAGCAATTATTTCTATAGTAAGTGGAAGTACACAAGTATTATTTTTGCAAGTAAATGCAGCTACTGTGCATTTATACCTAGACACTATTTTGCTTGATGTCGAACGAATTATTCAAACACTTTATGTAAAAAATAATCCATGGAACATTCTATATTAGTATATTAGAAATAAGCGAATATACTAAATGTGCTACATCCAGGAATGTGTTATTCCATAATAATAATGTTAACAATTACGAATATATATATATATATATATATATATATATATATATATATATATATATATATATATATATACATATATATATATATATATACATATATATATATAAATATTGTGTATATTGTAATATATGTATACATACTATAAAAATACACATCATTATTTTATTCAACCGAAGATGATTAAACGACCTATCGAATATTCTACCAACACCTTTTTCAGCAACAATCGATCACTAGTGTTGAAAGTTGTTTGTTCTATAATAGATACAGTTCGTCTAAAAATCTAAATAGCCTACCTCCTATGAGATAATAAATTTAAAAACTTGATGTTGTTATTGTCTTTACGTGTCCCAACATGTCCACATGTTGTGAATGTGGGGAGGAGTACGATAGGGTACAATGCCGCTTCTCCCCCTGATGTTACAGCGGTGCAGCTTGAAAGCCCATGCAGAGCACAAGACAAATGGAAGAGCCTGCATAAAAAAGTGAAAACTGTCTTATGGCAACATGCTCTACAGAGACGCAGAGAATAAAGAAATTGTGGTGCGACGATAGCGTGAAAGCAATTGTTTCGTCCTTCTTTGAACAAAACATAGCCGTAAGAATGTAAAATATGTGATATGTTCATGAAATAAAATGGTTGTTTTTATTCATTTATTTATTTATTTTAATTTGGTTTTTTAAAGTTATTTTATTATCGATATTATTTGCAAAGTTTTGCAACGAGTGTACTGTAAAATAGTAAGCCGTTATCTAAATTCAAGTTCTGGTCGGATAAAATATTTTGCTGATTACAAAACGTAAAGTGTAGTAGCAATTACGCTGTTTACATATGTTAGAGTTTATAATGAGTACAAACACAACAAGTATTTGTCGAAATTTATTTCAAATGTATTTAACGAGTTTAGCCTGCTCAAAGTTCAAAGAATGATCGTTATTTAATGTATGAGCGAAAAGTGCCTTCGGTGAATTATTATGTTTTAATATCTTTTCATGTTCACAAAAGCTTTTCTTTTATTTCTGATAATGATTCTTACTCGAAAGTGAAAAAAACGGAAAATGAGTTTTAATGACGTTGACTAAGAACGGTGTCCTGTGAACATATTGTTCCAAAGAAGTGAAGAATTTACAGAATTATGTTTTAATTATTATTTGGAAATATTATATAGAGAGAAACATATAATATAGCAAAACGAAGTGCATTTGTTACCTTTCACAAGCTATTTTTTTACTAAAAAAAGTCATCGATTTGTGATAGAAAAAGTTTTTTTTTTTACATGAACACAAACCATTCAACCATTTGGAGAATGAAAATAACACGTCTTTACAATTCATCTTATCTTTCATATATCTAAAAGCATAGCAGTTTAATCGAAATTAGGTGACATGTGCCCACTATGTCTTCCTCGATAAAACCGTTAGTATTTCTAATTAGAGAAGACAAAATTGATATCTGTTCCCATTGTTGTTGTTATATATATATATATATATATATATATATATATATAATAAAATATGAACCTGAAAGTAAACTTTTAGTGAAGTGGTGTAAGCTTAATATACGAGATAGATCAATTATAAAGATAGATGAAAGAAGAGTGATACACATTGGACACCTTATACACGGGTAATTACCAACTGGACAAACCCCATATCTATTTTACAGAAACTTTTGTTTCACTCTCCATTTCTTAATATTTTTTCAAATGTTGAATTTTGGCTATTCCACTGCCATTTATTCTATCTATGTTATTCCTCTGATGATAAGATTTTGATCTTTGAAAAATCTTGGCTTAATGAGAGAATGATACACATAATGTTATTACCGAGTATACCTTGCATTGAACAATCGAAGTTGAAATAAATCTGGACATTCGTACATGTTTATCACTTTTCCTTCATATATATATATATATATATATATATATATATATATATATATATATATATATATATATATATATATATATATATATATATATATATATATATATATTTATATATATATACATAAAAATATAAGTAAATGATAATGAATAGACAATACGATTTAAAGTTTCTTCTTAATCAAAAAGTGTCGCCCTATTTTCTGAGGAATAATTCATAATAAAATGCGAATACTGCTCAAACTTAGATGATGCCAAATTCCTTTTTGAGCCGACAAAGAAATATGATAGATCGTTAAATCCATTACACATCGTTCAATATTCCAATAAATATTCCTGGTCTCTCGGGTTATGTTTGTCTCACGTTGGATACATTTCTTGTAATTTTTTATTCACTTTTTTCTAATATAATTATAAATATGTTTTACATAATGATGAACGACCTTTGATCGAACAGCTGCTTTCATATTAATTCTTGAAGGATCAGAACGCAATTTATCTTTGCTTCGTCAGTTATTAACATTGACCCCTCCAAATACAATACAAACATGAATAGGGAAAATATAATTTTCGCCTTCATATAATGTTTCTGATGTTTTACTTTCGTATGTTACACACGTACACACGTGCACACAGCCCCTCACACACACACACACACACCCACACATATATATATATATATATATATATATATATATATATATATATATATATATATATATACCGATAGAAAGAAAGAGAGAGGATATAGTGAGAAGAGAGAGAGAGAGACTGTAAGAGATACATATGCTAGCTTTCCTCATCCCTTAAAATGTAAGAAAATAGAAGAGTATACTTAGTCGCACTTATGTTTGCATCAGTAATTTAATTTTTCATATAATAAAGTATACAATCATGTCTGATGACCTAAACAAAATCACAAACAGGTTCTGTTTTATTTAGAGTGAAATATTATTCCTAGTCCATTTTTGACGAGAAGGCTTAGGTTATTTTCTATTTCTTCCGAACATGAAGTGGTTTATATCAGCAAGTTAGTTATTCGCTAACATGTAGAGACGAGATGGAAGTACATATATTTGTACATATAGAAATATACAAATAAATACACATATGCCTTTATTGTAGAATTGTATATATATATATATATATATATATATATATATAACATGGAAAATGAAAACACCTAAAAGATCTTATGTGTGCACCAACGAGTTGTCTTCTCCTGAAATATTCTCAATATAATTTATTTGTAGAAAAGCATATGAGGAAAATCGGAAAACGTGTGCAAATTATATCTATCTATCTTGAGGAAGTATTTAAATAATAAGAACAAGTCGATTAACATGAAAAGAATCTGTTCGTTAATTAAACAACAATATGTGTGTTTTACCTGCTATTTTCTATGACATTACACTTGTAAGGTAGTGCATATAACAGTATACTTTTCTGGAATAATATAATGACGAAGTTAGGTTTATAGACGTCCCAAAGATGCGCTTGTTTATTTGGAATGATTTAATTTAGAGTGCACGCACCATCTGTCAAAAATGTATATACCGAGTTTTATAGTGTAATATATGTATATACACACACATATGTATATATATATATATATACATAAATATACATGCGCACATACCCATACACACATATGTATATATATATATATATATATATATATATATATATATATATATATATATATATATATATATATATATATAAAGATATATATATATATATTATTATATATATATATATATATATATATATATATATATATATATAAATAGACATGCACATGTTTTCAGCTGGGATCTAATGTATTCCTGCTGATAGTTGAATATTCGTGTAATAAGACCACGAGGACTTACACAATTCCACAGCATGTAAATATTCACTTGCAATTATCGTAGAGTATTCCGTTATTTATAAAGAGCTGCGTATTAACTCTAATGACGGTTGAAGATTTCACCCGCTGCAAAATTAAACACACGAATTAAAGCATATGTGCACAATACAATTGTATGCACCATGCTAGACATAAATATATATAGTATGACAACACAACAATTGAACAGGGTATGTGTATGTCAAGAGACTACATCATAACTTAAGTAATGATTACCATACTTAATCATTTACATATGATTTCATTTCGTTCTAAGTTGCCGTTTTGATATGTATTCATTCAAAAATGGTGTATTTAATAAAATAAGGAAGATAAACAGGTTTCTTCATAAGAATATTACATCTTCAGGAAAATACACGAAGTCATGAAGTCAAGCTTAAGCCATATAATTAAGAATGATTATCACGAATCATAATACGCTATTAAGACCTACTAAAATACAGAGTATGAATGTTATGTAGTTATATATAAACTGTGTTTATCGCTTCATTGCAGACCATAATATTGTTATTAACTTTAATAACATCAATCGCACATGTTTGAAATTTTGCACACTGAAAGTGTGCTCATTACTAGGTAAGATACCAACATGTTTTGCCAATCGATACTCTATTTCTAAAGTTATAGACATTTATATATTTGTTAACTATCTTTACTGTTTCTCGCTTTATTGCAGGTTTGTTAAAATGCAGTCAATAGTTGATAACAAAAAATTGACTTAGCAGGGATAATTAACTTAATCATTTAAATCATAAGTAACAATATGAATGAAATGTAAAGAAAGGAATCACCAGCGGCACCACAAAATTGAATCATTTATCAACAAATTTCCCATTTCTTTAAATTACCCTCTGCAGTCTCCCATCAACAGATGAAGTCAATCTGTAGACTTGGGAAGGTGTTATGCTACTAGCTACATGAACAATTTAATTCAAGAGGGCATCTTTTGAAGTAAATTGTTGTCCTCCTTCATGAACGTTACCCTTTAAAATTGACCAGAGCTACTCAATCGGGTTTAATTCAGGAGAACAAGGCGGCCAAGTCATGAGACTCTCTCCCTTGATGCCCAGAGATGCGAAGAAGGTAGTTGTAGCCTTTGCTGCATGAGATTGAGCATTGTCGTGCATAAAAATCAGTTGACGTTGACGAAGTAAAGGCAGGTCGTCAAGCCAAGGTTACAAATGCTAATCTAAGAACGATATATATGCTTGGTGTGTGAGTTTCACACCCTCTGGCACTCGGAAAGGTTCAATTAATTGATCACCTATGATAACCGCCCAAAACATAACTTCCCCGCCACCTTGTTGGCGACGAACGCGATGTGAGATAGACGCTCCGGTAGGACTCCACACTTAAGCCTATCCATCCGGACCATCAAGTGTTGCTCTAGCTTCATCTGTGAATAGAACCTGTTGGAAGTCCGTTTTCATGTATTTTTCTGCCCACGCAATGCGTTTTCTCTTGTGGGTTTTGTTAAAAGGAAGGCCTGGAAATGGGTTTCACGTTCCTGGCCATGCCATTCAAGACACTGTATCTGTCCTTCCTGGACATCGGAACAACACCAGCTTTGCCAGAAATAGAGGCGCTAGTGCAATTTGGTTCCCTAATGATATGTCTGCATATTTTTCGCATATCGCGAGGGGAAATGCTCCTTCTTGTACCCTTATCTTTCCTTGGTGCAGTGTTGGGCTTTTCCACAAAAGCAACCAAGGTTCTCTTATCCCTACCCAGTTCATTGGCTACATCCAGAAGTGTCAGCCCTTTCTGCAAGGCCAGCTACAACCCTTTGCCTTTCAGTAGCAGTCAAACGTCGATTCTTTAGCATTTTTACAAACCTGCAATAAAGCGAGAAACAGCGACAGTGGCTAACAAATGCAGAAATGTCTATAACTTTAGAAATATGGTAAAGATTTGGAAAATATTTTGGTTTCTTACTTACGTAGGAGCACACTTTCAGTGTGCACAATTGCCAACTTGGTCGACTTATATTATTGATGTTATTACCAATATTATGATCTGCAATGAAGCGAGAAACACAGTTTATATTCGTAGATAAATAATAAGAGTGAACATTGGAAAAAAATACTATATTGACTGCACCCCCACTAGTTCAAATGAACACATTTGTTTCAATTCATTAACCTATGAATTTTCAAAAAATAGCTCTTATGTTACAGGAAAATTTGGAAGACAAAAGAATAAAGAATCTCTCATAATTGCCTTTTCAAAATGCATTTTTTAAAGCATGCCTTTTTTTCTTTATTAATTTCGGACAGAAGACTATCCATCTTCAAAGAAACGAGAGTGTAGAGTAAAACATAATTAATGGTACCTCTTAATTTTTGTGTATTTGTAGATTTTTAACTTCGATGTTTTTGAAGTAACAGGTAGGTGTGGTCGAACGGCGTACACTGAGCAACGTTTCTTCATATATACACAATTTGTGAAGTTCGTGGTCGCTTATACCCTACCAAAATAATGTCACATAATGAACACTAAAGTAAATCTATAGTATTACCAACATAAAAGATATACCAACAAATTGTTTGGAGCCATACTCTCTTTTTCTGTATAATTTCGGACAGTAGAGTATAGCTACTGTTAAAAATAAAAAAATAAAAAAACGTTTAAATTATTTAAAATAATATATATATATATATATATATATATATATATATATATATATATATATATGTGTTTAAGGTTCATTTTTTTTAAAGCATCTATTGTTAAATTTAAGAAAAAATATACAAATCCGATGACATCAGGATATATTACACACCGAGGATGCCAGGTTTTGGCGAAATATCTGTATCACTTTAAACTTATTAAAAAAAAATGCAAGTTTTAATAAAAAAATGAAAAAAAAATCGGTTTCGATTTATTTATTTTTTTTTTATAAAAAAAGTTATTTATTTTACCTATTCCTTCTTAAATTTAACAATAGATGCTTTTTTAAAAAACATATGAACCTTAAACACTTATACAAATCACGTGCTGCATTCACGTTCTTCATATTTGATGATGGGAAACAACATCTTGCCCATTTGGCTAGGCTGTATAACAACAAGCCGGTAACGAGATAAAAATACAAATCCGATGACATCAGCATATATTACACACCGAAGATGCAAGGCTTTGGCGAAATATCTTTATCACTTTAAACTAACAAAAAAAAAATGCTGGTGTTAATAAAAAAAGAAAACAAAAAAATATCGGTTTCGATTTATTATTTTTTTTTTTTATAAAAAAATTGATATCGCATCTTAATGCTTCAAAAGGTATTTATTTTACCTATTCCTTCTTAAATTTAACAATAGATGCTTTTTTAAAAAAAATATGAACCTTAAACACTTATACAAATCACGTGCTGCATTCACGTTCTTCATATTTGATGATGGGCAACAACATCTTGCCCATTAGGCCAGGCTGTATAACAACAAGCCGGTAACGAGTTAAAAAATACAAATCCGATGACATCAGGATATATTACACACCGAGGATGCTAGGTTTTGGCGAAATATCTGTATCACTTTAAACTAACAAAAATAATGCTAGTTTTTATAAAAAAAATCAAAAAAAATCGGTTTCAATTTTTTATTTTTATTTTTAATAAAAAAATTGATATCGCATCTTAATGCTTCAAAAGGTATTTATTTTACCTATTCCTTTATATATATACATATATATATATATATATATATATATATATATATATATATACGAGATAATCACGTTGACACACCGGGCCCCGTTTGCTAACAGAAGTTAAGCGACGTTAAGCCTAGCCACTACTAAGTGTGTGTCTATATTTAGGCATACCAGGTTATGTATGTGCTGACCGCTTATCTAAGCACTGATTCCAGTGGTCCTGTACTATTGTTATTAGATTCAGGATGTGCTTATTCAGAAGAGATGTGATTGAAAATTCCGTAACCGTAGTCTCTCTACGGTTAAATGAGGTAATATGTATATATATATATATATATATATATATATATATATATATATATATACATTAATGTGTATATATATATATGTATATATATATATGTTCGTATTTAATTGTAAGACTTCGTCAGGATGATAACGTAAAGAAAAATGTAATGCAAGTACATGAAAATATTGGGTTGACATTATGGGTTAATGAGAAGAAGTAGTAGCCACTACTGAGAGCTCAGGATCGAGTTCCGGGCTGGGAGAATTCTGTGGCAGGGAATACAATTAATGTGAGTGGATGTGAGTGAAAATTTTGAGGGGGGTGAACTCAAAATCCATGCTACACCTCCCTCCCCTCTCTCCTACCTTAAGAGAAATTCACTAACACTCCCATAAAGTCCATTCACTCCCACCCCTCCAGAAAGAACACGAAAAAAAAGGTCAAAAATAAGGAATTAATAGACTCTGGAATTGTAAATAAGTCAATGTTATCATCGTTGTAATTGGAACGCTCTGAACCATAACGATACCCCACTATATGTGGCTTAAACATGTTGACGAGACAATTTATTTTCCAATTCTGCAAAAGTATAGCCTGTTAAGAACAGCGAAAGTGTTTAAATACATCTGTAATGTGTATAGTCAAGGGAATTGGCTTGATGTTAAAAAAAAAAACACTCCAACTAAACATATCTAAAAGTTGAGAAAAATAATAATAATAATAATAATAATAATAATAATAATAATAATAATAATGATAATAATGATAATGATAATAATAATAATAATAATAATAATAATAATAATAATAATAATAATAATAATAATAAAAATAATACTATTACTACTACTACTAATAATAATAATAATAAAGTTTACCGACAATGTGGAAAATCCTAACGGCACAACTGAGAGACCACATTTACTATTCTCTGAAACTCCGTGGGCTATTTACTGAGAAACAAAAAGGATTCCAGAAAGAGAAAAAGAAAGGTGCATGATATGTTATACATAGATGAAAAGATCCCGAAAGTAATTAAAAGCAAGAAATAGAACACCTCTATGCCATGGATTAACTACAAGAAAGCGTACGACAGAATCACTCAAGCATAGATAATTGAATGCTTTATAATGTACAAGATACCCGACATGATTATTAATCTCATCAAGAAAGCAATGGACACATGGAGATTAGAACTGACAGCTAGAGGGGATAACTTTACGGAGATAAACATGCAGACACATTTTTTAAGTAGACTCTTTATCACCACTGCTGTTTATCATAGCTGAGATGGCACTCAATTACACACTTAGGAAATGTGATGCCGGATAAAAGTTCACAGAAAGAGAACAAAGAATACACCATCTCATATACATAGACGACCTGAAGCTATTGCAAAAAACAAAAAAAGAACTTAAAAAGCTGATAAATACGACCAGAATCTTCCGTCAAAAAATTAAAATGGAATTCGGAATGGAAAAGTGTGCATTACTAGAGAATAAAAAATAAAAGCTGGAGACGACTGAGTGCATGGAACTACCCAAGCAAGAGCAGATGAGGGCGCTAGGTGAAGAAAACAGCTATACATATTTAGGAGTTTTTGAAGCAGACACAATCCAATCAACAGAAATATAAGAGATGATTGGAAAAGAATACCTGAGAAGAACATGAACGCTCTTAGACAGAAAATGATATAGCAGAAACCTAATCAAAGGAATAACTACCTGGGCAATATCACAAATAAGATATTCTGGACCATTCATAAGCTGGAGGTAAGAAAAAATCAGGCACCTTGACCAGAGGACTAGAAAATGAATGACTATGCACAACGCATCACATCAAAAAGACGATACAGACATACTCTACGTGAAGAGAAACGAAGGGCCAAGAGGGCTGGTAAGTATAGAAGACGGAAGAGATCGAAGTCTACGAAATCACAGAACTCACCGAAGTAGAACTCACCGAGGAAGAAGCAAGAGAAGTGGAAAACATCAAACGATACATGTCTGAGAACAAAACAAATCTCCCATCTCTAAGGAACGAAAATTTGAAGTAGTTTAAAGTTGAAACTGAGACAGTGATCAAGGTACTCGCGTACATCCCAACAGACACTATCACAACCCTTAAGCAACTTGATATATGCGGGGGACAATATCAGTAAATATGAAACTAAGAAAAATAATAAAGAACTGGCCAAAAGAAAGGACCGACAAAACCTGGATGGGAAATCAGACTGGGCACCCAGATAACCAAACTCCGAAAAGAAGTCTACACCGTAAACAGGATGAAAAAAAAACAGGAAAGAATGGAAGATCAGAAATCCGGTACACAAGGAAAGACTGAATGAGAAACATGAAGAATTAAAACAAATGATAGCAGCAATAGAGGGATGACTGAGACGATACAGATTCAATTCACAACAGCAAAAACATAACAGAACCTTTGAAAACAATGAAAGCCAGTTTCACAAAAACGTAAACGGCGAACGACTAACATCAGAATAACCTGACCCGACAGAGACAAAACACTTCTGGAGCAAGATATGGGAAAATCCTAAAACAGACAACAAACATGTCAAGTTGTTGAAAAACATGAAAAATGAACTACAGGAAATAGAAGGAATAGAAACAGAGATTACTAAAGAAACCAATTATGACACCCTTAGGAAAATGGAAAACTGGAAAGCACCAGGTCATAATTGAATACATGCATATTGGTTTTAAAAATTCACGACCCTACATGAAAGACTGGCGCAGAAACTGAGAGGATGTATCCACAAAACAGACATACCAGTGTTGATGACAAAAGGAAGGACAACGCTTATACAAAAAGATGCAAAAAAGGAACGACCCCAATCAACTACAGATCCATTACCTGTTTTCCAGCAAGTGGAAAATCCTTACGGCACAACTGAGAGAACAAATCTACGAGTCCCTAAACAAACGTGGACAACTCCCCGAAGAACAAAAACGATGCCGTAAAGGGAAAAGTAGGACGCATGACCCCTGTACATCGATTAAAAGATCCTGAAGGAGGTAAACAACAGTAAAATGAACATATCAATGGCATGGATTGACTACAAAAAAGCTTACGACAGCATCCCTCAAGCATGGATAATTGAATGTTTGAAGATATACAAAATACCCGAAAGGATGAGTAATCTTATTCAGAAAGCAATGAAAACATGGAGACTGGAACTGACAGCCGAAGTATAACAGCTGACTGCGATAAATATACAGAGAGGCATCTTCTAAGGAGACTTCTTATCACCACTACTGTTTATAATAGCTATGATGCCACTTAACTACATACTCAGAACATGTGATGCCGGATACAAGTTTACAGACACAGAACTAAGAGTAAACCACCTGTTGTACATAGATGACCTGAAACTATTTGCAAAAAGCAAAAAGGAACTGGAAAAACTGATAAATATGACCAGAATCTTCAGCTAGGACATCCAAATGGAATTTGAAATGGAAAAGTGTGCACTACTAAAATAAAAAAAGGAAACTGGAGACAACAAAGAGCATGGAACTCCCACAAGAGGAAATGAGGGCGCTAGGCTAACAGAATAGCTACAAATATCTTGGAGTTCTGGAAGCAGACACCATCAAATCTACAGAAAATGAAAGAGAAGATTGAAAAAAAAAATATTTACGAAGAACAAGAAAATTCCTAGGAACGAAATTATATAGCAGGAATCAAGTAACAGGAATTAACTAATAAGATACTCTGGGCCATGCATAGGCTGGACTAAAGAGGAACTTAGGCACCTGGACCAGAGGACTAGCAAATTAATGACCATGCACAATGCACTACATCCAAAAGACGATACGGACAGACTCTAGATGAAAAGAAACGAAGGGGGAAGAGGACTGGTAAGTATAGAAGATTGCGTGGAAGACTAAAAAAAAGCTGGAAAAATACATAACTCAACACAGAGAAATCCTTATCACTGCAGCAAGAGACACCGTTCCAACGAACAACTCGGGACGCACCGAAACCAGCAACAAAACGACAAGGGATGAAAAGTGGGAAGAAAAATAAACTACGTGGACGCTTTAGAAGACGGACAAGAGTCGAAACGAACGTAAATAGGTGGGCACCGCTAAGAAAAGGACAATTGAACAGAGAAACGGAATATTTACTGATGGCTGCACAGAACAATGCAATTAGGACAAACTACATTAAAGCTAAAATAGATAACCCCCAGGAAAACAGTAAATGCAGACTCTGTGGACAACGAGACGAAACCATGAATCATATAATAATTGAATGTATGAAACTAGCCCAAAACGAGTATAAAAACAGACATGGCTGTGTGGGGAAAGCAGTACACCGGGAACTGTGCAAACAATTGAATTTCGAATAAACAGAGAAATGGACACACATAAGCCAGAAACAGTACTGGAAAATGAAAAACACAAACTCATCTGGGATATGAATATACAAAACGACACACTTATACAAGCAAGGAGACCGGATGTTACAATAATACACAAGAAGGTAAAATCTTGCAAAATCGTAGACTTCGCCGTTCCAGCAGTCCACAGAGTGAAAATCAAAGAAACGGAAAAACGAAGCAAGTACACGGAACTAGCCAGAGAACTGAAAGGAATATGGAGCATGAAGAAAGTCAGTATAATACCAATAATCGTAGTAGCATTAGAAACTATCCCCCCAAAACTGGAAAAAAGACTGAGATCAATTGGAATCAAAGGGATCATTGGAACTATACAAAGGACAACAATGATCAAAACAGCTACAATCTTAAGAAAAATAATTCAATGCGGAAACTAACCCGCATAAGCTACGAAGGGTCACACGGAATATAACACAGGAAGAAAACAAAACTAACGAAAGAACACACAACAAAGAAACGGAAAATGCAAGAAACTGCACTTAACAAGCTCCCCCTACCACCAATGAATTTCTGTGGCCTCAACTGACACAACACGGGAGTGGACCAATGAACAGAGAAAACAAGAAACGCCATCAGCTCAGCCCCCCCAAAAAATGAAAATAAATAAAAATAATAAACTCCTCCCAAAAAAATAAATAACAAATATTTTAAAAAGTAAATAAATAAAAAATGGGGTCAACTTGTACATTTTAAATGTGATACGTTTATAATATATATTATTAGTAATAGTATATTTATTAACATGTTTACGTTAATTTTAATTGTTTAACTCTTTTATCCGAAACGTATAAAAAAATAAAATGGTCTCCATCAAGCTTTTTAACTTTTACATCTCATCTATTATGTTCATGTATTATTACTATTATTCGTACTAGAAGCTTTATTTTGTTAGTATTACTTTTATTTGATAACATGTTTAATTATAGTATGTTATGTCCCAATGTGTGTTCTCAAATATGTATACACTATCTGAGTTGATTTTCTTCAGTATTCAAGGTAATACAGAACTATGAAAAGTTAGTTGATCCCTAAATAGTTTTCCTCAATATAAATCTAAATATAACTACATCATATGTGTGTGACTTCCCAATTTATCATACATGAAGTGTTTAGTAATTCAGGATGTATAGGGGAGCGTGGCGATAATAGATGTTGTTTAAGGAAATCACAGAAACATTTAGAGTTCATTTGCATGCAGTTCTCGATTAAAAAGTACTCACAAACTCACTGCCAACATTACAATTTACAGAAATTGTACTGCTGTACATTGAGCAACCCTTGTTTCACAACAGAGTAGTGTGCAGATCATGTACGGCTTTTGATTGAGGCGCTTCGGCAAGGAATGCCGACGAAGCTGCAGTCCTAGAGGTACACGCTCCCAAGCCCGTATCTGCACTCTTGCAGGGATGTTTAGTTTATTAAAATAAAACTAAGTGTGTTTTCCCACACCGTCGAAGTATGACTGAAAAAGTATAAATTTAAAAAATGAATTTTAAAAAATTGATGAAAAGAAATGAAGTAAACAAATGAATAAAAAATAAATGTGGAGGTAACAAATGCAAAGTTAAAAAAGCTTGACAGATTGAAGAAAAAAATGAAGGAATAAAAAAATAATGAAAAATAATGAATTAATCAAAATGAATGAAAAATTAATGAAAAAATGTGTGAATGAAAAAAAATATCAATGAACAGATGAATGAAACAAATAATTCTAGTACTATGAATATCAAAATTAGGATGCCTCCAGGGTTCTACTAAAATCACTATTTCTGATTCCCCTTTTTTATTAAGAATAGTCTGAAGAGAAACGTAATAAAAATAAACAAACATAATGTGACGATGGCGTAAACATATTATGCACGCCTATTACTATGACGGTTGTACCAGTAAACATGGCATCATGTGCACAAGATAACATCAGAAATTGTGATCACATTGAACGTACAATGGACCCCCCCGCCATCCCCCCCCCCAATATATATGTTTTTTTTTGTTTCGATATTATTTTACCCAGGATTATTCCGGGTAAATAATCCATATTTTGTTTATATTTTTGAAGTTTTAGCGAGACAGATACACACATATTTGTGAGATTGGTTTTCTGATTAACTTCTTTATATCAGAATTACAAAAAAAAATCATTCCATCTGGTTTTGCTCTAAAATATAAGCCTGGAACATTAATGAACTACTGGGATTTTCAATTCTAATGGTGTTTCTTCGGGTATGTAAAATGTATCTATTTGTTAGGGTCCTGAATTCAACTTGTAACTTGTTCTCTTCTCGGTTGAATTTCATTCTGACATAGTTTTCTGATTGTTCGATAATCAATTTTTAGACCCTTTGAAATTTAAGCGAACACCTTCCATTACTAATGAATAGCTTATGCAGTTCTTTTAATCACTTTTAGTTCTGTTTTGTGAACGGTTAAGCTTTATTGTTATCATATTGATACTTGCAACAAAATGCATAAAAAAATAGTTAAAAGGACGGTTAGACTCTTAAAAAATGTCTCCGTTGGAGTGTTAGAAAAAGCGGTTGAATGTCTTGCATCCGGTAGGATGCCCATTCACAGCAAAATCCAACAGATAAGAAAATGAAAAAAAAAACAAATATAAACATTTTACACCACTAGAGTTCATATATTACACAGTATAAGATGAGATTAATTCCAACATAGTGCTTGCATGCAATCTCTACACTATATATATATATATATATATATATATATATATATATATATATATATATATATATATATATATATATATATACTACTACTACTATCCATAAAACGAATATAAGGTTGGAGTATAATAAAGCAAATTTATGTTCATAACATATATTTTGAAATCATATTTAAAACAGATGCATTAAATCGTGTGAAGTTAAAATTACATGCGAATGGTACTAAATACAATTTAGTTTTTTTTCTATTCATTCATTTCGAAATGACGTTAACATAACTTGTTTAAATTGTGTATATATATTCGTATATCTACACCTCTCTCTCTCTTTCTCTCTCTATCTCTCTCTCTCTCTCAGTATATATATATATATATATACATATATATAACTATTTGTATGATATAGACATATATATATATATATATATATATATATATATATATATATATATGTACATAGGTTGTTCTTAACAATCAAAATAATGTATAAACCTGAAGTATGTTGAAGTTTCTATTTTCAATATAATGCTGTTTAATTAGCACATGTATAACGCACGAAAAATCGAATAATATTTTTATCTGTAGAAAATCGATTCAACGCGTTTTATTGTATGTGTTCAACTGCTTACTCCATATATAAACGAGACAATAAACCAATTACCATAGTTTCCCTTCATAATTCGCATATCACATTTCAACGCGTGTTCAACGATAATTGAACGTCGGCATTTTCTTTTCGGACGCGCTGACGTCCTTGAACGTTATTGGTCTTTTGTACTTTGTTTTGCTTCTCTACTTTGAATTAAGGTGTTACTTGTAAGTAAACTTACTTACATCATATATATTAAGTTATTCCTAGTCAATGATGTCGTGGAAAAGTGAAAATAATATTATTCTTCCCTTACTGCTGGCAATTCCTTACTGCGTGAAATTTTCACTGAAGTCAAACAATGCCACTAATGAATACGCTTGTTTAAATACATTGCCTTCTCAGGAGAGCGCATTGCGAAATTTGAAAATATACATGTAACTATCAGACCGCATAACTAGCGCATGTTTCGGAATTTTGAAGATGATGATGAATAATCGTGTTATTTTAGATAATTCGCATCACTATTTTCGCCATTTATACTATTATCACTAAATCTCGGCCAATTTGACCTCCGATTTTCTTCTTATGTGTCCTTTCTCGAACTCGGGGATTCGTACAGAATTTCCAAGTGAATTCTCGCAGACCCACGCAGATAGATTGTATTCGTCTCGTACACTATGACGGCGAAAAATTATAAAGCCATCATAACCATTCGTATAACCCGTACTGCTGATTGAATTTTTAAAATTTACAAGACTATCACTTCGAACTGATTGGTAATTAGCAGTCTATCCGTGGGGGCATGCGCCCATATTTCCATAAGTATTCCCGCGCAGCTTGTGGATAATGAACACATATATACCATCAAATGGATAAGATTGACGGTTGTTATGAAAAATTAAATTCATTTTATTTTCCGTTACTGCTGGCACTTATTCAGTGCATTACCATTTCCGTTAAGTCAAACAATTGCACTAATGAATTCCATTGTTTCCAAACTGTTCCGTTCGAAAAATGCATTGCCAAGTTTTCAAGTATTCTGCTTTTGTGTGAGATATGCATTTCAATAGCAATCTGAATAAACTCTGAATATTTTGTCATGTAGCTATCTATTAGTATACTTCAACAAGGTGGATCAGTGGGTGTTTCCCTGATACCTGATTCATATATATATATATATATATATATACATATATATATATATATATTTCTCAAATAAAATGTACGCTAAAATAGTCCGTATTGAGTAATATTTAAAATAATAACTTGTAATCTTGGTAATTAGATTTAAATGTCAATAATCGCACGAAGTGACGTCTCATTTTCTTTTATTCTCTTTTTCTTTTATAGTGTCTTATTTTACTTATCGCACTTAATTTATAGGGTATTCCTCTTTCACGGATCGCTGTCTATCTCTGTTTGTTAACATTTAAAGGTAATAAGGAAAGGAGAGGATAGCACTATAGGCATTGACAATTATAAACATAAAGTAATATCACCTCATCTTACCACTAGTTTGACTGAGAAAAAGATACAGAGAATGATAACACGCACCCTTACCCCATATATATATATATATATATATATATATATATATATATATATATATATATCGAGCAATAAGATATATTTTTGTTTATTTTGTATATTCCACATTTTTGATGATTTTATCGTATTTACATGTTTTTGTAAACTCGATGTTTCTTTTTTAAAACAGTTTACACAGATTACATATGTGACTTAACACGTCACATTTTTTCGAGAATATATTCATATATTCATATATCTTCTAAGTAAATAATCGATTTAAATGTTAATGGTATTTGCAGAACACATTTTTCTTTTAACGTTTTATTTACCTAGCTTTGTATTATATACACATATAATAATTATATACAAAAATATAACATGACTATATACTAATGAAAGAAGTAACCGCATAGCGTATGTAACTTTGTGCTTTAAATGAGACAACGATGTTATTCAAAGTATAATGTTAGGCTTAGTGAATGTCTAATTAAGATGCCCACCGTTTGCAGACGATTGATGTTTTAAAAATAGGGTCATATTTAATCAAGTAAATAATAGAAATACAGTTCGTGAGTTGATATTTGAAATAAACGTTTATGTATTACTTTTCTGCGTAAAAAGACCAAGTGTAATGTTAACAGATAATACGTATTGTAATGTTTGCGAAAGAAACACACAACCCAATTACTGACCTCTATTTGCATAAGGTTGTTTTTGTAAGATAACTTGTCATCTGTATCACAAAGGATACGATTGGTTTTACACCCGTTTAACCATTTTAAGCTCATCCAATATCAAACAGGTTTTTGTTCAGAATCAAGAGGTTTAACAATGTTTCTTTTTGTGAAGGTATTGTTTTAATAATGAACTTTGACCAAACATAATGTGTGATTTATTTTATTTTGATTTTTATTATTTGTCATGTTTTTTGCTTGTTTTAACGGTGTATACATTATTAAGAGATTATCAAAAGTATTCTTTAGTAAAAAAGATCATTTACAGTTCTATGCAAACTAATTGGTGTTGCACCTTGTCAGATGTTATTTTGTAATACTAAAATTATTCGCTTTTATTAATTTATATGCTTGTACAAATATGTATTTTATACATATGATTTTTGTGAACAAGGTATATTTACAAATAATGTTTTTTTCATTAAACACATAATAGATATTGAGTGCTACTTGTTTAAACCAAACGTTACTAGTAAAGGTCGACCCGTCCTTATCGTAGAAATATTCCGCATAATCTAACTTGATAATAAATATGTGCCTCGTTGCAACAGTGAATAATCAGATGATAATATGACTCAGAATTATGATGGGAACCGCATCAACACATTTCAAGATGGAAATCCGTAATTCTCGCTTCCAACTTTTTTTAATAAATACTAGTTTTGTTAATAAATTCCAGTTTTGTTCATCCATACTTATGAGTAACCACTAATCAATAACAACAGCCAGTCATGTTAATGAGATTAGCATACATTGATAAACTATATTATGACTTGTTTAAAACAACACATGAAACAACAATATTTGATTTCTCAAGTATGAAAAGTATTTGGTGACATTAGACGTGAAGACGAACATGTTGTAAAGTAAAGTACATTTGTATGACTCAGTCTGATTCTGTTGTCGGCATTCTTGCAGGAAAAAAACTCGTAATAGTTAAAAACATTCCTAAGTAAATGTGCTCTTAGGGAATCGAATGAATTCAAATTTTACACACCCAGGTATTCAGTCCGTTTCGTTATCACCCTTAACCACCGTAACATCCGAAAATGTTGTAAGCTGTAGGGAAACAGTCCCACGGCAATATGGTCATGAGATAGGAATATTTTCCTTCCGGTCTTATGCACACAGAGTCATGACATTACATAGCCGATTTAGTGTCTGACAAAGTGGGAGGACTAGGTGATGTATCTGCTGTATTTTGTTTTAAGTAGATTTTTGCTATGACATGCAATCCAACTATCATATTCATCATCATTCAAATAGCTTTTTTTATCTCATTTATATTCGTACTGATTTTGCTTATAATATGTAGTGATTAGTTAGTAACAATATCAATAGTTGATTGCTAAATAAGTTGATGGAGTGTCTAAGCGTGTTAAGAGGTTAGTCGAGGATACTGGAACATATATTGCATTCTAATTAACTCCCATGTGTTTTCTCATATTAACTTTTGTAGGAATTATATATCACTAAAAGATGACGAGCTCGTCATTATATGTAGATTTTTTTCAATTATAATGTGTATAAACCATTGTATTGTTTATATATGCTTTAAGTATTACTTTATTGTGTGTGTATTTAATTGGAATTGAGGTTAATGTATCTCTACCACGTAATACATCAAAATTATTGCTTCAAAAGTAAACGGGCATGATATTGTTTAATTTAACATGCTAATTATTTGACAAATGATATTAACTTTACGTGGGCAATCCTTACGAGCGTAGTTTGTGTGTCTGCTAATATAACAGTGGCCTATGTATTTTATCCGAGTGGTTTGCAATACTCCAAATTAATAAGCATATCAACACATCAAACTACTTTTTATATAAATACCCTCTTTATATCCTTCAGGTTTATTGTTTTCAAATATGAATAATTATTTGACTACATAAGATGTCCTATCCATTAATGTCGTCGCCAAAAATATTTACCGAAATTGATTAATCTGTGTTTCAATGTTATGGGTTTGTAATGTTATTGCCGTGATTTTGTTGTTGTTTTTTATGTTTATTGCCCCAAAGGCGTTATTAGATTTCAGGAATAAATAATTAAAGACCAGGTCAAATAGTGATATCAACATGACCTTGCTGTAACAAACAAACTCCCCAACCAATTATGCAGCCGCCAAACCTTAATACCAATGTATTGATCAAGGAAGCGAATTTAATTGTATGTATATATTATTTGGTTTTTAATTAATATCCTATGTTAGGAAGAGACTACTTATATTTTCCTTATTATATGCAAAGATTACTTCATTGTATTTTGTGTTTTAATAACATATCAGATGACCTATCTACTTTGTCCAAAAAGGTATTGTTATCTCCCCGATTTGAACCCTTTTTTGCATGAACAGATGTAGTCTTGTTGGGTTTTTTCTTTTGCTGACTGAGTGCGAACATTAGCTTTAATGATCGATACACATGCGCATTAAACATTCAGTAAGCAGAGTCCAACTTGCGTCGGACCTCTTTCGTTGATTGTGAGCAGTTTGTGAACATTATTTGTTCTTTGTATATTTTTACTTTCGCCAATGTAGTGAAGTGTTCGGCCGAGTTTCTCTGGTATCATGATATTATGCAGCCCACATCGCTTGAGACATTCTCTTAAAAGGTTCTTAACATATCGGTTAGGATATAACTGAATAAATTAGTATATTTTGAGATATCCTGACCAGATATTAAGAGCAAGGTAACTGACAATATATAATACACGCTTTTGACGATAACTTCGCTTCTGTTCAGCGCATAAACCCACTACTTCGCATATATCCAACACATCCTGTATATTTAAAACCATCAATAGTATAGTCAAAGTCGACATTTAGACACAATTATTATACACTATTTTTTCAAAGTTTACCGATATATATGAATCTTTTGATAACAATAAATTACATCAGTACAACTTCAGCCTAAAAAGATATATAGTTTTTTGTTGTTATTTATTACATTTTTGTTTATTGCTTCAGGAATACAAATGACGATATCGACAATTAAGGCCAATTCTAGCCTAAATACAAACTTCAGTTGTAAGGAAGAAGTGTGCAGGTCCACAACTGTTCTTGATATTCAAATGATGAGATATATTTAACATTTGGTTTTATTTTCATAAGACATTCGTAAATGAAACAGTGAAAACGTTGTCGCTTTGTTTCAGAGACTTGCATTATTTGTGAGAATGAGGTAACTGCGTATTCGTTAAATAGTAAGTGGGCGAGGGAGAGAGAACGTTCTAAAAGGTTGGAAGATGTCCTTAAAGTTGATGGGGGTAGCAGGAAAATCAGAAATGATGACCCTTTTGTTCGGCTTTGTTTTCTGCCTCCTGCTCCTGACGACCAATAGTGGAGGACGTCAAAAGCGTAAGGCCGGGACAAGCACACATTAGCGGGCATTGCCTGAATAGCTTCACATGTAGTTTATTAATTATATATATCTTTCTCTCTCTCTCTCTCTCTCTCTCGCTCCCTCTCCCTCTCGTTCAAGCGAACACAAAACGTGTAATTTGCTTTGTGTTTAAATAAATCTTCTAAAAACTACACCAGCGTCCTGCGTTATTCTTCAGAGTCAGATATACTCCGAACACCAAATACGAACCTGGGTACACACTCGACAACTAAATCAGAAATATACAACATCTCTGATATGGAGCATACCACAATAACGAGATCGTGCTATGCTGACCAAAACTATTTCGTTGAAATATTCATGAAAAATGGGTAGATGTGGCACGAAAACAAGAGTCTGAAACGAGTGAGAGAAGATCATCAAACTTTCGAGAAAAAAGAAGAGAGCGAAGAGATTCTACAAGACGTCCGCTGAGGGAGAAAGACAGACAGAGAAAAACAACGCATTAGTAAGTTACTTTCAAAATTGTGTTTTACGTGTGATTACTTGTTACTAAATGAATGGTGAGTGACACGAAAAGAAAGAAAAACAGAATTGTATTAAGATATGGAAAAGTTAACGAATTTACTTTAAAAATACACTGAACGAAAAAGAAAAAAAAGAAAAGTAGACTGTTAATATGAAAAGAAGTGAAAAGAAAAAGTAAGAAGAAAGAAGAAAAAAAAAGAAAGATTAACGTTGACTTTAGACGAACAAGCGTATGGAGAAAACAAAGAAAGAACTATAAAAGGAAGTAGGGATAACATAAACGAACCAATGAAAAATGCGGAACTTGAAGAAAAAAGACGATTATTGCTTGAAATGCACTCACCCACATACATCATCGAAGGAGACAATTGTTGAATAAGAGGATGACATCTCGTCAAGTAGACATCATGTAATTATTGTTTTATTGATTTTCACAATCTTACACACACACTCAAACCAAATGGGAATGATAGGATTTCTGATCATACCTTGTGTTGTTTTCGGTTGCATTGTTTTGGTAAACAATTATTGTTATAATCATGTTGTATGCACTAAAAATATGAGAGAGCATGGAATGAAGAGGGAACGAGCGAGAGACTTTTTTTAAAAAATAAGAACTGGAAAATAGCTGATCTTGTTGACATAACAAAGGGAGTGATGGGATGAGTGCGGTATAGTCAGATAGATAGCTGAGCGAGAAAGGGGGGAATTAAAATGTATATTACACAATTTAATATTACTCCCCTCTCGCTAAGTAATATTATAAATAGTGTAACTATACAACTAAGAAATCTATTAAATATGATCGCATAGCGCATACAACTACGCATTGCAGAACAAAAACAAGAAATAATTTGATCAGAATGGCCAAGTGCAGCTAAAGTCAAAATGCTAGGACGTTTTATTCACAGGGAAAATATTAAATATAAACATAAGAATACAATAAGAGTCTAAGTCCGATTTGTCAATTGATCATCTACGCACATGGAGAAAAATAAACACTCCTACTTCATTGAAGAATAACAGAATTGCAAAACGCATTACGGGAGAACAATTCAAATTCAAAGAGGAACTGATAGCAAAAGTCACACTTCAAGGAAACACACTGACACTAAAAGTATGTGTGATGAATATTCGAGACATTTACTGGGCAGATATATCATGGATAATTTGAACTCTGGGATTGGCCGATGGAATTTTTTCCAGAAAATGAAAATTAAAGATTCTGCTAATAAATTTTACAAAGAATTGACAGAGCATTTTAACGCAAGCTTTTCTAGTGGATGCAATAACATGATTTCTAAGTTTGCCTTTACACCGAGTATAGAGCTAACTTTCCAAAAGACGCGAAATGTTCTGTTAACGTCAGAAGAAAATACTCAACTAATTACTAGATAAGATCGGGAAAAGGGGAGTGCTTCGACGGGTTAGATATAATGAATTGGCTTCATCGACAATATACGTAAAGAATAACGAACGATTCGTTGATATTTTTAAAAGAACGTTAAAAGGCGATGTGTACTCTTTCCTTGAATTGTTTGAATGCGAAATGAATGATTTGCTGAACCGAGCAGTTCGCGTTCTGAGAGATCCCGTGTCCCTAGGTGGGGTGTAGCTGCGACGGATGAGACACCCTCCGTTTCGTCTGGAAATTGACAAAAGCTGAGTAGAGAATACCACTATTCACATTATATGGGAATACCGAAGTCATGGTTGTATTCTTTGTACTGAAACACACCCTGTACGTAACAGTTAATGCTGGATAAAGGTTGGTCCTGTCTGATATTGCTGTAATAGATTTCTAGTTTCGGATTGTCACAGTTTGTGCGTCCAACATCGTAAGAAATGGATAATGTAAACTGAGTAGCATCGAAAGCATTGAGGAGTGCTGGCAAGTTGAGATGTATTGGTGTAAATGAGACTCCTGGAAACTCAACAGGTTATTTTAATCGGTGATAATGTCACGTTTAAAAACTCCTACATCGTGAATAGAAAAAAGAATAAATATAAATGTAAGTGTAAAGTTATGCCATACTTATACTTAATTACATACATTATTAAACATACACACACACACATATATATATATATATATATATATATATATATATATATATATATATATAGTTGTTATTGTTTATTATCTATGTACGTATACGTTTCGTCCTTTTTAATCTGGACTTATCAGCATGAAGATATGACTATTCACTACCGGTCATGCGATTCGAAACTTTTACTAGAAGTATTTTTCAACTAAAATCCAACGTCTCTAACCGCTCGGCCAATTTTAAATAGCTGATTAACAATGATAATTTAACACTTTTTCTCGGCGGTTTAACGGCAAGGCATTCTACTTCTTTTTAAGGGAAGGAAATATGCATTATGAAGCAAGTGACGTCATGCCGTGTTAGTACTACCATTACAGTGCTCTACTTTTGTCGAGGAGCGACAAGCATATATATATATATATATATATATATATATATATATATATATATATATATATATATATATACTCGGCTGACAATAGCTGTCGAAGTTGGACGTTTTGTTAGACGACCAACGAAACAGTTATCTTCCACACTGATCATTCATTTGGAATAGACTTATGTGTATGTTGATAATAATTATATATTTATATTAAACAATTACTTATAGCCCCGTTTACGATGAACATTTTAAGATGAATTAGATAAGCTGCCCAATCATAGCTATCGGTTAGACATTGATATCAGCTGATGATTATGTCCGCTCCATAAAATAAATATGATATATTCTTCGGCTTGTTGCATAGCTGTAAAAGTTGGACGTTTCTGTAAGGCGCCGGAAAATAAGTTAATGGGGATTCGTATCCGTGGCTTTAATCGTTAGACAAGGTTAACAGTTATCTTCTACAATGTCGATTTTAGTAATAGAAAACATATATATACATATATATATATATAGAGAGAGAGAGAGAGAGAGAGATAGAGAGAGATATAGAGAGAGATAGTAAGAGAGAGAGAGAGCGAGAGAGATTCAACTCTCTGTGAATAATTAAACTGTCAGTCGATATGGTAAAACATATATCTGATATAATGTATAATGCATAGAGTTTTACTAAGAATAATATTTCATTATTTTGCTGATTTTATTAATTTATTTTCGTTATAATTCATACCAGGATTCGTTCTCATCTCCTTCTTCCCGACCGATATCAATAATGTTTATTGTAATTGAAATTGATCATTTGCAATTGCGCTTCATTATTTCTTTCCCTTGAATGTCTTGCACTTTTCTTTCCCAACTTGTGTGTTTGTGTGTTTTATGTTTGCGCCCTGCGTCGATGTTCCGTTAAGTTATTCGATCTAAAATCCCCACCCGCGCAAAAAGAAAATAACAGCCCATTCCTACGCGTATCAACCCATTTAAAATGATCTACTCCAAAACGGCACTTAGGTCAGAGGCGATGATTTATCTGAATTCGTAAAGATAAATTTCGATTGCAAAATACTTACGAGGCCGAATATCAATACGCGGGTTCACAGACCTTTACAAAAAATACCATTTCTCACAAGGATATTTTTAATTCGATGCAGGTTTGTTTTCTTCTTTATTTTCCATTAATTCCCTTTCCATTCACATTTTCATTTGTCACTTTCTTTCTTTCGATCACGCTGTGAATAATATAGGATTTTCCAGGGTCAGTAGATTGAAAGAGAAATAGGCGTAAAATTATGAAAAAATATCATCATTATGACATTGGTGGAATTTGTATTAATGTGATTTTAGGTTTTTCCTGCCTTGAAAATGCCATATTAGAGTGAATAGATGTAATAATAATAATAATAATAATAATAATAATAATAATAATAATAATAATAATAATAATAATAATAATAATAAAAATAATAAAAAAGATGATGATGATGATGATGATGATGATGATGATGATGTTGATGATGATGATGATCATCATCATCATCAGCATCAGCATCATCATCATCATCATCATCATCCTCATCATAATCATCATCATCACCACAACCACCACCACCTAGCCGGACAATGTAGACATTCTAAATCAGTATGCACAATTTATTCTTGATAAAAAGTATTGTTTTGGATAATTCATTAAATATTCCCCCGTTTGAATAAATACATATAGCGCATGGTCAGTACTATTAAACATAAACATTTCTCATATTTTATTCTGTAAGAAGTATGCTTGCAATAGCTGGTCTGGTACTTCTACCACTAACTCTCTCTATTGGCAGGTCCGTACAAGAGTCTCAAACCTAAGACGTTTCGCATTTTCACTAAGCGGAAACCCCTGTCTCATGGCTGCAATGTTGCACCTATGTATTTGTTCTACATACACTTTAATGGGATGCCTGTAGACGAACTCACATCATGTGTTCTCCCCTCGGCACAAATACTCGCAATGCACTCGACAAGCAGCACCATCTCCATTCACTGTAAAGGTCCCAATATGCCGGAACGCTTTCTACTTTAATAGTTCCTTCCATCATACTGTTAAATTTTGGAATTGCTTTCCTGATTTCGTTTTCCCTGACGGTACTAACATACAAAAAGTTAAATGTAATGCGATCAAACATTTTGATGCTCCACCCCCTACTTAGACTGTCCCTATGGAAATGACTCCTAATACAGGGAGTTATAAAAGTCTTATGAACATTACAAATGCGTATATCTCATGAACTATTCCAGGTAGAAAAATGAAACTGGTGCCATTTTAAAGCTTGCTTAATCAAGTTGATGGTCATACTAATGATTTTCGTGTTATCTTTCCAGGTGCAGTAATGGCGTTCTCTAAACAAGACAAGGCATTTTGCGTCCTCCAATTTGCAAAGACTGAATCGTGGACATGTGTTCAGCGTGCATTTCGCAGGAAATTTAAAAAAGAAGCCCCTGAAAGGAAATCCATTGTCAGATGGCATGCTAAATTTGTGAAAGATGGGTGTTTGTGCCCAAGTAAGCGAACAGGTCGCCCTTCAACTTCAGAAGATGCAGTTGAGCAAGTTCGGACAGCCTTTCAGCGGAGCCCCCGTAAATCAGTGAGAAGAGCCAGCAGGGAACTTCAGCTTGCTCCAGCAACTGTCTGGCGTGTCTTAAGGAAACGACTGCAAATGGTACCTTACAAGCTCAAGTTGGTCCAAAAGTTGAAGGACACTGATAAGCCACTTCGCCGTGACTTTTGCATTGCAATGCAAGAGAAGTTGGAAGATAACAACTTTGATGACCGGCTTGTTTTTAGCAATGAGGCGACCTTCCATCTGAATGGCAAAGTTAACAAGCATAACACTCACATATGGGGTACTGAGAATCCTCATGATCTTCTTGAGCACGAGCGAGATTCACCAAAAGTGAACGTGTTTTGTGCAATTTCCAAGAAAGGTGTCTATGGACCGTTCTTCTTTGAAGAGGCAACTATCACTGGTGAATCCTATCTCAACATGCTGGAAGACTGGTTAATGGCTCAGTTGGAACAAGCAGAATCTGATGACTTCATTTTTCAACAAGATGGTGCACCACCACACTGGAGTCTTAGAGTAAGGCAGTTTCTTAACACAAGGCTGCCTGGTAGATGGATTGGGAGATCTGGGCGAGGTAATGACGTTCTCATGCCCTGGCCTCCTAGGTCTCCAGATCTTACCCCGTGTGACTTTTTCCTTTGGGGCTTTGTCAAGCAACAAGTCTATGTGCCGCCCCTTCCAAGAGATATTGACGAACTAAAGGCTTGAGTAATGGCAGTTGTGGGAACCATTGACGTCAAGATGCTGGAACGCGTTTGGCAGGAAATAGACTATCGACTAGATGTCTGCCGTGTGACGAATGGTGCTCATATTGAGCAACTTTGAAGATTCCCCACAAAACTCGAAACTTTAACCTTTCCAACGGTACCAATTTCATTTTTCAACTCATAATAGTTTTTGAGTTATTAAAAATCGTTATGTTCCCAAGACTTTTGAAACACCCTGTAGTAGCTCCTTATGTCCAAGTAGAAATGTGCCCCTTTTTTAGATGAATGTGAGTATCCAAAAAGGTAAGATTGTCAGTTGACTAACATTTTCAGTATTGCTATAAATAGTTACTGACTTCCTCAAGTACATGTAATCGGCTACCCTTAGCTCACTTTGATTAGTCACATAGCATAATTTCATATGCATAGAACACATTATATATTTTTCTTTCTAACAACTGTGTAGTTTAAAGATATAGTTTCCTAACAGCGAAATGATATTGTTCTTGACATGCTCAATGAATCATCGCGTTATGTGCATCATCATATGTTCGATTAGTTCTAGCGATGTGCTGAAGATGATTTTTTGGAGGAAAACTGTATTTACGATGGAACTCTTACCAAACTATCAAAACAGCAGGTGAACGTACCTTGAACGCATAAACACGTCTTAACCTTCTCCTCTGTTAGTTTTGTCAGAATGTATAACAACTTTAAAATCATATCCTCGAGAGCGCGTCATGGCTTTTCGATGGAGAGCAAAATAACCTTAATCTATAACAAATCTGTGCAGAAACTTTAAATGAGTGGATGTATATCACTCTTCATAGTTGTCCTCAAGGGGGGATACAAAGTGAATGTCCAAGTTTTATGTAATTCCGAAATTGCATCTGTCGGTTAACGATGTGTTTAACATGATTTTATATCATAATGATAATATTCGCAGAACGTAAATAGAGAAGTAGGCAATATACATTAAGCCAATTATATACCATTGAAAAAGTGTGTTTAACTTTAAAAAATGTACTTACATGTGAATGCATCAATCAGATGTCAGCATTTTTGAATTAAAGCGGCTATATGTGCGGTAATTCGTATTCCACTAAACCAGCATGTTTACAGAACGTAAAACCAACAGACATTCACAACGGCCGACCAAATCAATTCATATATCCCGTAATACCGCGAAAGAGGCGATCGTTTATTAATTTATATATATATATATATATATATATATATATATATATATATATATATATATATATCTGTGTGTAGATGTTGCTGTAACATCATTAGTTCTTTTTAACAAGCACAAGTGCTCCCATAAAATAGTTTATCTTGTTAACGAGTGCGAGTGTTATACCTGATCATACTTTTTTGGCTTCTTTCTCTGTCTCTATCGCTTTTTTCTCAGTGTATATATGTTTACTTAATATTAAGCCACATTTACAGTTTTTCTGTTTCTCACCGTTATCGTGATTTGTCTTCTCTTTCCGTCATACCGTGATCATCTCTATAATTGTCACTTCCTCTTTACTGTGTGTCATTGCTGTCTAATCAGTGTGTCAAGTGAACACATCTTTTAAATCCCCAAAAAACAATTTGTAAGGAGGGTCTGTGTATTTTCTAGATTTACTCCGTATATCTTATACACTTGTCTAACTGTTACTTACTAGATTATTAACTGGGAAGGACTGGACGATCAGTTGGGGATTTCCGCCTTCGGTGACATATCTATCCAAATTAAAGCTTAAGAGCATATTTTGTGACGTTCGTCTCTCCTCATATCCCTGAACATATTTTTTGTTTAAATCGTCGTTATTGTCAGCTACAAAGCAAATGACGTCATAGTTTACTCGATTTTCCTTCTTTGTCTCTAACCTTGACTGATCCCAATGCCCTGTTCTTTTTATCTTACGTTCAACAATCCGTTAGTCACTCGTGAGTAAAATAGTCATTTCCCCAAATATTATGTCAGTAAGATCTGCACTGAGCTATACGGATCTCGAACACAGTATGAATTCGTACCAGCTAAAGTAACCTTTTTAAGATAGGGCCCCTCCACTATGCAACATTATGTGTATCATTACATCTATTAGTAGTATCATTATTTATGTGTTATGATTATTGTATTTAATATGCATTATCATTACCATAAGTGTTACTAATATATATTATCATGCATTGTGTAATAATTATTTCAATTTATTGTATAAATAGATATACTTTCTATATAAACTATACTTTTTTCGCCTGTAACTTTGACGAGGGTAATAAAATAATCTCACGGATCATATATTTAACTAATTCGCTTAACAAAAAACCCGGTTCACCTGTGTGTTCCCACAACAATACTTCAAATTCATTTGTAAACATTATATTTGATGCGCAAAATTAACTTATATTTTAGCTATTCTTATTTTTGTTATGACTCCTTCCAGACACTGTGGTGTGATTTCGTTACAAACGCAAAACCTTACCAGATCACCAGTGCATTGCACCATAGCAGAATAGTAGTTGCCCCTTCTTTACTCTTTTCATTACTACATTACAATACGAATAAATGGTTTAGCCACGAAATCAAAGACACGCGTTATTTATGCTGACAAGATAGCGACACCAACAAATACACCGTTTTGTTTTAATATCACTTCAGACTAACGATTATGTACTTCGCCCAACTACTTATTCTGATGCTTTATTCTTTAATTACAGAATATACAAAACAGAAGACTTTATTTCTTTTTCCAATTCACAGTCATAATTAAACGCGGTGCTTTAGGTCACCGAGCGCATCATCTTAGAAAAAGAAATATAGAAACGACTGAGATAGGTGACAAATAAGCAATACATATTTCATAATCAAAACATTATTTAGGGAGGGACATTACTGTTTTCAATTTCTTCAGGTGTCGGCTAATTTGCGTGTGAACGTACATGAGTTCTCGGAAGACTGAAATACCATATATCTATAGAGATTCATAGAAAATAATTAAAATCACAGACTCATAGTTAATCTCAATACAAATGTGACATTACCGCAATTTCCAAATTTCTTTTGTTTAATATCAGTCACGTAAATTATTCGGAGTGAATTAGATGTCGGCATTATTTTTAATATTTTTGTTTATATCGATAAACTTTCAGCGGCATTTTTTTGTATGTTCACTTCTATGTTTATGCTCCAAGAAATACGTCCTATACAACGCTATGAAATGTATTTTTCTACTGGCCTGCATATTTTTAATTTTCTGAAAGTGTTTTATTGACTTTACATAAATATAACATGTATTCTACATACACTCCTTTGAAGACAGTAAACCACACTAAATCGCCGACCCACGAATTGGTGTTTTATTCATTAAACACAGTTTAATATCGACTTACCACTAACCGTAAGTCCGACTGTAAACACCACCGGATTTAGGGGTAATTGTTCCGGAGTGGCATTCCTGTCTAGTATGCCAAATAGAATATACAAAAAATATAAATATTTTCTACATATCATTTTCAGTGTATGGACACTCTTTCCCATTCTTTCAACAAAAAAATACAAAAAACGGAAATGTTAAAATATTATCAAAGCAATTACGTGTGAATATTCAAAATGCAGTTCAGCAATTTTAACGATTTCATTTGTTTTCATTTTTGAACAATTATATTCGAAGCATGAGCAGAAGATCACGAACTTTTCAATAAACATAGGCATGAATAAAAATGCCCATCATCAATAGTATCTCAAACACAGTATCTCAAGAATTATTCTGTGTGCCCATAAATAATACCGGAAGCCCTCCGGACTTAGAGTTATTGGTAGAGTAGTGGAATTCATGTGTAATATGGTTAACAGAATATACCTAAACATGAAATGTTTTTCCTCACTTCATTTGAGCCCAGGAAAAAAATGCTGACCTTTCAACTAAAAAAAATGCACAAAACAGAACTACAACACTATTATCTAGGCGATTACGTGTGGGCAATACACATATTAAGGAATAGTGAAATACCATTAATTTAAATATATTTTAACTATATGTCTATCACTCCGTCATAGTTTACACACTAAAACACTTTCCAACTAATACAGTTTGGCTAGCTTGTTATGTGTTTTCATTTTTGAAGAGTTACATTCGCGTAGGTAGACACTCACTGACTTTTTAATATGATTCGGAATAAACATGTCCATCGTCAATACTTTCTTAAGAATACAATTCTTTTATTAAAATCTTAGTTAAGCCACACATATCATTCAGAGTGAAGTATATGTCGGCATATATTTCCAACTTCTATCGACACAACTGTCCGCGGATTTTTTAAGTGTTTATTTCTTTTAAATGTAACAACAGATAAGTGCTACCAAACGCAATGACAATTACATTTACTCTAACCTGCATAGTTATACAGTTTTTAAAAGGTTTTATAATCTATTTCGTTATTATCTAGTATTCAGTAAAAAAAAAGTCCGACTGACAATACGCTCGGACTAAGAGTTATTGGTAGGGTAGTTAACATGATATATTTAATACTGTTTTTGAACTTAAGTTTAGTGTAGGAAACAGAATTCCAGGGTATTGCAAGTATATATATATATATATATACTTAGATTTTTTTCACACAAAAAATAGTGTTCATTTCTAATCGCCGAGCTAAACCAGTGCAAGTAGTGAAAGGAAAGGTCTAAGCACATAACAAATCAGACAACCACCTAAGACCACCCCCTGAAATACATTTGGAATAGATCCGTCATTCATATTTTCCTGAGGTAATAAATCACGAATACAATAATGTACATATTATTTACATTAGTACAACATTATAGACATAGTTATATTATTTCATATAACTATTTTAGTAACATATCTAAGTAAATAGCGAGAGTGAAAAAATTGAACTAGATGTAAAATTTGACTACGGAAGTATGCTAGTCTATTGTGTATATATATATATATATATATATATATATATATATAAATATGTTTATATACATATAAGTCTGAATATATTTATTTTTATTTATTACTCATTTAAGACAGACACTAGCAATAATCTTATGCACATCTTATATTTAAACTAATGAAACCCCCATGAGAACGCGTACTATACAGTTTTCCGTTGGGTTTTTGCATTAAATTACATCGTGACAGATTACAAGTTATAACGAAACTATATATATATATATATATATATATATATATATATATACATATATATATATATATATATATATATACATGTGTGTGTGGGGGGGTGTATCTGTGTGTGTGTAAATATATATATAATAGTGTGTATATGTTCATGCGTGAGAGGACCATTTAACGTTCTCGTTGCCTACTACGAAACTTAATGCGTTTTTTGACGGATACTTTCTTCGAAATTATCTATGAAAAAATACTTGAAATTTCGACAGCACCTGAGTTTAGATTTCTTTCGATTTCAAAACAATAAAATGTGTAGCTTTAAAATGAAAGCCTCTTATATAGACATTAATCTAAACATAAACACAATATATAATTATACAGATGTAACTATAATAATGCGCTCACATATACTGATATCTCTCTCGTTATCTGTCTGTTTCTCTCACTCTCTTTCTCACTCTCTCATTATTTCTCTCTCTCCCTCTCCATCTAAATATATATATATACATATATATATATATATATATATATATATATATATATATATATATATATATATATATATATATATATATGTGTGTGTGTGTGTGTGTGGGTGTGTATATTTAATTATGCAAAATCTTCTTAGCTGAACTTTGGTATTAGAGTGTAATGGGATTATCAATAATACAATTTAAATCTAATTTAGACAATCAGTGATGCTGGCCAAGTGGGTTTACTATCATACACCACTAAGCAACATAGCTGTCACTGTCATCCCAACATCCCGTGTCAGCAGTAGTCTCATTTTGACAAAGCCTCTTTCTACTCAGAGTAATACACACACGGAAAAATATCACAAATTTTCCACAAACAGAGAAGATACATCTCTGTTTCACACTACTATATCCTAGCCGACATCGCAGTTGACCATGCCCCGAGATTTAAGCTGCATCACCAATGTACCTCTCTGAAACTTCTGCGAATCATTGTCAGTGAATCCATTCACGCATCATGTATATATATATATATATATATATATATATATATATATATATATATATATATATATATATATATATTTATATATAGTATATGTATTTCAGCAATACTCTTTTATTTATGTAAGCATTGTAAACCACGGCAGAATTATTCTACTGTATTATATATTATTTTCAATTTTCCATGTTTTAAAAGCTACAACATCTTGAGAAAAGTAAAAAAGATGCAATAAATCTATAGTGTTTGCATGTGTAACAACATGTTTACTTAGTTAACCCCAAACCAGACAAGTTGCCACTGTAGACGTAATCTTCTACTGAGAAGTAAGGTCAACGTTAAGGGCTAATCCTAAATTAAGAAAAATGCAACAATGTTAACATACGTTTTAAATACTTGCAGATCGGTACTTTCGGAGCTGGAAAAGAGTTCCAAAGGTTGACAGCTCGTGAATAAAATCTATTTGAGTAGAATGCTTCCGTGATTGGGGGGCCTGCAATGGATGGAATCTAGATGATTTTCAGATGTGTCGAGTGTATTTACGTCGAGGAGAAATAAGGGCAGCAATGTTTCTGGAGCACATTTCTATAGAAGTGCTTGTAAAAGAAGCACAAGCATGCAACATATCGACGATGGAGCCGGGTGGGAGCTTAGTGAATAGTGAGCGCCCTATTGGTTTATATACTCTGGTAGAGACCTTGTCTAAGAGGGAAGGTTGATAGGCGTCCAACAGCCTATATGTTTCGACAATACTATATGCAAGAGCTGATGATAGCTTTGTAGATATACAGTTACGGTGGGGTGTGTCATTGCAATCGGTGGTTGAATAGTGTTTTGTAGTTGTTAAATGGAAATGAGCTTTGTCTTCGCAGCATTACATGTTACCATCCGTGAATGCCACTATTCCACTAAACACTGGAGGTCACTTTCTAAGGATTCAGCTATTGCATCGGATATATGCGCGTATGTTTTACCTTATTCACCTTTCAAAAAATCCATCCACTTGATAGTTCGTTTTGTCTAAACGTGGACAACCAAATATACAGATAAATATCTTAGATGTTCTGTACGTTTAACTCTTAAGCAATACAAAACTGGTATCTGGAAACATCAGAAGAAAACATTCACATATAAGATTCAGAATTGCAGTTTTCATAAGAAGATGACTGTCTATTTGTTATTGGATGAGTAACACAAACAGAACACCCATGAAACATATCTCTATAGTTGGTTCTTAACATGCTGACGAAGGGAACTCTCATATATATGTATTATTTTAAAGTTAGATGAAAAGAAGGGGATGGGAATCTATGTTTATATTGTTTATTACATACTTCTATTATATTAAACATTACAAAAATATATACGTACATTGAGTTTGAACGGTAACTACTTAAACGATATATTATAACGTCGGCCATCATTATCTGGCATAGGTTCCGTTATTTTTTCTCGAAGGAGATCTGGAAATACACCACAATGAGGCCAAGAATGAATATCATCGTGCTCTGCTCCCTCTACTCTAGTACATTATTTGTGCATACATCTATATCCTCTTCAACTCAGCAGTTTATTTTAACAAAGTCCGTCAAAGAACGCACCTTATTTAGTATGTGTCTCTTATAGTCATTTGTGTTATCCATCAATTGGTGAGCTACATTCATCTTCATTATAGGAAGCAATCAAATATTGCCCATTAAGATATGCAACTCTCACTCTTTCTCCCACATCACTTGGCACTACACGCTATATTCGAAAATAAAAGCCAGGAGTTTATTTGGTCGACGTCTCTCTTACAGCTTCAAAGTTTCAACCCACAATCGCTTAACTTCGTCGAATCATGCACTAAAATTAGATTCGATTGTACACACCAGTTCACAAACGAGTTGTGTCATCTGAAACTTCACGTTTTAAAACTGCATATCTGTAAGCCCCCAAGAGATTCATTGGCATCGTTGCAATGCAATGAAGGGAACCTAGGCCATGGATTTTGCATACGCAGCATCTCGCTTATTGTAGCGTCCCCGATCTGTGTACAAATTATAACAGTGCTAATACTGACGTAACTATGTGTACAAAACAGAACGTGATATGTAACTTTTGTGTGTCATCAACTTATATGATTATAATTGTAAGCACCACTTCCCTGTGTTCTAGTTCAATACACTATTGCTGATGCCCTGTGCTAAACTTCGTTTCTTAGACAACACGTACGCCCCATGCGCTCTTATTTTAAAGCGATCTTATTTGGCTTCATAACTAGATTTGTCCATGGTGTGGATGAATGAGATGGCTGTAAAAGATGCACCAACAAGGTGTTGGTCTCCCAGTACCACATATTCCTACAATAGCGCAAGGGTTCGGGTAAATAGCTCTTCTAGACACATATAATCCCTAAGATGAGGAAAGTAGGAGGCTTTTCAAGGGTACAGAAATCCTGAACAAAAAGGAAAGCCATGGCAGTGTTCTGCATTTCTGCAAATAAATAGGACAATTTACGCAAATTTACGAAATTTATTGATACAGTAATCTACAGTCTACAATGCCGGTGAGGTATGCCTCGTATAGTCGGTTAGACTAGGATTCATCTTTCTGTGTTAGTTGTTGATCAATGACAAAAGTTCTGCATTGAGGCAAGAACGAGGACACGAGCAAGCTGCTTATAACCGGATATGCCAGTTCTCGATGCACTAAATATCCTTGTGTGTCCCATCAAATTCAAGATACATGTTTAGATCGAAGCAACTACTTAATTAAGACCGAACTCGCTCGTAGTAAAAAGCCATATTTATAAATGTTATTTAGCCAAAAGTAGGTTAGAATGACGGTCTGAAATTCGAGAGTCAATCTTGCTAATACATCAGCGTAACAAAATCAACGCTCGCTCTCTGTCTATGTATCTGCCTCTGTTCTATATCTCTCACCATCTCTCTCACACAAACACACTCAGTTCTAACAATATGATGTAAGTCTTCGTTTATACGGTCTTTCTAACTTATGTTGATGTCCGATAATGTACATCTGTTGCCCTCGTATGCGAAAAAGGTTTTAACTATAAAAAAACCTCCCAATTCTGACGACGAATTATTTCCTATTATCAAGAACTCGACAGACAACACGTCTGATACGATTTTGCTACAACAAAACCGGAGATCTGTTACAAAGGTGTCGTTTAAACTCAATGTATATATATATATATATATATATATATATATATATATATATATATATATATGTGCGTGTGTTTATAAGTATATTCAACATTTAATAACTTTTTATTAGAAGAATTGGAAAACAATTAGTATCTTTCACCTTGAGACTTTTACTAATGCCTTTGATTGTGGGCGTGTCTAATTACAATTTACTGGCTCATTTTAGAACACATTTATTGACAACACATTGGACTATATTAGGATGATTATCTGTGTGAATCTCGCGAATATAGCGGGCGTCGTTCAATAACATGCTCAATAACCTAATTCACATAACATACGATTTTTTTTACTTATTGTTGACACTGACATAAGCAATAACAACGTTGTAGGTATTTAATTCGAATAAGAAATCGACATCTATTAATTGTAGCAGAACTCCTACGCAAAACCAAAATAGATACTCAAAGCTGTTGTAAATTACATATAGTATCACAAAAATGGTATCTAGTATAGGACTTTTACTTTCTTACATATCATTTTATAGAATATACATTTAGAAATGTAGCACCGCATATAAACTATCTGATAGCGGATTTTAAGATGAATTTATTTAAATATACGACACAACCGAACACATAAATATCCGAATACAAACACCCAAAAATAATAAATATAATCCTAATATTTGTAGAAATGCTTAGGCTAGCACAGATTAACATTTCTTTAGAAAAAAAATGATATTCCCTACTTTAATATATATATATATATATATATATATATATATATATATATATATATATATATATATATAGAGAGAGAGAGAGAGAGAGAGAGAGAGCAGAAAGAGAGAGAGAGATTTTTATAGGTACACATTTTTAATAAGCAGTGAAATAATGGCGGACGCACTGCCATCATCATCTATGAGGATTGTTTATATGATTTAGTGTATGAAGGAGAAAAAAGGCACAGGAGAAGGGAAACAAAGATGAATCACTTCGTAAACTTTTCTTCTTTTTCTATGAAGATTTTTTTCTCCTTTTCCTAACGAGTACTGAGCAAAAAAAAAGAAGAAAAAAAAGGTAAACAAAATTTAATAAATTACCGAGACGTCTTTCAGTCGACACTCTTCAAGGTAATCGTCGACTATGAAGTGGAATCACGATTAAAAACATGGTCAAAACACCACAAATGATTATCGAGGGTATTAAAAAGAAAATAATAAACAAAATACTTAACAGAATATCCTTCCAAACTAGCTATACTTGACGGAATTTATACAACATGAACGCACATTTACAAAAAAAAAGGCCAGGCTTGAGCAGTGTCGATTATGTAGAATGGTAAATTACTTACCGCCTTAGAACGAATTCAATAATAAACATCGACAAATTAGAAGACTTACATCTCTGGCACTAAATGAAACATAATCAGAATAGCTAAAATCATAGTAATGATGATACAAAGACGAAAATGTCATTGTACATGCCCTAGTATTATGAAAAAAGTATGTAAATGTTATTTTATATAATATACTTATATGCCTATTGTATATATCCATATACATATATATATATATATATATATATATATATATATATATATATAGATATATATATATATATATACATATATGTATATATAGAGAGAGATAGAAGAAAAAAGAGTGATAAATATGCGACGATTGTCCAAATTTATTTCAAATTTCAATTGTTCAATGCAAGGGGTAGTCAGTAATAAACTAGTGTTTATTATTCTTTCCTTAAGCCAAGGCTTTTCAAAGATCGAGATCCTATCATAAGAGGAGAAATACAGATAGATCAGTTGGCTTTCGAAAAAAGCTTTAACATCAAAAAGATTCCCTCCTCCCTAAGTTGGTCTATATTAAAAAAGTATAACTCATACACTCCTGGTTCTGTCTTCTGCCAACTATGTACCTTGGAAACTCATATGATAGCTACTGCACCCATGAACTTAAATGTTATTACTCTAAACATGAACTTATTTCAAATTGCAGGCACAAGCGAACATTTAAATACATTAATTCCATTACTCCCTCTGACACTCCTCCTCCTAGCCAATAACTCCCCTTTTTTAGCATCAGACAAATCTCTAAACTATATATCTCGGTAAATTTGTAACTTCTATTCTTAACGCCCCTAATCTCACCCATTAACCTTCGCAATAAATGTTTTCCTCCCCATAGTTCATAATAACTATATCTACCCGTAGCACCTATCGTTGATTGAAATAACATTATTCCTCCTACTACCCACCGATCATTAACATATCTAATATCTAGACATTTATCCCTCCTCTGCAATATAGCTCATACTATTCTTTTTACTTCAGCTCTACTCCAAAGTTCTCATATTTTTCTTTTTGTCCGTAAACCTGCCCACAAACTTCTTCCATGGCCCCTTTATCTCACTTCCTTATTATCTTCCACGTATAAACTATATCGTCCTTATATTAGCCTCCTCCTAATGGATATATATTTCCTCGTAGCTTCTTTTTGTCCTCTTTTTAACTACGCTCTTCGATTTCCCCTCCAGATAGGTCCATATAATTCATGGGTGCATGTAATTCGTATAAGATCTACAACACACTAGCATTAAAATGTAACACACTAGCATTAAAATGTAAGTTTACTTAATTCAATCCAACCCCGGCCCATAATACTTATATTGAAATCAGTTTCTCTATCTCGTATATTGAGCTAAACCTCTTTACTATAGGTTCCATCTACTAAAAGTTTTACTTTTGGTTAATATTTGATCCTACTGTATGTATATATATATATATATATATATATATATATATATATATATATATATATATATATATATATATATATATATATATATATATCTATATATATAGGTATATATATATATACATATATATATATATATACATATATATATAGTACATACATAATCAAACATCATCTATAAAAACGTCAAACATAGAACATGAGCATACACACTTTTTTGTTACATGCTGAAATGTGCTAATGTTTCTTATAACGAAATTAGAAATAAGAAAATCGAATTATATTGTTAGTTTTTTTTGTAAAAGCTGATCACTGCTTCCGTTTAGAATCTCTTTACCGTCCCAAAACTCGGTAGCACCTGCGAACTTTACCCAGAAAATGATATGCCACATCTGTATTTATTTATGCAAGCGATTCGCTCTATATTTTTTAGTGATCTTTTATTTCTCTCTCTTTTGAATACCATCATTTTTTCCATTTTGTTTAAATTTGCCAATCTATTTTTTTCACTGACTTCAGCTTCTGACTCCGAACATTTTATTTTCGTTATTGAACGCAATTCACCCTCATAAGCTGATAGACGCACGTTGTTTTTTTGTCGATTAAAGCCACACACACATTCACGCACGACACACCCGCACACACACACACACACACACACATATATAAATATATATATATATATATATATATATATATATATATATATATATCCAAGCAAGCGGTGTTGAACGTCACAGTACTTTCTCATGTGTAAATGTTCTTCGTGAGGTGCTCAACGCTTGCTTGGATGATAATTTCCTACCTAAGTATATATATATATATATATATATATATATATATATATATACACGATTTATTTATTTTATTTATATATCGTGTACCAGGTTTCGAGTCTTGCTAAGTGTTGTCAAGTTGATAAGTCCTATTTAATAAGTGTCGGAAGATCATGTACTCAGAATACGTCTATTTTATTCAACAAAATTTACTTCATTATATATAAAAACTCCTCATATAGATTATTATATTTCATTATATTAATATCTCTAAAAAATATCCATCATCATGTATATACACATGTATTATCTGTGTATTTATATAAACATATACTACTATGATGTTATATAATATACTGTGCATATATTTTTAGTATTTACTTCCACATCCTTCAATACATAACATGAGCTCAGTAGTTATATAATGAATATATATATATATATATATATATATATATATATATATATATATATTTATATATATATATATATATGTATATATATATATACATATATATATATATATATATATATATATATATATATATATATATATATATATAGCAAGTAATCTGTCTAAAGGCGTACATGTATTCTGTTAAGTATCGAGGGTCGTGTTCCCCCGATTATAAACGTGTTCAGTTGAATCAAGCAATGTTGCATGCAAAGACAGAGTAATAATTAATAAACAAAATGAAGTTAGTTCAAATAACGTTTATTGAACGTGTGTGTACGTGGAATGATGAAGTGTGTGATGTATGCATGTGTGTCGATGGAAAAACAGTTCTTGAAAAAGGTATAAGAAATGAATCCGGCGTAGGAAAAGTCTTTGAAAAGCCGTACACAAAGAAAACGAGTTGAGAAACTCTTACCGTTGTTTGCCCACGTGTTGACGGAAGAAACGTGTGTTGGTAGTTGTTTTGCTGAGACAAGTTCAAGCGAAAAGCGTGAGACGAAACGCTAGAGTATTAGCGTCGTTCTGTCGACCAGAGAAGAGTGAAACGGAACGCTAGTGTCAGCGTCGTCCTGTCGAGGCCAAAAGGCAAGTGAAACGGAGCGCTGGTGCCAACGTTGTTTTGCGATGCTGGTCTGTGAAGGAGAGAGAGATTTTCCGTTTGGCTCCGGGTTTTATAGTCCGAAGGGCAGATAACTCTGGTGTCGCTTTACAGCGCCACCTGTTGGTGATAAAGCGCCACCTACCGGCAAACCGGTGTAGTTATGTTTTGAAAGGAGGAGGTAACTGCTACAAGGACTCCCCCCCAGATTGAAAAATATTGAAGATATTATTCAATATGAACAGTTGTAGATGAGAAGCATTCTTTGTGGGTATGTCTGTTTTGCTGTTGAAGATTAGAAAAAGTAGTGTGCACGCTACTTATTTCTGTATCTGTATTGAATGATTGATCGCAAGTGCGTCTGCGGAATTGAGTGTTTGTAACGCATGTGGATCTGCGTGTTGTTTGGGTCTGCATCAAGTTTGAGCGCAAGTGAGTTTGCGGTAGAAAAATGTTGAGTGCAAGGTAATTTGCACTTGTTGGTGGCGTTGTTCATGTTGATTAGTCTGCGTGATGCGGAGCTGATGAACGAACGTTGAATTGTCAGTGAATGTTTGGTGCTTGGGTCTGCGCGGTTGTTGATGAGTGAGCACAAGTGAATCTGTGCAGTGTTGATGAGTGAGCACAAGTGAGTCTGTGCAGTTGTTGATGAATGAGCACAAGTGAGTCTGTGCAATTGTTGATGAATGAGCACAAGTGAGTCTGTGCAATTGTTGATGAATAAGCACAAGTGAGTCTGTGCTATTGTTGATGAATGAGCACAAGTGAATCTGTGCAGTTGTTGATGTTGTTCATGTTAATTAGTCCGTGTTGTGGAACTGATAGAACAAACATCTAGTTGTTGAGATTGGTGGTACACTATGGTCAAAATCAGATGCACAAATGTCTGCAAGTGAGTTAGCAGGTCCAGGTACAAGTGGGTCTGTACTGGTGCGCGTCGTTCGAGTTGATGTGTCCCCAGTTGATCAACGAACGTCCAGTTGTTGAGTATTTAGTCGTGCTTGTGCAGTTGTACTCATTTTGAACCGGTGTGATTTCTTCCATAGTGTCGTCAGTGATGTCCGGAAATGTTTGATGAATGTCCGGGAAGAGTTGGTTGTTCAAGTTGATGTGTTCTCCTGTTTATCAATGAACGTCCAGTTGTTGAAGAGGGTTGGTAGCCCTTGAAGGGTGATGTTGGTGCTTGCTGAGCCTGACTTTTTACAACCAATATTAAGTCTTGAGGCTTGGTGATGTTCGACATCGTGTGTTCTGTTTTGTAGTTTTCTTTTCTTTTATGTATATATTTCCAACACGTGGGTAGAAAGGAAAAAGAAAGAAAAAAAAATGGAGTCGTACTTTGTTTCACACGAGGAATGACGTTTTGTTTTCGTTTTAGTTTGTTTGAATGTTAGTTTCCACGTAGAGAAAGAATGGCGGCTTCTCTTTTCTTTGTTGTCGAAAAGAAAGAAAAAAAAAAATTCGTATTTTTTTTTTTTTTGAATTTTCATTTCCGCGTGGTCCGAGAGATAAAAATGGCGTTTTTTTTTTTTTAATTTTTTTATCAACACGTGGTCATGGCAAAGAGTGGCGGCATTTTTTGAATTTTTTTTTTTTTTGTTTGTTTGTTTTTTTGTCAACACGTGGTTATGAAAAAGATGGGCAGCGTGTGAGCGTTTGTTTTCTTTTGTTTTCTTTTCATCTCCACGTGTTCAAAACAAAGGAAGTGGCGTCTTGTAAGGTCCTTTTGTTCGTCGAAAAAGAAAAAAAAAAGGATTGGCAAAAGTTTGTCTTTTTCTTTGTGTATATTTTTCCGACACGTATGTGGAGAAAGAGAAGAAGAAAAAATGAAATTGTAACTTGTTTTATACTCGGAGAAACCGAGAAATGTTTTTGTTTTTTCTTTGTTTGGGTATTTCCGCGTGGCCAGGAAAAATGGCTTCTTTTTTTTTGTTTGTTTGTATATTTCTACCACGTGGGTAGAGAAAAAAAAAAGGAAAAAGATGGATGCGTAATTCGTTTCACCACGAAAGAAAAAACGAGAAATGATATATTTTTGTTTTGTTTTTGTACGAAATTAATTACCCTGCCCCATACAACAAAGCTTGCACGTTGGGTCACCAATTGTTAAGTATCGAGGGTCGTGTTCCCCCGATTATAAACGTGTTCAGTTGAATCAAGCAATGTTGCATGCAAAGACAGAGTAATAATTAATAAACAAAATGAAGTTAGTTCAAATAACGTTTATTGAACGTGTGTGTACGTGGAATGATGAAGTGTGTGATGTATGCATGTGTGTCGATGGAAAAACAGTTCTTGAAAAAGGTATAAGAAATGAATCCGGCGTAGGAAAAGTCTTTGAAAAGCCGTACACAAAGAAAACGAGTTGAGAAACTCTTACCGTTGTTTGCCCACGTGTTGACGGAAGAAACGTGTGTTGGTAGTTGTTTTGCTGAGACAAGTTCAAGCGAAAAGCGTGAGACGAAACGCTAGAGTATTAGCGTCGTTCTGTCGACCAGAGAAGAGTGAAACGGAACGCTAGTGTCAGCGTCGTCCTGTCGAGGCCAAAAGGCAAGTGAAACGGAGCGCTGGTGCCAACGTTGTTTTGCGATGCTGGTCTGTGAAGGAGAGAGAGATTTTCCGTTTGGCTCCGGGTTTTATAGTCCGAAGGGCAGATAACTCTGGTGTCGCTTTACAGCGCCACCTGTTGGTGATAAAGCGCCACCTACCGGCAAACCGGTGTAGTTATGTTTTGAAAGGAGGAGGTAACTGCTACAATTCTTTCCTCTTGAAATCATCAGGTTACGTGTGACTATATATACAGGTTGAGCTAAAAGAAGGTGGACAGTAACCAACATTTATTTAGAGATCACTTATACGTACAAGTACATGTAATAAAACAATTATATATATGAAAATAAAATGTTATTGATCAACGTAAGTGTTCAAACTGTTTTCCTTCTTGATTTACACAGCGTCGAAGCCTGCCCCTTACGCTTCGACAAAAAAATGTGTTATACTGTCCACCTACTTTTGGTTCACCCTATATATATATATAAGAAAAAATGAAAAGCAGATGCCATTTGTAATTTATTTTAAATTAAATTTTTAATCGTTTTAAGGCTGTCTATTTGGTTTATGTGCTGACAATATTGTGTGCTTTCCGTTTGGTTATTTCCTGTGGGCGTGTCAATTTACGTTTTTTATATCTATGTATTTTACTAATTTATTTTAAGCATCTCTTTGTATTATTGTTTTTTTTTGTCATTTTTTGGTCATTTTATGGCTATATCGTGGATCATATATATATATTTCTTTAACTACGTATGCATATTTTCCTAGCTCTGTATTCTAAGCGAGGTTCAGCTTCATTAAGATGTTTACATTTAACTATTAATTACTCTGTTTTATTTCCAGCTTTGATTATTTTTATGATTTTATGATGTTCTTATTTTCCATCAAGTTGGTCTGCTGAATACCTCCGCGCAAATAAAACACAAACTTGTATTTTCTCACACACATATATGTGAAGATATACAGGTATGTGTAATTCACCTCCAACTTATATATTACTCATTTTAGTTTCTCTAATATGAGAGACTTCCGTGATTGTTGTCAACAACGTTGCAGACCATTATGTAAGATAATAGCTGAATGCATATGAATTACGCATGTGAAACTTGCATTTTCCAAAGAAAGTATTTGGACACGTAAACGAACGATTTTCCGGTCAACACTAAAATTAGTGTAAATGTTGTAAGATACTGAGAAATGCTGGTTATGTATTGTTACATATTCAGTTTGTCTTAAAACCTAAAACTTACTTTGGTAAAGAAATGAGGAAATAACACTTGAAATATCGAAAGTTAAAATGAATCAGTTTTACTGGAAAGTTGCACAAATCTCGTATCACAATGTGCGTGCATTTATCATTTCGAAGTTAATATTTTTAGGGCACTGTTATATTTAGGAAGATTACGGTGGATCTTCATCGATGCTATTATTCAAATAGGATCTTTCTACTGTTTTCAAAAGATAATTAACACCCCAATATAAACTCGTGACGCTGTCGTTTCTTCTCTTTTAGTTTGGCTTTTATTCTCCCTCTATTGATTCAATAAGTAATGTCAATGTGATGTACTGTAATAATATCTTGTAAAATGTGTAAATCTAAACTTTTCATTTACACGCGATTTTGCTTAATCTTTTGAATATACCGCTTAGGTTTCTACATATTTTACCTAAATATATTAAAGAAAACAAATAGATGAGGATAAAACAGTGTTTCGCATTTGTATTTACTTGCTGTAAAATAATTTGTCCTTTTAAATGTTTATGTAAATTTGCAAATATAAATTATGCATGTCAACCAGGCCGAGATGTATTAAATTACTTGCTTGTCATGCTTGCTGATACCATAATGGGCCAATATTGTGTTACCATTACTCTACTATGTAAGTGCTCTACCTTGGTTACAAATCTAAATTAAGTGAAATTCAATTAAGTTATTATGTTTCAGCACGGATTTCCAACAGCAGGACTCTCTCATATTTTGCAAATGTCAAAAACAAATAGTTTCACAGTAATACATCATAGAATATGTACAATTATATTACCCTTAGATAAACATACCTCCGAATCGTATATTATTTTTAAGTATACAGCTTAAATCAGTTTTGATAGAAATAAAAGACTACAGCAATCCAATGATTCTCACTGTCACCGTTATAGAATAATACATTAGAAAACTGTACTTACGAAACATCTTCAGTTGCTTGTAATACATAGCCTATTCTATTGGCGGCACTAAATAATTCTACCTTACAGATTTCAGAAACCATATGTTTATACAAAGTGTAAGTGTTACTACATAAAGGCATATGTCCATCAGTAGTTTTTATTAGCAACCATCTTATATATAAAGTAAAAACGTTTTTTCCCTTGTACCTTCGCGTCGAATAGGAAAATAAACTTGAACTCAATAGGTTACTACAATCACTACAACATCAAGCTTATTCGCTCGAGCCTGTTCTTGGCAAACTCTACACTCTTACATCCACCTCGGGCAAATTACTACTTTCGTTCCTCCATCAGTCACTCTCCCCAAAACAGACACCATAGAGGTAGTAGCAAGAACATTTCTCTCTAACATTTTACTCCTCCCACGCTACCAGTCTACACCGGGTACAGCTACACAGCGGATACTTTACACATTTTACACATTATTATTTATGTTACGCCCGTCTTCACATTACAACACAGTAGCATACGTTGCACAGAAAATATAACAGACGCTCCCTTCAATACATGTGTCTACGTCACTTCCGTCAAATACGTTTACGCAATCTCATACTCTCAGCCTCGAACAGCGTATACAGTTCACGAAACGCCTGCCACATTCACTACGCTTAAACAGTTATGCCGATTTCCCTTACCGATCTACGACTACTTCAGATAATACGCCGTTCCTGTTCTGCTATTTACATTATACATCTAACTTAAACAACATTACGTTTTCCTTACTTAAAAAAACAAACTTCTACAGAATTTGAACCAACGGAATACGTTAAGAAAAAAGAAACGGTTACAGATTAACCGATTAACATTGCCTAATTCTTACTTCACATGGATTTTCCCCATTCTTTTAATGGCTATTCATTTAAATTATACCTTAACATTTAAAAACTAACTGTTCACTATTCTGCGACATTTTTAATTCCTACAATAAAAAAAATTATTACTTTCATAAATTATTACTAAATAAAATACAATAACAATGGTTTTTTTGGGAAAACTTCCCTCACCGTTAAATACTTAGAGAAAATAAACAACACATAAACAAACCGATTACATACATTTATTCTTTACGTTTTTCACATTATTTTACATAAACGACATCAATTACATAATAACAAATATATTAAATTTCATCTCTAAAAAATAATATTAAAAAATTACCTTTTCCTTACTAAAACAAAATAAATAAATTTACTTCTACAGATTTTGACCCACCGTAATACTTTACGAAAAAAAAAACCAACGGATTACGTTCAGAAAAAAAAACACGGTTACAGATTAGCAGAATGCCATTCCCTAATTCTTGCTTCGCACGGATTCTTCCCATTCTTTTAATGTCTATTCACTTAAATGATAATTTTTCCTTTCCAAAAATAACTGTTGACTATTTTGAGAAACTTTTAATTCGTACAATAAAAACAAACAAATATTATTATTATAAATTATTACTAACTAAAATACAATAACAATTGCTTCTTTGGGAAAAGTTCCCTAACCGTTAAATATTTTGAGAAAATAAACAATACATAAACAAACCGAATAGATAACTTTTTCCTTTACGTTTTTCTCATTATTACACTTACAGAACACCGATTACATAATAACAAACATGAAAAATGGCAACTATAAAAAACGATAAAAAAAATTACGTTTTTACTTACTAAAAGAAAAACAAAAAACTTTACTTCTACAGAATTTGACCCAGCGTAATACGTTCGGAAAAAAAAGGTTATAGATTAGCCCAATGCCATTACCTACTTCTTCCTTCGCATGTATTTTTCCCATTCTTTTAATGGCTATTCATTTAAATGATGACTTTTTATTTTTAAAATAACTGTTCACTCTTTTGATACAGTTTATTTCATACAATAAAAATAAATATTATTATTTTTATAAATTATTAATAAATAAATTACACTAACAATTGCTTCCTTGTGAAAAGTTCCCTCAACGTTAAATACTTTAAGCCAATTACCAAAACATACACAAACAGAATAGATACATTTTTTTTAATCCAATGTTGGGGGGGAAATTGAAATCTCAGCGATGAATTAAAGAGGCCTACAGAGTCCCATTAAAATCACCCCACCCCATTATCTTTGTATAGAAATTCCATTTTCTTTGGCTTAAAAGACAAATGGAAAATGAGCACCACTGAAAGACACACATAATTAATGTAACCTGCAGAGCATTACACATTGTATTCGGATGGTCGGGGGGAAATAAAATGCCGATTATATGATTATTTTCAATAAGGAAGACTATTCGCTATTTTTTTAATTGACTGCGATTGGGTGACATGAGTCAAATGCCTAGCAGCGGGGTGTGGCGGGATTGATAGGTTGATGTGGTGGATCTGTTTTTAAAAGTAACAAAATATAAATTAACCGATAAGAAAAATATTGTATTCGAGGGAAAGGGGCATAACAGACTGAATTGTACAATATATTTCAATCGACAGAAGACTCAGGAATGTGCGGAAAATTCATCAACGTTAATTATGCTATTTCGAAAAGTAAAACAAATAAAACTAAACCGAAATAAAAAAACCTGTATTGGGAGTGGGGGGATTGCCTATTATATTATTATTTATAATAATACAGACTATTCTCTATTTTTAAATGACTGCGATTGAGTCACATGAGCCAAATGCCTGGTGGCGGACGATGGTGGCCGTGAAAAGTGCTGCCCGTTTTATGTTACGATTCACCTTCTGGCGAGCAAATGTATGGGGCGATTAGATATAACTCTTTCTCAAACACTAAATTAGATATTGTTCTAGCATTGCAAAGCATGCTTCACATAGAAAATGTATATATCCAACAATTTCAGATGGCGTGTGAGCATAATGGAGGTGCAACAAAAATTAAGATCCTCTGACATAGATTCAGTTATCAGTGTGGAAATTCCGGATCCAGTGGCAGATCCGCTTTTACATGATATCATTAGGCACCATATGATTCATGGACCATGTGGAAACATAAACATATGTTCACTCTGTCTCAAAGATGGACACTGCAGTAATAGATATCCCAGACACTTCTTGAGTGAGATTCAATCGGATACAAATGGCTACACACATTATCGACGACTATTTCCTTTAGCTGGAGGTTTTGAGACGACAGTTACCCTACCTGGCAACATAACAGTTCCTGTAGACAACCGATGCGTTGTACCACATAATAAACTGCTTTGTAAGATTTTTGATGCACATATCAATGTTGAATCTTGCAACGGCGTGAAATCAATAAAATACATTTGTAAATATGTAAATAAAGGTAGTGATCAAGATACCTTCACAATTGAAAGTAATGCTCATGATGAAGTTAAGAGATACGAAATGGGACGTTACATATCAACCAATGAAACCATTTGGAGAATACTTAACGGTCACATACATGTATATCATCCCCCAGTTATTCACCTATCAGTTCATCTAGAAAATGGACAGCGGATATACTTTACTGAAAGTACTGCGGAAGATAGAGTTGCAAATCCACCTTCAACCACTCTAACAGCTTTCTTCAAATTGTGTCAAACAGATTTTTTTGCATGTACACTTTTGTACTCAGAAGTTCCATTTTATTATACCTGGGACACAAAAACAAAGGTATTCAAGCAACGATTACAGGGTAAGCCAGTTCCAGGCTATCCGTGCGTTAAAAAACAGAAGTTTTGGGCAGGGCATGCACCGTGCATCCAAATCAATTTCACTGCTTCTGTTTGAGACTGCTTCTACACAATGTTAAAGGTACACAGAGCTTTAATGACCTAAAAACGATCAATGGTCAAGTTATGACTACATTCAGGGATGCATGTGGTGCACCTGGACTACTTGAAGATGATAACCATTGGGATGCTACACTACAGGAAGCATCTATATCTGATTCTGCAAACAATTTGAGACATTTTTTGCGATCATGTGCAGTGTCTCATCCAAAACGACTTTGGGATGCACACAAAGAAGCTTTTACTGATGATTTCCTTCTTAGGAAACGCAATCAACAGCCTGAAGTTGATATAACACTTTCAGACGACATCTTCAATATGGCTTTAGTACATATAGAAGCTATGACTTATAGGATGAATGGTAAAACACTGACAAAATTGGGTCTTACCTCACCTAATCGATCTAATACACACCCGGTCATTACTGCATGGACGCGTGAAATTAGTTATCAAACTCATCAGCAAGCATTAATTGTTCGAGATGGTATCGCACTACTAAATAATGATAGTTAATACTGTAGAAGATCAGCCAGGTGGCCTGATATTCCTTGATGCACCCGGAGGTACAGGAAATACATTTGTTACCAAGTTAATTCTTGCTAAAGTTAGGTCAGAAGGCAAAATAGCTGTGGCAGTGGCATCATCGGGCACTGCAACCACTCTTCTTCCTGGTGGTAGGACAGCTCACTCCACATTTAAGTTGCCATTATCCTTAACAAAAGATGCTGATCCAATTCGTCAAATAGAAAGAGGATCAGATCCTACTAAAGTAATACAGAAGTGTTCCTTGATCGTATGGGATGAATGCACAATGGCACATAAACAAGCGTTCGAGGCTCTAGATAAAACATTGCGTGATCTCAAGAAACGCTATGTTGTTATGGGTGGCATACCACTTTTATTATCAGGTGACTTCCGACAAACGCTTCCTATTGTTCCACGTGGAAGTCCCGACGAAGAACTTAATGCTTGCATTAAATTGTCATATTTGTGGAAGTACATTAAGACTGTAACGTTATTTACAAACATGCGTGTACATCTCAATAGTGACCCAATGGCTGGTGAGTGTGCCTCCCTACTCCTAAAAATAGGTGATGGCAAGCTTGCAACAACCAACAATGGCACGTTTGTTATTACGTTAAGTATTGGCTCAATTGTTTCATCACTCACAGAACTTAGTAGCAAAGTTTAACCAAATATAGCCGAAAACTATGTGCATCCTGAATGGCTAATGGAGAGAGCAATTCTAGCTACTAAACATGACATGGTACATGTCATGAATCAACAACTGCTTGATGAAATTCCAGGTGATGAACAAACTTTCACTTCTGTGGATTCTTACTCTCGATGACGACCAGGCTGTACAATACCCTACATAATTTTTAAATTCATTAGAATTGCTTGGTATGCCAACACACAAATTAATATCCATTATTCCGTCGGATTCTGCAATAGAATTTAAAAGGCTTCAGTTCCCAGTTAAATTGTGTTTTGCCATGACAATTAACAAGTCCCAAGGACAATCATTGGCAGTGGTTGGTCTAAACTTGACTTCACCTTGCTTTAGCCATGGGCAGTTTTATGTAGGATGTTCAAGGGTAGGCTCTCCACAATGTCTATACATATTTGCACCAGAAGGTAAAACATCAATCCTATTTTAATTACTTAAATTACTTCCAGTGAAATGATTTATTTTCTGAATCTATTTATTTAACTTAAAAATTAAAATCATGCTGTTATATTTCCCCGGGCAACGCCGGGGCACGGGTCCTGCTAGTAAGATATACAATTCTTAAAGTAAGCTTTCTAAGATAGCTTTACATTTTTTTAATGAAAATAACTTTAAAGTTAGTCTTTATTACAAGCTGAACACACTGGTAATACATGAAACGACCTGAATAACCCCCCTATAATTAGTGCCGTATATTATAAAAAAGGAAAATGTTTCATTCATAAGGGGCATTTAAAAATATGTACGATGCGTACAATAAAACTTATAGAACAATCCATGTACGCAGGCTCATTGCAAAGTTTGACTTTTAACAATTTACTCATATCAAGCAGCATATAGAGAATACACATACTCGAATATATATGATACGGATAAACGTTGTGTACAACAAAATAGCATAGGCAATAAGTTAGTGAATCCTATAAAAGCTGGCAAATGTGCAAAATTGACATTTACAAAAAAGATATAGGTCTCTACATGATGAATCAAATAGGTAAATGTTCGGCGCCCGTTGCGTGTAGATGAGTGGCATGCCTGTAGTTCAGTGCAGAATGCTATCATGTTTACTAAATCAGATAATGTACGGGTGATGGTTTGTGTTTTACTAATTACGAACTTTTGTGCGTGTTTGCCCGTTTTCTGACAGCTTTTTTTATTATTGCCGTTTATGAGCCTCTAATTCAAAAGACGGGTTACTGTTCTACAGTTCTATATTTTTTACTGCTACAATTAAATGGTCAGAATATCCACGAGTCCGTTTCTTATAATAATTGCAATATCCAAATACATATAACCGTATACACGTAGATGTATTGTAGTATGTTATTTGATGCATGAGTGTGTAGTATCAATGTTAAATTATTTCCTTGTCTGTTCGGTGAATGAGTTTCTTTTCTCACTATGTTTTATAAGTGTTTTTCTCCACGATCCACATTTTCTACAATATTCGGGCCAGTTCTATATACTTGATATTTCTGTCTCATCGTATCCATAGTATTCGGAGGTTGAATTACTTCCTTCACCTTGCTAGTTACTGCCTTTCTTTCGGCTTTAGAGCAATCATAACCACAGTGTATTTAAGTAACGTGTCCTATATAGTGAATATGGTATTATTTTGATAGAATAGTGTGAACGCCATGCATAGTAGAACCATATATAATAGTGTATATACGCAGGACTACCTGCCATTGCCCAGTGCCTTAAAAAAAGAGAAACTTGTAATAACACCTTTCTTTAAAACGCTCTCTTTACCTATATCTGCCATTGTCTGCCCCCCTTATTTTCCTCTTTTCTTCTCTTCAATACATTTTCTTTGTTAATGTTTATTTGTGTTACTATGTTTCACGCTGACGTTAGCTTTCTTGTCTCCCCTTCTAAATGTATCATGTTTACAACTGTATTAATAACTACAACTTTTCTATCTAAGGTATTGAGCACATCAGACTTACGACTATACCATTTACCAAGTGTAATAGTGTATTATAATACACACATGCTCTATTATTCAATCAAATACCATAAAGCAAAGTTAATAATTAATTATTACACAAATATCATTGCTACAGGCTATTAGCTTTTTTGTATGCAGAATGTGTCACTTACGGAATGTACTACTGTATAATTACATTATTGGGTTTCATCTAGTGTGTGGAAGACTTTATGATTACGCATATACACTTTATCAGATGTACTACTGTATTATCACCCAAACCTGGGAAATGTTAATGATTAAGAACCGAATAAAATGTCCTTTAAAATGCTAGCATTTATTTTAAATATTAGCATTTTGAATCAGTAGTAAGACCTGATGACTGAATAGCATTTCTAGAAATCGATTATATATAAAATACACTTAGTTTAAATAAACTGCTTGCTACTTATAAATATAATCTTACTGGAATTGAACACATTCATGCAGATCGACCATATACTATAATAAAATCACAAAAAAATAAGCAACATAATATAACGATATTATATATCTTGTATAGAAGACATAGGACTCATATTTTCTTAATTAAATTAAACTTACATTTACACATGCGTGTGTGTTGTACAAATACACCAATGTAGATTAGCTAACGGCGTTGGCAAGCGAATCTCATATCTCACCAAATTCTCAGACATGAATTAATAAGTATTCATAATTAAATCTACGAAGGATAGAAAAGTAGGGTACGATAGAAACATACGATGACAAAGAATGGTGTGTTACTTGTTTGGTTAATTATGTATCATGGGTTATTAGAACAAATAAAGACTATGTTTTGTGATATTTAATTCAATATCATACCTTATAACTTTATATTTTAGCATGTATTTTGTGTTATTAAGTATGTAAGTAAAGCCATTTGAAACCGGAGTTTGATTGAATCATGTTTAGTATAATAATCAATGTGTGCATGTATAGATATTCCTACAAGTTTGTGTAGCTATGTATGAATGGCAGTGTTCGAATGTGAATAAGGAAATCATAATATAAGCGTATCAAATATATTTTCATTTTAATACATGAAATAATTCAATGTTAACTGTTCATAATTTATTTTTTTAAATTTCCAGTCGGGCGATTACGAAAAGTGAATTAAAGCCAGCGAAATGTATATAAGCCTGACATTATAAGACATTATTAATTTATATTGCATTTATTTTTAATTTAATCTCCTGAATTAATTTAATTTCATTTATTTTCTGACATACCAACAAGGCACCGTCTCATTTAATTATAATGGCACATATAAATGATTTCTAATTCAAAAACCGCAGTATACTTATGTTGGTGTAACTGCACACTTCCTCCTGCTGTTTCATTTCTTTGCAGTGCTTATTTCTATTCCCAATCGATAACGGAATCAACGGGTAGCATTTTATGTTTTCACGGAAAATAAAGGAAGTTAAGAGTGTTTGATTAAATAGTATCGTTCAACTTACTAATACATTGTAATGAACATTTCGTGCCAAATATTGGTGATTTCCATCAAATATTATTTAGCTACAATGTGCACAAGTAATAAAGTGCCTATAAACATCCACTTAAACATAATATACAGGATTGTTTAAAGTCTTCATGAAGTTTGAATGATAAAAAACACTGTATCTATGATAATTAACAAAACTTATATGCAATGAACAATATATAATAAATATGTATTACATTTGACTTACTCCTCATTGCAACACATTTCTACATTTATTTCACAAATGATTGCGTCCTATTTCTTACAAAATTACCAAATTTATTTCTTAATAATTGACTTTACTAAATACAACTGTTTGTGAATCTCCTCTTTATGAGAAAACCAAAAAGAATAAATATAGGATGCGTCTCTTTACCATGACAAGGACTATTTTAACATGATATTATGTTAGATGCAATACGATCGCGGTAAAGCGTAAATCAAGATGCCGTGAAACAGGATGACGTACTAAACATGATTCAATCATTCAGTAAAATTAATTTTCATTTGCATTTTATTTTAGTGTATATGGTTTGTTATTTTCACAAATAAAAATTAAATTTTATAATGTGTGTTCAATAAATGGTGACTTTTAGTAACAGAAATATATTTCATTATTTTAACTTCGTTCAAAAATATGAGTGAACCACGTAGTTCAGTAGACGGCCATCGTGAGGATAGTTCACATTAATTTATTTTAATATCATCTTCATAACGATAAACAGCTCAGTGTACATATAAAAATGCAAATGTGTTACACATTACATTTTTGATCGAAAGTATACACATGCATAGAAACATTTATAATTGTATTTTACAACTAGTTCCTAAATAGACGAATATCAAAGTATTCTTTTCATACTAACTTGTTTAAATTTAAAAAAAGTAACTGAAAAATAGTGAACACATTGATTAGTACGGAACATGTGGATTACTCCTTATATCTCACTACATTAGTGTGTTTAAACAAGCTTCAATCATTCATATAAAAAAAAACGCTCGCAAAATTAAGACGTAACTTCTGGAAAAGTTAAAGAAAGTGAAAGTTAAAAAAATACAATAAATGCGTCTTAAAACAACCACGATGAATGGTAGTTTACTTGCTGATTGTGCTGCCGCTACATTTGGCATACAAACAGTCATCATGATTTTTATGAAATGTATCAAAATTTGAATAAATATGCGTACATTCAAACGGACCAAGTCTGTTCTATGAAGAACATTTGAAGTAGAATTGTTCACTTTAATTCACATATCTTGATATATGTTAAGTAGAGTAGATAGCAAACCGTCGGTTTCCTATCGGCAGCCTCGTAACACAGCTTCCATTATTTTGTTTTTCGTTCCCACATTCTATTAGCAAAGGTGAACAAATTCTGATGTATATATGATACAATAATACATATCATACACAGTCTTAATATTGAAATACACTTTTATTAACGAAAGCATGCATTCAATAAAATATATGTAAAAAGGGGGGAAATGTAAAACATAGGCGAACACTACTTGGAAATGTATGCATCATCAATACTGATTATATTGTCATGATAATTGTATAAAGATTATTTTTTTCGTAAATAATATTTTAAAAATAATTTCAAAACTGTTGGTGGTGGTTCTTGAATTGCCTTAAGTGAATCACACAAACTATAATTACAATAGAGACTGAATGTAATTGCCCATTTAGCTTTGTATTCGCCCAAATGTTGGATAACATTTATTTTTTGTCTGGTCTGAAATGGTATTTTTTTTAACAAGCACTTTTTTGTTGTTTTCTTTTTAGCAACAGGTACTCTTTTTTACTATTTAATAATGGGAGATAATCATGCTCTGTACTGTAGCTTAAATCTATAAAAAAAACAGATTATACTATGTTTAGGTGATTACGTGTTAGACGTCTGAAAAATATGTCGAAAGTTATTTTACAATTGAGAGTATATACAATTAATGTAAAATAATTGGCTATTTCTGTGCAATTCAACTTTTTCTTGAACAGTATGTTTTACCCATTACCCTAAGTCCGAGCGGTAAAGTCGTAAAACGAAACATAATTACCTAAAACAGAGGAATCACTACTCGGTCTCAACCCTAAAAATAAACGCACACAATTAATCTCTCATAGCAAAAAAACAAAATTGGTTTATGCGTGAAACCGATAAAATGACCCGGAAATAGGTAGATCATTAAATGTTTAAATTACATGTAACACTGCAGAGACGAGAAATAAAAGCCGGACATATCTCGTATCCTCTCCATTCTTCATAATTCAAATTATTTGTATCCTCGACCAGATTTGGTAAGTCCACCCCCTAAAGTATCAATCATTGAAAAGATAGTGTGGTCATGTACTCATCGGATTGCTAATTATATATATTCAAAAATTCATAATAATAGGTTTATGAAAATAAAAAAAAACAATACACCTTATAGCTATGCAACGTCTTAATGTTTACATTTACGAATATTAATGTTTTCATATTACTCACAGTGGTGGTTCAAATATATATTCAAAAATGAATGAAAATCCGTCTATTAGTTAAGGACATTACTGTATATAGACACACATATACAGGGTGAGCAAAAAGTAGGTGGCCAGTAAAACACATTTTTGTTGAAGTGTAAGAGCCAGATTTTTAAGCTGTGTGAATCAAGAAGATAAATGTGGTTTACTGCCCACCTACTTTTGGCTCACCCTGTATATATATATATATATATTGAAACCGGTCAGCTGCCCTTTCATCTTTTTAATTTCTTAAATTCATTATGAATAATAAATATTGTCTCTTCAATGCTATTTTAAAGTTTTGTACGACAAAGAAAATATATATATATATATATATATATATATATATATATATATATATATATATATATATATACTTATGAGTCTCTTTCAGAAATTTAAGTTGAGCACTCTCGGAGATGGTAAAAATAGACTGTCAAAAAGCTCTAATGCAAAGTTGCGAATGCATTCATAGAACACTCTCGACTACTCTTCTATCTGTGACCGCTTCTAAGTGCATATCTATCTTAATGTCTCTTAATTACGTGATAGTTTCGGTTGGTCGAGTTTATATAGCGACTGCTTGCCGATTCTAGGCTGACTCTGTGAACACGGTTCACGCCTCCCGACCGTCTGAAATTGTTACTTTCCTGCACTGATGAGAGCAATAAGTTTGAACCCACAGCGTCTGTAGGTATTAATAATTTAATATTTATTTATTTATAAATAATATGTATATATTTATATATATATATATATATATATATATATATATATATATATATATATATATATATATGTGTGTGTGTGTGTGGTGTGTGTGTGTGGGTGTATGTACATGTTTGCCTCTAGTTGTAAACGTATATGAACGTTGATCAGATCGCGTGTGTGTATTCAATTTTTACTTGGGTCTATGTGTAGTGACGCAGATGTTATGTCACTCACAAGCATGTAAAGTAATACAACTGTGACCAATGGGTGAAAATATCTTTAACAACAAAGTCCAAAGTTAATTACTTGTACTCGTAACTACTCCCATTCTACTAATCCTAAAAAGCAAACAATTAACCCCTGATGCTCCACACCATTTTAACAAAATATTAAATATTTTATTAAAGTAATACTGTTTGTTTTTTACTTCATTTATATAATAATAGTTCACCACTTTACAAAATTCACTCAATGGTAAACGTTTATAAGATATTCATATAGAAGCATACTCTGAGTTGATTAAACACGATCATAAGACAAAAGTCGATCATCTTAGGGAACGGCTCGAAAAATATTGGTTAATATTGGACTTTACATTATCATTTTATAATCTGGTAACGTATTTCGAAGATGAGAATATTTTTGAAAAAAGTCTGCTTATAAAAAGTATGTTGTATTTAAGATACATAGAGAAGGACAGTAAAGCTTAGTGGATTGTTTTCTTGCTCTAAAGGTGATCTTAAAGAAAATAGTATAAGCAGTACTAGTAGTACTAGTTATATGATAGTAGTAGTAGTAGTAGTAGTAGTAGTAGTAGTAGTAGTAGTAGTATGCATAGAACAATCGACGAGCCAAAGCTTAGTGGAGTGTTTTCTTGCTCTAAAGGTGATCTTAAAGAAAATAGTAAAAGCAGTACTAGTAGTACTAGTTATATGAAAGTTGCTAGTAGTAGTAGTAGTAGTAGTAGTAGTAGTATGCATAGAACAATCGACGAGCCAAAGGAAGTTGATACTCCCATCAGCCTCATGAACGTTATGATTTTTTTAGTAAAATATAGTTCAATGGAACCTATTTTCATGTTATAATAAATAGTAATATGTAAACAGAACACAGATATAAATATTATATGATACAGTGTCATTAATTAATTTATAATACATTAATGATACATAAGCACACAGAATAAGTTCCTATGCGCGTCGAACAGAAGTCAAATAAGGCGTGTCTGAACAACAGAAATGTGTTACCCAATTATAACGCGACCAAAGTCAGTCATAGTTATCATTAATATATATTTTTTAAGGAAAAAAAACATTGAACAACATGTTAAAAACCCTAATTCCTGAAATGGAATTAAAAAATAAGTGAGTAAAACGCGTGTATATTGTGGCGCCAGACAACTTATTTTTAGTAGTGGGCGAAGTTACAAAGGAAATAAACATTCTCACAACCACATTCAAAAAACGCCAAAGTAGGCTATGCTTGTTTAGGTCATAACAAATTACATAATTATATATAATAAATTAAATTACTGACGAATACTGTGAATATTTTGGTAACATATTAAGGTTAATAGCAAGATCGAAGTATATTTTCCATTTTATTTGACAGAAAGTGTAATCTATTATATATATACATATATATATATATATATATATATATATATATATATATATATTTATATATATGTATATATACGCATAATTATGTAATCATAGATAGATATATAGATATGCATATCCATATACATATTTATTCATGTGTATATATATATATATATATATATATGTATATATATATATGCCTGTGTATATACACACACATACATACATATATATATATATATATATATATATATATATATATATATATATATATGTCTATATATATATATATATATATATATAACACATTACGAGTACGTCATGAGGACAGCTCTTCGTTTGGCGTAATACAAATACGAAAATGCCCACGTTTATGACAATACTTCCTTAATTAATCACATGTTTTCGTTCATTTTAATTTAATTTCATCGAATTCCATCATGAATAATTTATGATTCTCGTTCGTTGATTAAACAGGAACATCTATACATTTCGTTATTCTCTAAATCATTTAAAGACTGCTTTAATAAATTTTGTTTATTTTTAAAATAATATTTCAAACACCACATTCAGCATGTTCGAATTAACGATAGAAACCTGTTTAGGTTTCGGCTAAATATTCCTTATTTTTGAAATTATGTTTCAAATTATGATTAACACGATTTTATTCATAAACACTCATTTTTAGATACATGCCCATGGCTTTAATAAATATTCCGTACGCCAGTCACTCGTCCTGCCACAGTGTTGTTAGCATTAGCCACGCCGATGTGTATTATTTCAGACTCCCCATCATGTGTCTATAGTAAGCTATGGCTCTCCGTCTGTATATTCTATTCATCTTGCAGATATATTTTTATTCGGTCATCCTCGGTCATCCTCGCGTCCAATATATCGGAGCTCTTGTAAAACGCTTGTAAATAAGAAAGTTGCCACAATAGAAGTGCGTAAGCAACACTCCCCTGTTTATTAAACACGTTTAAAACTTATTAAACCCGATAGACTCGCAGATGAGCGTTGGAAGTTGATAAACAATTTCAATGTAAATAGTCGTATTGTTAAGCAGTGACACACTTGTTTCTTAATATAAAATTCTCCTTTCTCTGTCACGATTGAATGTTAAATATGTGTGCTTTCGTTTATTTGTCACGCTTACGTCTATGCTACAATTTTAATCGCCAACACCGGATATTAAATGTTTGCTATATAGAGCTGTACTTGAACTGATACACCTTTCTTTTTCCTGTACGAAGTATGGTTTGACTGCACATGCATCTTCTGGTGGGGATGTGTGTTACCGCCCATAGCGTGACGAGCATCTATCCGCCCCGTTTTCAGATAGTATTTACCCAACTAGAATATATTTTCAGGGTGGAGGGGTCACACATTGTGAGGTTGGGAATCTATGATATTATCCATGGACAGGTAGAAAAAAGATCACCAAAAACCTATTATGCAAAAGGTTTAGAATAGAATATAAATATTTTTTTCATCATAGTTAAAAAAATGTCTTAAGTCTTTTAGAATTCTAACAAAAATGAGAGAAGCACGGAACTGAATAAATCACAACAAGCGAACTCACAATTCGAATGCAGATAACTCACCCTCAAAATATCGATTCATCTTACCACTAATAGTTACACTAAGAAGACTTAATTAGAAAATATATTAACCCTAAAGGCAATCATGACCCTGCCCTCCCATTTAATATCACTAAACCACAGTTAGAAGATACTTAAAAAATCATCAATTTCTCCTCTTTCAAGGCAAAACAGAAGCTACTGATTTATTTCCAATCTAATACATTGACCGTCAATGCAATCCCGCGAAGACCCTTATTGAAAAACGAACTAAGTATGCATAGATATTTAACCAGTCCAATGCACAAAATAACTGTGTTATGGTGCACTCAGTACGATTATACAAATCTGACCATCATTTTAGGCATCTATAAATAGAACATTCATATCGTGGGTTTGTCATGCTCATATCGAGTTGTCATTGTATTAATAGGCATAGCTTTCATTTTCAAAACAAAAAGAAAATGTTACTGACTACAACTGCACATTGTTTATACGAGTCCTACTTAGTTAATACGTTTATATTATAATTTTATTGAATAGTTTTAGAAAGTCGACAAGAGTGTTTCGTTTTGTCTGGCTGAATAACGTATTAGTGTACGTTACTACTACCACAGGTAAATTTTAATGATAAAGGGAAAAACCACCTTTGCGCACGCTGTAATGCTGTCATTGCCTATTATTTTCTTCATTTATTTTCATGCTAAAGTATTTAGTTTGGTAATCAACTACCCACCAGACTTGCGAGCCGATGACCGTGTTAGGTACGGTTCTAAGGGCGATTGTAGATGTGAATCCTTTGGTTTATCGTCCGTTAAGTTCATAATTAGCTGCCTGCTGTTTTAGCTTTGAATACAGTGAGAACTACTACCGGGATTATTTAATCGAGGTAACTAATCATTCCATCCATCATATAATGACTTAGTATGTCACACGTGTTTATGGTAGAATTTTACAACTGTATCAACAGCGTAATGAAGCAGCAATCATGTAGATAGTTTGATTACAAATAACAGTTACTTCAATATCGTTGAGAAATTAAACAGTTATTGATTGAAAACAATCACAGATTTTTAAATATATTAAAATGTATTTCTATTTATGTTTTAATATCTTAATGGCCATCTTGGTGATGCTAAATCGAATTTCCACATGTAAAATGGTAAACATATAAACACGACTAACACTAGTCAATTTATAAAAATGCTGAACCAAACAACAATGCTAATATAACGTGCGTCTATTAAGAACGTTGAAATAAAACATCTGTTTTATTTATTTTTCACACGTGATAATCTAATGGATATGTTGAAGCATTTCTCTCTCGCTCTTTCTTTATTATTTTTTCATCCATTATTGATGTACTATTTTCTATGTTACAGTAAAAAACAGAGTACAGATATTATTGTCCATATTTCTCCTCGTTCATAATTTGTTTTAACATAGAATTAATGTTTTTCTAATCTATTGATATTTGTTACCGCGAATGCCATATCAGGAGCCCTTCTTAAAAGAATAGGAGAAACCGAGGAGTAATATAAGTATGTGTAAAACATAATGAACTTCCCATTGACCCAAGTATTCAAACCAATTCCCAACTTTACCTGAAGATGACTATACGTCGTGAGTTTCATTAGATATGATGATAGTTATGATCCCGTCCAATATCAATTTCGTAAGCATTCCTATGTATGATATAAAAGGGGAGATTAACCTAATAATATAACTATTATTGACATCCCCTTCATCATTATTTAACGTAAAATTAAGGGATGCAGGAGTATACATCACTATTTTATCACCAGTATTCAGTTTCTAACATATTTCTAAAGCTACTGAGTTAATAGTATTGAGGTCATTTACATTAACTATTTTGTAGTTCTTACGTAGTTCTTTCTAAATTAGATGAGTATAAGTTTCGAAACTTGTACTCTAAAAATTGATAGTTTTGTATGGTGGCACTATTAAATTAAGATCATTTTATATGTGTTTAAATGTTGATTTATCTTACTTATTGTTAGATTGGAGTATTTTATACCACATTATTTAACTTCAAATTACCAATCATGGAAAGCAAGCCATGCTAACAATGTTCCAGGATAGGCAAAGTAGTTAGGCATTTAATGTGGTAAAATTTAGCGTATGTATTTTTCGATTCGCCTGAAGGCATATCATATTCCAGAGGGTCTATTATTCATGTGTTCTGGTAATTCGTTCTTAATTCACCTTTTTAAGACGGATGTTAATGGATTATCTTTCAGCGAATAGTTTTAACAAAAAAAAGCATAGTATGTATTATGTCTTTCGTTTAAGGGGTATGGCTTCGAATGTATATGGTCTTAGGTGAACATGTTAGTTTTTCCTTAGTGAACATACTTAAGAAAGGATAGTCAAGTAATCAGCTCAATACGCGGAACAGCAACATGATTGTGAAAATATGTTTCACTATATACTTTCAATACTTTATCTTTACCAACCTCTTCCAATTTTAGTTATATGATTGTCAACCAGTACCAGCAGAGCACATATACATAAGAAAAGTTCATTTGTATTCCAAGCGGCAAGCTTTTATTTGTAAGACAAAACACCTAGCACTGTACTAGAAATAAACAAAGGATAATACTTATTCGCTTATACGCACATGAGTGGTTCCCGGATATTTACCACAGAAGATAATACAAGTGGTGTTCTTGACATTATGTGTGCGATAGAGTATCCTATATTTACAGAACTTTCCTCTTTCTTCCTTCCTCAAGTTAACTGAATCGGTGTTTTATGTTACAGTAGTTTTCCTATGATTTATCACTGAAGTTGTCGGTGGGTTCTCTACAAATTGAAGTGAAAATATCTACAACACATTATAATAGTATCCAATAGAAATCGCAATAGAAATATAAATGGTGCTGCAACGCCCTCATCTTTCAATCATCCGTAAAACTCAACAACAAAGCCATGTCGTACCATACGAATGTTAGTGTATCTGCGTTTCGTTGTTTGAGTTGGTGTCGGCATTTTATCATTATCATTATTATTATTATGTTCATTAAATCATCATTATTATAATTATTATTAGTAGTAGCAGAAGTAGAAGTCGTAGTAGGAGTTCTAGTATTTACTCGCTCGGAATTTGCAGAGGTATCATTAAGAGTAATCACGCACTTGTACACAGAGCTGCTAGTCCCTGAAGTTTAAAAGGCAATTGCCAAGAATTCACCGTACCGTCTGCGTCTTTCTCTTATTGCCGAAACTTTGATTGCGTTTTCACAACCGACGTTTACCGTTAATATTTGGTTGATAGGGAGAATATGTTACAATAAGCTTACTAAAAATATCAGTATTGCCCGTGGGGTTTCTTTAAATGAATACATAATGCACTCTCTCTTTCTATCTATCTATCTCTATCTCAAATAAACACATAGCTTCAATGTTCTTTTACACGTCACGACGATTGCGGGTGCCATTGTGGTTAAGTATTATTATTTTGTCCTCGCTAATTGTTCTCACGCATGAATCATGAATGATTTCTTACTGATAAAAAAATAACGGTGATCCTTTGAGTGTAATTGACAATGTGTCTACTTAGATCCCCGCACAACAATTTGCGGCTCGGGATGAATTTGATCAGGTAAATCATCTTAAAATGTAAATGTTATCAATTGTAGGTTGCTTGTTTTTAATTAACAAAGCCTCAGGTTTTTTTTAAAGTGTACTTGCTGTTATTGATGTTACTTAATCTTAAATCAAACGTGTGTCGGTATGCTTTTTGTAAATGTTCGTAAATGCAGGTAGAGTTCAACAAGTCTATAGTAAGGGGGTGAAATATGGTAGTGGTTGTAGGACAAAACAAATGTAGCTATTAGTGTTATTATTATAAGAAAAAGTCAACTCTAGGTGGTTGTTTCTCTTATAGTGTCGCCGTAGTCTGATTGTCGAAATAAGTATATAATATTTCACATTCGAACATATACTAGTAAAGTGTTAGCTTGGTACTCTTGTTTCATTGCATCGTCCTAGCACGTTCAACCTACTATGTGTGAAAAACTAACCTTAGATATTTGTCGTTGATGACTACACTCAGAGATGGAAAAAGTAATCACATCATACAGTCGGGCACCCGGTTCGGGTTGCACACTTTATTCTATTTAATAGACTTTATTTTATGACGCGTGCCTGATCATATAATAAACTACTAGCATTGCATGCTAGCGATTGGGTTGGTGGATCCTGAGTTTGGATGTGTCCTACTGATGAGCCCGCAAAATCGGAAACTCGAATCTAGAGCTTCCTGTGTCTAAATTTCATGGTTATTATAGGAGGCGGTATTGCTTGACTGTGGAAATAATGATATTGTATCTCGCATACAACACATGGCATATATATATATATATATATATATATATATATATATATATATGTATATATATATATGTATATATATATATGTATATATATATATATATAATTATTTAAAAAATCGAATATATATATATATTTTTTTGTTGTTCACGTGACCGATTATATATATATATATATATATATATATATATATATATATATTTCACGTGAAAATGAAAAATTCAATAATAATTATATTTATAAAATAAAATAAATAATTACACGTCCAATTATTGAGGGTTATGTAATGCAATGTAATTTACCAGTAAAAACGATAACAAAGGCAACAAAGCATCATGGCGATAAATAAATGGTACATATTTTTGCAAAATATTTGTGGTATGGTGGAAACACGCTAGACTGCAACCAGTAATATTGTACGTTCGATAATTGCGCAGGTTAGCCATGCTGATGAGGCTGATTGCCAGAAACAGGCATCTATGTGTTCATTTAACATGTACGTAAATTAACTAATTAATATCTCGAAAACATATAAAAATAATTCAATGTCATTTTCCGCTTAGGAAGTAGAACATACTAAGAAAAAATATGTGTGTTTTATCGACAGTAAAAAAAGAATAGCCGGGCTACGTAGCATTATGGCGATAAAAAATCGTACATCTCTCGACAAGTTGTGTGTGGTCCTGTAGGAAAATCGCCAGACATAAGACAGTAATATCTTTGGTTTGATCTTTGCCCAAGCTAGCCATGCTGTTGACAGCTGATAGCCAGGAACATGTGCACATGGACTTTATGTTATATGTACGTAAATATTAATTGCTTAATTATTATATATATATATATATATATATATATATATATATATATGATTTTGTGTTATTGTTTTTTTTTACTGACGATAACCGACCAGTGTTTACTGGTGAGTTTTTTATTAATATTTGTCGCTACTTTTTTATAAAAATATGCAGAGGACAACATTTTAATATGCCCTTATTCTGACATCTCATCAATGTGTCCATACATAGATTAATGATGTAATTGATTAATTCAGGAATTAATTCATACATTAATTAAATAAATCTATACATAAACAAATGCATTTATAAATAAATAAATAACTTAAAAATGATCTTATATATATATATATATATATATATATATATATATATATATATATACTTAAACAGCAAGTCATTATCCAAGCTAGCGTTATTGAACGTCACGGAACTATCGCGTGTGTACATCTTTTTCGTTAGGTACTCAAACCGTCAGACAATCCTTCTGGTTTCAGGGGGTAGTATGTAGTATTCCGTAGATTGTTCGGCCAATTCTTCGAGCGCTTTCGCTCTTCTTTGTCGTCTTCAGGAGTAATTTTTAAATAAAAATTCTTGAGTTAATGTTTTATAGGTGTCGTTAACGGCGAATGAAAGAAAAGAGGAGGTGCGTGGTTTAGTTGATTATTATTATATTATATTGCATTATATCTGTTTGTTTGTGTATTTGGTTTTATAATTTATGTATTTATTTTATTAATTCTTATTATTACTATTATTATTCATTTTTATTATTACTATTATTACTATTATGTATTTATTTATATTATCACTTTATTTTTATTTAATTATTTTATACTTATAATATGTTCGTACCTGTGTTGAAAGCTATTTAGTAAATAGTAGACTGTTTAGTGTTAATCAATATTACTTCTTGTATTTTAAGTCTGTTTCTGCAGTTATTTCTGTGTATTATTTTGGGGTTAGATGTTAATATTTTTGGTATATCGGCAGTCTATAGTCTTTAATTATGTGTAGTAATGTGACGTTGGATGGCGCTGGTATCGGATAACTGGTAGGTTATACGTGGAGAAAGAGTTGTTGTAGCATGGCCAATATACGTGTTATGTACGTGTTCTTTTTTAGTTGTATGGATACATTCCTTAACATTACATGAGTACATATATCTAGGTGTGTATTGACGGTGTTATTTGTAATAATTGGGTTATTTGTTTTAAATATTGTGTCATAAATTAGTAGTCTGATCTGTTTTGGTGGTCGTTAGGGTTAGTGTATCGCTTTATTATGTGAAAAATTTCTTTATCATCGAGTTCGTAGTTAAGGTTCGTCTGGTTTTTGTGATAGAGGTTGGTCGTATCTTGTTTGCTATGCGTTTTATTTTTGTTGTTTGATTATGATTTTATTGGGTAAATTGTTGTTAAATAATATTTTATTCATATGAGTTATTTTTTTTTTAAATATTCGTTTGGATGAGGATAGAGTGCGTGCGCGATGAACAAGGTTTTTGATAAGTGATAGTTTACATTTTTGTGACCATTCCCTGTGATAGTTGAGGAAGCTCGGATTATTATATGTGGGTGATTTCTATGGTTATGTCATTATTCAGAAGGTTACTGGAGTCAATTAATACGTCGAAAAGGGTGTTGTATTGTTGATGTTGCATTAGGTCGTAGATGTAAGTACCGAGTTGGTTTCGAGTGTTTGCTTTTCTTTTATATTTAGTCAGGGGTCTGTAGCGATAATAAAAATACATAATAATACATAATTAAATAATAGTTATAATAAGAAATAATAAAATAAATAAAAAATAATAAAACCAAATACACAAACTAAAAGATAGAATTAAATATAAAATAATAATAATCAACTCAACCACACACACACTCTCTCTTTTCTTTCAATCGCCTTTAACGACACCTATAAAGCATTAACTCAAGTCTTCTAATTGAAAAAAAAACTACTAGTGAAGACGACTAAGACAGCCGAAAGCGCTCTAAAAATAGCCGAATTAAAAACAATCGGCGAACTACTCTACGGACTGCCACCTGGAACCAGAAGTATTGCTATACGGTTTGGGAACCTCACGTAGAAGATTTACAAAGTTTAGTGACGTTCAACAATGCTTGCTTCGATATATATATATATATATATATATATATATATATATATATATATATATATATATATATATATATATATATATGGGCGTGGGTGTGTGTATACATGTATGTATATGCGTATGCGTGTTGGTTTATGTATCAATATACAACATATACTCCTTAAAATCGCCCCGAATTATACGCGTATTGTAGGAAAATGGCCGTGGTAACCACAACTGCATTTCTAGTAAAAAAATGATCATTTGAGTTTACATTACAGGCGAGGTGATTATTTCTTCGGAAACATCTTTTGCCGGATTTGTTTTCTTACTTAGCTTAACAGTCTCGTCAGTCATACTATTTTGATAGCACTAATTTATGTATAACTTTCACAAGTGCATTGTCGGAAAGAGGTGTATGTTCTTTAATGACTAATTTCACATTACAATCAAAGACGTTTACACGCGGACATTTGTTATTAAATCAGGACAAAATTAGTTAGCAAAATACCATGCATTACTTTATCAGAAAACATTCATCTCTGTTAAAATATTATACAAATTGACTTAAAGATTTAATGGATGTGTTTTTGTGGTTGTAATGACAAAAGTGTCCGTAATTATATCCAATGTATTGACATTTCAACTTGAAGCGCTTAATCATTTGTATTTTGAGAATAAAATTTCTCAGTCAGAACCGTATATTATTAATATCGCAATAAACGTTTTCTGAATTTTAGTCGAATGCAAACATATTAGAGAGGGTTATATTTTATTAACAATAGAAAGGGTTAATGTGCACTTATTTTGTGATATTAGCTAAAGGAATAGATTGTATGTAATTACAAAACACATTGAATTGCACATCTTTGTCCACTGATTACTAGGGCAAATAACACCCTAACCGAGAGTCTAACGTGCAAACACCTTGGTCTTACAGTAGCAGGTTGCACACATTGGAACACATACATGAAAGACATGCCCAAGTCTGCTGTTAAGAAGGTGGAGTCTTTCTATTGTGCTAGAAAACATGTCAAACCTGACAGTATCCTATATCTCTACAACGCCACCCTCCGCCCATGCATGGAGTATTCTTTCAACATATGTTGTGGTGTACAATCCACTAGGCTTTCTCTCTTAGAAAAGGTAAGAAAACGAGTCTCTAATCTTATAGGTCACTCACTATTTATCAAGCTCCAGCCCCTGCCCTATCGCCGCAACGTGTAATCCTTGTGCTAGTTTTATGAGCACTTTAATTGGTTGTGTTCCATTGAACTGGTCTGGCGCCCCCTCGACATAAATACACTCGACCAACCCGACAATAAACTAAATCCAACCAATTAACTCTCTAGGTGTCAAGATGCCGGAGAGACTTCCTCTCAGATAGCTTATTTACTCGGGCATTCGCTATCTGAAACACCCTACGTGCTCCCTGTCACCCACACTAACGACATGCAAAAACTCAAAACTAATGCAAACATGCATCTCGCTGAACAGCTCCTAATCAAGGATACCACTCCACAATTTCACCTTAATTCTCAGTAGCCTTACGTGTACAGTGGAAGTTTGCATTGTTTGGAGTGGATGTTGGTTTTCTACACACATTACAATAAGGTTTAACGAATATGTAAGAGCCTCAAATAATCATGTTGGATGAAGTAAAATCTTAAACATATTCTTTTGTTGCATACATGAAACAAAATCACTTACTATTCATTAATCTGTCTATGTAAAAATATCGGCTCAACTTTATTTTAAATTAATTAAAAACAGCTGAATAGTATTGCCTGGTCGCTTGTATCCACTGCAAGCGAACATCTACTAAACTATTCTTCAGATTAGTAGGTGATGTATGGGTTCATGTCAGAAAAACACATAACCCACAACCTCAGAGGTGATGTTATTGCGTAAATGTTACATAATGACAACAGGAAAAGTACTACACCCCCAGAGGAGGATACAAACTTTAGGAGGAATATCTGCAGAAGATAATGGTGAGTGTATGTCTGGGAGCAGTGTATGACAACTGAACACACAAATATACTCCTTCCCTGAATGTTGATTACTGAAATAGTATAGTAAACGGACATTAGCATTGAAATATAGTAATAGTATTGTTTTTGCTTTTAATATAAAAGTACTAGTTTAGTTCTGACATATACTGAGCGTAAATTGATTGGAGTAATGCATTGTACAAATAACATATATTAAGAGTGAAGTGTATTCTCGAAACACATTGGGGCAAGCATAGACAATAAAATGTCCCGATTATTGAATATAAAGACAAACAGTTCACTAAAATGTGTCATAGCAATTAATATAAAATAAGTTCCGTTAATTTCAAGTAAAGGTAGGCCATATTATCTTTGGTATAGTGCCCGATCATCTCATTGATCTCCCCAAGAAAATAGTATTCGTCGTAATAAGTCATTCAGCAGAGCTTTACAAAACTCGTAATTGTAAACTGTAAAGTCTACGGCTGTTATTGTGCCTGGTAGATCTCACCCAGGACTCATCACCTCCTTTAGAGCACGGATGACCGAATGTAGACAAATTCATACTGGTCTGATGTGTCAAATAAAGTATCTTTTACAAAAGGTCCCAGTAGTTAATAACGTTGCCTACAGGCAAGTGTATGTTTGATCATTCCTTAGTGCGTTAAGAGATTTTACACATATATATATATATATAACAAGTTTTTTCGCAGGCGGTCAACACTTTATCCTCATTGTACCGTCTTTTAGGAAAACAACTTGTCCTATAGTCATTTCCCATGATTAAGCATATACGGGGATAATGTAGATTACATTGAAATAGTTGCTAATTTTATGGATAAAGTTGTATTTGTGAATTCTTAGCCATCACACCTAAATATAAAACACCAATAATTGATTTTAATTAGCATATTTGATATACAATAGCATATATACTGCACTCTATTTCATCGTATATTTATTCTATCCGACCCGATAATTATTTCAATAGCATTAACTTCTAGAAATATCACGTGCCCTCTCGTTAGAAAAGCAACATATAAGATTGGGCAATGATATCGCCCGATTTGTTATACATATTCATTTTCACAATTGGCAATCAAAACATAGTATCTAAGCTTATAATAGTAAATAACGGTTCCCAGGACACTATTATTATGAATATGCGTGGTAACTAAAGTTAGGTAAACGCATATGCGTTACATTGTAGAACTCCGGTTTGCAAGATTTAAACTTCAAACGTTAAACACAGCTTTTTTGAATATCAATATGAATACACTTGCTAACACTTAATATAAGATAGTAGGCTC
>OY744540.1:54298265-54303265 GCA_963556195.1 Sepiola atlantica | reverse complement strand
GAAAAATGGCCGCATTGTACTTTGTTTTAGTTACAAGATATAATACAACTGTTATATTAATGATTTAGTGAGATTGGTTTAACGATGTTAATGATTCAGTAAAATGTTGCTTTTTCTCTTGCATTTTCTTTACTAAATACTAGCTATATTAAAGACTGTTTAAAGCTAAAATATGTTTCATTATATTATCTGAGTGAGTGTACATGGAACTGTATGTGAGTGTAATAATCGCGGTTTATGTATTCGCTTGTAGCTGTTTACGGGTGTAACTGTCTTAGCCTGTGACGTGTAAGTACGTGTATGATGTAGTAGGTTTATGGTATAGTCGGTGACGTGTGTGTTCGTGTGTTTTTGTATGTTAACATTCTCGAGTGTTTAATTGATAGATTAACCATTTAAAGCGTTCGACGTATGTATGTATTTGATAATTGGTGATCAAAGGGTGTGCCTATATATATATATATATATATATATATATATATATATTTTTTGATTTTATTCCATTAATTGCGACAAAACAGGTTTTGTTTCATTGGCGCGAGTAGCTACCAACTCGTCGGGCGAAAGGAATTCAAATGGCTTAAAATTTTAAGTTCACTCTAACGGGAGATTGAAAATTGAAAATACATTGGAGGGGGAGGGGGATAGAGTTGGGGCTTTGTCTATAACGGCGACATGGGACATGAGAGGGGAGGGGGGGGACTCCAACAAGTCGTGTTTCAAATTATTACGTGGGAGGTTTTGCACGTGTCATGTGCTGTGTCAATCTCAATCTCGGCCGGGGTGGGAGGAGGGGGATGGGGCGACGGCCGGAGTGAGTTAAATTTAAAATGAGAATTATGGTTACAACCGTAATTCTCATTTTATTTTAATTCTAATAAGTAATTATCATGTGGATAAAAATGTTTGATAATTTTAATTTATACTTTTGCATTTTATTTATTTTATTTTAATGTTTTGTTTACTATTTGTAGTGAATTTTGTTGTGATTATATTTTTTTATTTATTCCCTCTACTTTTTTTAAATATTTTTTTTTTTTTTTTTTTTTTTTTTTTTTAAATTGTGATTATATTATACCGAGATCAATACTAGTGGAATCATTTTATAAGAGAGGTTTTTTGGTGTTACCAGTCTTATCAATAACAAAACCGATTATGCCAATGGTAACGCCTGCCAATTATGCCTACGGTAGTCGCAGTGATAACCGCCTTATGTAAAAGCCTTAATAAATATTAAGGCTTTTACATAAGGCGGTTATCACTGCGACTACCGTAGGCATAATTGGCAGGCGTTACCATTGGCATAATCGGTTTTGTTATTGATAAGACTGGTAACACCAAAAAACCTCTCTTATAAAATGATTCCACTAGTATTGATCTCGGTATAATATAATCACAATTTAAAAAAAAAAAAAAAAAAAAAAAAAAAAAATATTTAAAAAAAGTAGAGGGAATAAATAAAAAAATATAATCACAACCAAATTCACTACAAATAGTAAACAAAACATTAAAATAAAATAAATAAAATGCAAAAGTATAAATTAAAATTATCAAACATTTTTATCCACATGATAATTACTTATTAGAATTAAAATAAAATGAGAATTACGGTTGTAACCATAATTCTCATTTTAAATTTAACTCACTCCGGCCGTCGCCCCATCCCCCTCCTCCCACCCCGGCCGAGATTGAGATTGACACAGCACATGACACGTGCAAAACCTCCCACGTAATAATTTGAAACACGACTTGTTGGAGTCCCCCCCTCCCCTCTCATGTCCCATGTCGCCGTTATAGACAAAGCCCCAACTCTATCCCCCTCCCCCTCCAATGTATTTTCAATTTTCAATCTCCCGTTAGAGTGAACTTAAAATTTTAAGCCATTTGAATTCCTTTCGCCCGACGAGTTGGTAGCTACTCGCGCCAATGAAACAAAACCTGTTTTGTCGCAATTAATGGAATAAAATCAAAAAATATATATTTTGCTCTGAATTTTCATTGAGCACTCTCATAAACCCGGTTTCAACTTCCTTCGGATTCATACCCCCTGGATATTTGTAACAAGTTAATTATATATATATATATATATATATATATATATATATATATATATATATATATATATATATCTTGTCACGAATGCCGCCGGTCGGGACCACCGAAAGACATTTACGTGACAATGATAAAAAAAAAGTTTTTAAAAAAAAGTTTTAAAAAAAGTCCGGAGTGGCTCGTATTATCCCAGGTTCAAATAAAACGTGATATGGGATGAGGATTTCTCCAATATAAAATACCGTCAGGAAATACAACAAAAAGATGCGAAGAAACGACAAAAAGACATTAGGACTTAAATTTATATTCATTGATTTAATGAAACTGTATACTAGAAAATAGGGGAGTGTATCTATAAAACAAACCGAAATAAAACATCAAAACAAAAGTATAATCTTAAGAAGAGGGTGGGGGATTATCTATCATATCCCTATAGTAGCAGGATTCATTTCTACACAAAAAATATACATACAACAGCCCTAGGGGGCGAATGTCCGTGAAGAGATATTCAGGTTGTTACTCACAAATGGATGCATTGTTCGATTTAGAGTAGATATTTCCGGCATGTCGTCGTAGCCGTACCTCCTTGCACATGTAGTTTTGAAATACATTTTTTTCTCAGGAAAAACAATTCCTGGCTGGTTACTTTTTCTCCGCTTAGTTCAGCGGGTCGTCTCGCCCGAGCCGAGGGCGGCTATAATTCCATCTTAAACAGGCTCTCTCGCCCGAGCCGAGGGCGGCTATAATTCCATTTTCAACAGGCTCTTTCGCCCGAGCTGAGGGCGGCTATGATTCCATTTTCAACAAGCTTTCTCGCCCGAGCCGAGGGCGGCTATAATTTCATTTTCAACAGGCTCTCTCGCCCGAGCCGAGGGCGGCTATAATTTCATTTTCAACAGGCTCTCTCGCCCGAGCCGAGTGCGGCTATAATTCCATTTTCAACAGGCTCTCTCGCCCGAGCCGAGGGCGGCTATAATTCCATTTTCAACAGGCTCTCTCGCCCGAGCCGAGGGCGGCTATAATTCCATTTTCAGCAGGCTCTCTCTCCTCGCGACTTTCTTGTCGACGGTCGTTCATTTCTTCCCCGTTCAGCGCAGAGGTACTCGGGAAGACTGACTATAGTTGTCCTCAAAATATGTCCGTCTTAACCCGGCAGCTAACGTACTTCCTTGCCGGCATCCTTCGTCCTCTATGTCGCGTTAACTTCCTGTCGACTGTTCTTTTTCGCGTGCGGCTAAAGTTTTTTTTGTCTTCACTCTCTTTTTTTATCTCTTTTCCTGACGTCATTCGAGTCGCATTATTATAATTTCTCGGTCGTGCATAATTATGCAAAAATGAATCCCATCTCTCTCCGTAAATCGGAGTTGTGAGTTCGAATCCCGATAGCTCTCCCTACATTTTGTAACAATATATATATATATATATATATATATATATATATATATATATATATATATATATATATATATATAGTGTTGGATTTGAGTTGTAAAATACTCGTATGAGGATACCATGAGGAATATATCGAAAAATGAAATGCCGTGAAAGACAAGATGTTTGAAAAAGACAACCGAACAAAAAAAAATATTCAGGAAAAAAATCATCAAGGATCGATAGATGTTACCGGTTTTGTAGGTATCAACAGTGAAAGTTTTAAATGTATTCGATAACGTAAAACACATCGCAAAAGAAGAACACCCAAACATACGTCATTGACACGTGTTTAATTATTTGAAAAAAGGAACAATAATAAAACGCGTGGAGACAGACGTTACAATCCGAGAAGTGTGTGGAGGCGATGAAAAACAGGATACAAATGGGAAATATAGATGATGTGTTATGAAATAAAATGTGATTAAACCGAGATGGCAGTTGTTCCATATATTTCAGCATTTCATGTTCTCTTTTCTTGATTATTATTTTCGTTTTAGCTTAACACACGGACTAACACGTATAAATATATATATATATATATATATATATATATATATATATATATGATAAATATGTGTTTATGTTTATTATCTATGTACGCATACGTTTCGTCCTTAAACCGGGACTCCTCCGCATAGAGAAATGACGATTCACTACCGGTCATGCGGTTCGAACCCCCGGATAACGAGTATATTACAACTCAAATCCGACGCCTTAACTACACAGCAAAGTTTAAATAGCGAATAAACTATGATAATTTTAACACGTTAGCGCCGGCTATAACGTCCAGAGCGTTCTACTTTTTGGAGGAAGAACGATGCATTTAAGCTAGTGACGTCCTGCTGTGTTAATACTGCACACACAGTGCTCTACTTTTTCGAGGAGCGACACATAATAATAAATAGTGGTTATTGTTTATTATCTATGTACGTGCACGTTTCGCCCTTAAACCGGGACCTATCTGCATAGAAATATGACTATTCACTACCGGTCATGCGATTCGAACCCCCAGATTACGAGTATTTTACAACTGACATCCGACGCCTATATACATATATATATATATATATATATATATATATATATATATATATATATATATATGTATATATATGTATATATATATGTATACATATATATACATATATATACATATATATACATATATATATATACATATACATATATATATAAATATATATATATATATATATATATTGCAGTGAGTTTACTTTTACACACATTTAGTTTCAAAATACATATGACTTGAGTCGGAATATTTTCTCGTTGAAATTTCAAGATGTATGATTAAGGTTCAAGTTTCAAACTGGAACTTGCAAAGTTGAGTGTTGTACTCGTTGGGTGTGTTAGTACCTTTTGACACTCTCGAAACAATCTGCAGAAGGTTGATTATCATTATGAGACTAATTTTCAAAAATGACTTCAGAAGATAATTATGTGTTCGTTGCTGTTGTTTCAATTCAGATCACTATATTCTAATTGCTAATTACGTC
>OY744540.1:54255765-54293265 GCA_963556195.1 Sepiola atlantica | reverse complement strand
ACATTAAGTTTATTGAACGAACACAAAGCAAACATCCAACATGAAATAACACCCAATGTGTGAACGTTCTATATAATAATTAAATATAGGTAAATAAAACCTATAGCATTAAATGAACTAAAATAGAGGTTTTAGTATGAGCATTAAAATTAAGTATAACATAGGAAACAAACAAACATTTAGAAAGGAATAAATACAAATCAAGAGTAAACTAGATTAAATCAAATGTAGACTTAGGTTATATGAAGTCACATAGAATAACATAAAATAATAAAATAAAAATAAAAACATGAAATAAAAATTAAATGAAAATTTAATAAAACCAAAGGCACTATAATAGTAGGGTGAGGACAGCTACTTGTGGACAGCAATGTGTATAATCTAAAGTTTGCTAAATGTATGCTCCCTGACATATCTGCAATTCAGAGCCGTTTCTTGCAAAACGTGAAGTACCTTTATACTTATTATTTCCAATTGTTTACCAAGGCATGAGACACAGGCTTTTTTAAGTGATCAACACGGGCTGTTATTTCTTATAATGTTCTATGTAATTACCGTGTGTGTTTATTCATTATTTATTTCAAGGAATATCAGGACAGTGAATTATTTATGTATGTGTGTGTCTGAATGATAATCTGTGTGCGTAAAACCAATTTGGAAAACCAATTTGGAAAACTCTTTGGCGGGATTCGTATACATAATTTATTAACTTCGAGATGTTGTGATCCGCATATTTCTGAGCATATATATGACTGGGGTAGTAAAACAGTTGTTCTTTTAAATACTTTGATACTGTCTTATACAATTACAATTATTAATGGTTGCATTACTGTTAATATAATTATTTGTGTAAGTTTTTACGTATTTTGATGTTTCGCTTTTTAAATAATTTTGTAAGAGGTGCCTGCCGAATAATAACTTAAGGTTTATGTAGTTTCATTTAATAACCTACGTAGTGCATGACCTGATGAGTGTGTGCTTATAAATTGCAGGAATTTATTACCAACGTGCCACGTCTGAGGGAAACGGGTGAACCACTCATTCAAATTTGTTAGGTGTTTAAATGAATGTGTTTTACATTTGGCATACAATACAAATGCCTCTGCAAAGCTTACTTGCAATAAGTATATTTCTTTATGAAAATAATATGCTCTAAACATACTGTGATAACTGTTTAAGTAACTAATTACACAAAAATGTATACATATTGTTGTTTATAAATGTATGCATATATATGAAAGGTGTAATATTACAATATATATATATATATATATATATATATATATATATATATATATATATATATATATATATATATATATATATATATGAAGAGATAGATAGAAAAAGAGAGAGTGAAGGAGAGAATGAGAGAGAGACAGAGAGAGAGATACATCAAAAGTCAACATTCACGTACTAAAGTAAATCATTATTGTACTAGACGTATATATGAAATATCAAGAAAGTTAATAGTCTTTTTAAAAAAATAACTATGGTGCAGACTTCCAATAGGGTATGACTGACATTTTTTTTCATTGTGATTATGTAAAATAATTTTATCAAACCTAACTCTGTTCTTTCTTGTTTATGTGTTCTCTAAATAAAGATTACATTTAAAGAAACAATATATTTCTTTTCAGATGAAATGAACGTAGTGGTATGGAAACTTACCATCATATATTTTCAGTTCAGTATATACATCACGTTCGTTCAGTTTATGTGTGTACATGTATATATGTACAAGATTCCCTCTTAAAATAATTTACAGGCCATTGATAAATTAAACGTCTTCTAACAGCATTTTATCAACATTCGTTACTCTTATGCCACTGGCTGGTTATTGAAGAAATGTAAAATTATTAATGGTATTAATTATAAAAAAGAAACTCGTAATGCTTGTGACTGAAATAGGATTTGTTACATCGTACGTATTGTTGTTGAATTCAACTAAAAATGCGTTTATCCCTTGATGACCATCAACTAGATGCTCATTTACACAAAATCTACATATTAAAGTCATAACTTCTCTAATATTTGTTTTCATGAAATAATCTATTTCACTGCTATTGTGTAAGTAATCAACGAAATTAAGTAAGATATGATTTGGAAGTTGGATGGTAGGTATCCTTAACTTTTAAACAAATTGTGTTTAACATTCTGATGTTATATCTTAAGCAACCAACTTATTTGCGTTTCTAAGAAATGTCGATATATATGTAAAAAGCATGATCATTATTACAAACTTGTTGTGGGTTCGTCGTAACTTATACGTTTTCATGTGTTCTCTAAGTGTGTGAATCAAAACACAATCATTATATTTGTATCAACAAACTTATTCTTCGAAACTAACTTGCTGTTGTACATCTGTCAATTTTTATGTTAAGAAAATAATGTATATAACAAAATAAGTCTCATTAACAAATATATTTGTTAAGGACAACACAATTCTTGAAACTACAACTTATTTTCGCTTCGCCGTATCTCGATATCTACATATATGTGAACTATTAGATTTAATAGTAACACCTTATATCAACACAAACGATTCTACCTTTTGTAAACAAAAAATGGTTCGTAAAAACGAACACAGTTTCGCTTAGAATATAATTGCTAAAAAAATTAAAATGATAAAAGTACACATTTGACTGTAAGTAATTTAACATATCACTATAATATTTGTTAAATAAGAGTGTACTATTTAAAATTAAGGTAAACATATGCATCTACATTTTAAGCGGCTGCATTAATGTATTTATTGTTTCAAGTAAGGGCGTGCATTATTACATTCTCTTTTAATAACCTGAATTATTTAGAGTGACATGGCATTCGCTTTCAAATGGCTCAATATCCTATTCTATTACAGTTTAAATAATACAACCACCAAACCCAAAATATAAAACAGAATATGGAACCCAAAATTAATTTGTGAAACTTACTTTAACAAAAGCATATGATTGTATTAAGGGCATTAAGGAAGGTTAAGAACGCTGTGTAGTGATAACAGTATGATAAGTAGGATGAATGTATATAGATAAATTATCACTCACTCATAAAATCTACAATAGTAAAAAGTGTGTTTACATTCCTGATTCGTTGATGTATATATATATATATATACATATATATATATATATATATATATATATATATATATATATATATATATATAACTATGTATATATTAATTCAGTTCAAATATTAAAATGAACAAAACCAATACATTTCAAAAGTGTTCAATATATATCAGAGCTTTTTCTATAAAAATAAATATAGTGTGAGTATTCGACAATTATTGCAGAACCTCTTCGGCTCCTTTTCAGGGATGAATTAGTGAGCACATATTAGATCCGTCAAATATAAAACATAACAAGAAATCACACACCACTTACATTTAAAATTATACAGACGAGAACTTTGTTGCGTAAGATGAGATCCCGCCACCTGTATTTCGTCACTTAGAAGAGGCCTGTCTCCATTTTCTTAAATGTATGCAGACCCACCTCCATATATATTCACACTCACACATACACACACCCACGCTTATACACGCACACTTCTACACTCACATACACACCTACACACATATATGAATAAACACATATATAAGTATTTATTTTGCGCTATGCTTTAGTGATTATCATTTTAAATTTAAGCGTCTTTTTCTTATTAATTAAATCTTTATAAACCCTTTATAGAGTGTTATATATTTTGAAATAATCTTTATTTATAAATTACTCGAACATCTTAATTGATGGCAAACATATTTGCATACGAATTAAGTCGATCCAACAATAATATTAATCCCATATAAATTCAAGAATTAGAAACCAAGTTTTAAATATAGACAAGTTATTATTTTAATCTATTTTTTCATGATAAACTACTTAATACTTTATTATTCGTAATTATTTTGCGTACTGTTTGAAGGGAATTGATTTTTTAATATTTTTATTTGAGATTGATTATATTATTTTATTGAATTCATGTTTAATTCTGTGTGCATCTATATTGACTTAGCCTAACGGTCGTGTAATTAGTACTAATTAAAGTTAATTCATTTTATGATTATGTCCTCCCTTCAAAATATCAGTTATTGTCATATAAAGTCTAACTTAAGTGTAACTTATTAATGTATTAATGTCCTGGTGTCTAATACTTATCCCATCATCCGGAATAATCCATAGTCGATCAGTTACTTATAGTAGTATGTATAATAATTCCTTACTAAAATAATCTGAAAACTATATCTATATTACTAACATTTTATACGTACATACAAGTAATTTATGGGCACGTGTGTCTGGCTCACAGCCGTCATCAGCATGGCTAACTTACACAGAGATTGAACCCTCGATGTTGATTTTTATAGTCCAGCGTTCTACCACTAGGCCAAGACGCTCTGTGTAGAAATATGTACGATTTTTATCACCCAAGTATTTAATGTATTTGAATATATGTATGTGATATATAATGTGTGTATATGTATATATATATATATATATATATATATATATATATGTGTGTGTGTGTGTATATATTTGTGCGCATGTGTATATATGTGTATATATATGTGTATATATGCATGTATATATGTGTATATACATATTTATATATATACATATATATATATATATATATATATATATATATATATATATATATATATATATATATATATATATATATATATATATATACATACATATATATATATACTGGTGATACCAGATCAGGCTGCCCTGTGGCTCCCTGAGACGAAATTCACCTACATTGACGTTTTTTTTTTTTTTTGTAAAACTTAATTATGTTCTACAAAACCAAAAACAAAAACAACAGCCCCTCTCCCTTTCTCCCTCCCCTTTTTTATTTTATTTTTAGAACTTGAAGCATAAATCTTTTGCTATGATGAACGGATTCGGCATTGAATGACCCAGGAGGGGTTGATGTGCCGTAAAACAGAACTACCAAACCAAAAACGATGATTAAACATTTGAAGATATAAAGAACTTGAAGCATAACAACTTTTACTATAATGACCAGATTCGGCATTAAATAACCCAAAAAGGGTTGATATGCCGTAAAACAAAACTACCAAACCAAAAACGATGATTAAACATTTGAAGATATAAAGAACTTAGAGCATAAAAACTTTTACTATAATGACCAGATTCGGCATTAAATAACCCAAAAAGGGTTGATATGCCGTAAAACAAAACTACCAAACAACCAAACCATATATATATATATATTTATAATTGTTTAAGTAGATATAAAATGATATAAAATATTCATAAATATACAGCTGTATATATATATATATATATATATATATATATGTATATATATATATATGTGTATATATATATATACATATATGTATACATTCAATACATCGTGTGCACATGTTCACATAATTCATTGTAACCTATTGTGAAGTCAATTCTATTAATTTTCAGAATATTCGTCTAAAATATATGTGTGTAGAGCATATATATTCTCGTAGATCAATCATGTGTCTAAAATATTGGTTGATAGACATCAATAATGTTGTCCAGAGGAAACAAATTGCCATTTATTTTGCCATTTCCCTGCACATCTATAACATTTAGTGACTCAATGAAAACATATAAAAAAGAATCTACAATTCTAAAAACATATGCGTTTTGAATATGGGTTCAAACATAAGTGAATTCAATTATTATTCATTATTTATTCCTCTATATTTGTGCATAACCTTTCAATATATAGATTCAAAGCCATGCAAATTTCGCATCATGATCCCCCGTATACTTAATTTAGTATATATATATATATATATATATATATATATATATATATATACATATGAATATACATACATATATATATATATATATATATATATATATATATATATATATATATATTTATATATATATATATATGGTATATAAAACTATGGGCCCTTACCAGGTGTTAAACAGAAACAATTAAAGTTAAATTGTTTCCTTTGTATTAATTTATATGCTGTGAAAAATATGTTGATCTCTTGGGAGATTATTAAATAAAGTATTATGTTATTATTAAAAAATCAATGATAGTGATTCACCATTTGACTCACATGTTTCATTTACATCCCGAAAAAAATAATTTCGCGTTTGATTAAACTCTGCCTTAGTGTTTTAGACGGAATGAAACACACTGCTAGACTGTTTTATTCATAAACATACTTTTTAGACTGAAATGAGTTTGGAATTTAAAATGTGAAATGGTAAATTACGATCAAAATATTGTCGCCGACATTTTGTTTTTGAGTAAATAGTAGAAAATCTTCCAGTGAGTTGAATCATTTTAACTGTACAGTGGATTGTATATTTATGAGACGTCTTTCGTAACTAAAATAGCATATTATACAATGATACCTTAATCTGTAAAACCACAATCTATTACAGTTGATTTTATTTTGTAAATATATAAATTCATAAATATAGTTTTAAATAATGTTTTTAAAAATATATCTTTAAAAAGTTCATTTCAAATAAAATGGAAACTTACATTTTCTACAAGTTATATGCTCCAAAAAGATAGTGTTTTTTACGACTTACCGTCGGGTATATAAACTGTCATACATTTGTTTTTTTTCTTCTTTTGTTGGCCGGAATGTTCCGGAACTCGACTGTTTAGAGAAACTTACGTGGATGTAGAAAGCTCTAAATGCGCGTATATGCTGGAATGAGAGAGGATATGTGATATACGGAGATCAGATACATAGACATACACATCGAGCATCTCGTTTCTTTTAGCTACACTTTAAGTGACCCCACGTGTGTTGTGATGCTTGCTTCTGTTCAGTTGGTCTGTCATAAGATCAAGCGACTCTGCACCATCAGCGAATGTGCGACTTCAGCTTTTAGCTCCCATTTTTTCATCTTTAGGACGACACTCAACCCTATTCGCTGTCCAACACTAAGTACATCCACAATGAGACGCCCTTTAGTTGGTGAATGCCTGAAAGTATAACATATGTCTGCAATGAATATTCATTTCTATATATTGAATATTATTTTCATTGAATAAAAATGATTACATCACTCATAAATGTAAATGTATTTTAATGTAACATTTTCATTTAACATAAAGTTGCATGAACTGAAATACATTAAGATTGTATAGCTTCTGAGATGTGGGAATGTTAAATATTTCTTAGGGTGAGGGGACATCTCTCATTGCTTCTTTATGTTAATAAGAGCAAAACTCATTTCGATCATAATTGATGTTTTGTAATTCATTCAAAATTATATGTTCACAACATAACCACATATCCGATAGTTACTTATCTTAAAGCACGTTAACATGTTTAAATTGTATTAGACTAATTAGTTGACATTTGAATATCTATTTTACTTATCCTATCGGGTCGATATGCATTCCAAATTGTTTACTAATCGACGGCGTGAGTGTAACACACCCATTACACGCCCCTAAATACAATCTAAGCCAAGGAATGTTATTTTATTTGAAAACCTGGTCCCAGCAAATATTTTAACAAAATAACAAAACTTGATTGTCACGTGGTATTTTTCCTATAAGCCATGTGATTAAAATTTTATTTTCGTGCGAAAATAAAACCATGCGCTGGGAACCGATGAATTGTAATTTAAGCCAAGATTCTAGTTTAAAAATCAGTTGGGAAAAATATCAGCAGAACACGAACATCTATATTACACTTAGCTGCCCTTAGCTTCTTTGGCGCAAAGGCCCTCATCCAATTCATGCACACATGCACACACACACACACACGCACACCCACACACCTACACACGCACACAGTCGCACGTTTGCGCACCATGCTGACAAAAAGCGGCACACACAACTGCTTACATGGCCTATCAATGTTTAACTAAAGAACGCACGCACGCACACACACACACAGTCGTACACTAACCAACCCATTTAACAAAATGTGGCACACAGATTCATGCACGTACGCACGCAAACGCAAAAGTATGGCCCACTGTCGTTCGCATGCACACACTTATAAAGTTCTAACTGAACATTTCAACTGTACAATCAATGGCTTGTATTTTTTATATATATAAATATTTTGTACTTTAAAAATAGTTTATTTTTTATTTTTCATGCATGCTGCGCTGATTTATAACACTTTTATGATGATTTACATGTAAGCGTTAATCGTAGCATTTTACTCTAAGACATAACCTGTAAACAAGCAAGGATCCACGCAATTCGATATATGTTATATATATATAGTATATATACTGTATGGGATACGATCATATGATATGTAATTTTCTCATATCTATATACCATATATATATAAGATGTGTATATATTGTATAGTAAATATGTGTGTATCACTATAATATATATACTATATATTTTAACTGAATGTTACATTTATTTAATACAGTGCATCTTCTCTCACTCTCTCTCTCTCACACACACACTATATATATATATATATATATATATATATATATATATATATATATATATATATATATATATACATATAAATATATATATATATATATATAGGGTGGTCAAAACACATTTCATATTTGTTTGCAAAAAGAAAGAATTAAATAGAATATGTTCATAAAAACAAAACTTTAAAATTGTTTCTATTTTCAGCTTCACCAATTCGTGCTGTCTCCAAAACATTATCAATGACGGATTGCATAGCCACTGATTTACAATTTTATTTACCAATTTCATTTTTGGTGTCTTCCTTCACTTCGTGTAGAGCTTAGGGTTTGGGAATTGAACTTCTTCTTTGAAATACCCCTACTACTAATGTAAGAGTTAATCAGGCCTGGGGAATGTGAAGTAAATTAGACATAGCCAACTTATTTATTTTTGTATTATAGAAATATATAAGTCGACAATGAGTACATTTTAAACAGTTTACCTAAGAATTAAATTTGGCAAAAAACTTGAGAACTGATTGGAATTTTCGTTCGTTGCATCTGTGATAATTAACGGCACGTATTAGTTAAGTAGATACAAAACGTAACTATATTCCAACACACAAAACAAAAATATAAAATATAAAATATATTTTCTTTATTTCATTAAACATGAATAAAATAAGACCACGAATACTTCAATGAAACACGAATTTGAACAAAAATGATTAACTCACCTGGATATATCCATGCATATTTACATATATATATATATATATATATATATATATATATATATACATGCATATGTATATATATATACTTGCATATGTATATATATACATATATACATACATACATATATATGTATGTAGATATATATATATATACACGCCTACATATATATATATATATATATATATATGTATACATATATATACATATGTATATATATATATATATATATATATATATATATATATATATATATATACATATTATATGCGTATATACATTTCCATTAGTTACCACGTTGACATATCGGTTCCGCAAAAAGACCCTTGCCATGACCCTTACAAACACATTACTTAATGAATGTATGAGTATTCGTAACTTTAATCTCGCTAGTCAGACACCGTTGTCACTTACCGGCGGAGAATTGAAATATAGTACTCTTCTCAGGGGTGAAAAATAACAGGATATAAGTAACAACCGAAACTACTTTGACACCAACTAACCAATGTGTGAGAATTGGAAGTCAGACGCGATCGATAGTTCTTGCAACTGACGCACGATACGCAGGGGTGTGTTTTTGTGTGGCATTCTGGACTTTGTATAGGGACGAAAAACTTATAAGTAGATATTATAGGAGGCAACTTCATATCTTACCAGCCACCGTGTATTTAAAGATCTTGAATATTACAGGCAGGAGTGGTGTTATTCTTTATTTAAAACGCATAAAAACAGAAAAAATCAATACATTATATACTCTCCCGAAAAGTTACGAATAAGGCCTATGTTTTCCCATTTTATCTTGTTTGAAGAAATACTATAGTTTGTGCATATGTTATATTCATTATATATATATATATATATATATATATATATATATATACATGTTTATATATATATATATATATAATATATATATATATATATATATATATATATATATATATATATATATATATATATATATATACAAATAAAAATGGAATAAAGAAAAGCAAATCAAAAACTAGCAAACATAAACTCAAAAACACATATTGGAAAGTTCTACCAAAATATTTCAATATTTGCTTTTGAGTTTATTTTTGCTAGTTGTTGATTTGATTATCCTTTATTCCATTTTTTTTTACATTTTGTCTGAAACATTGTTTCTTATATACCTCATATATATATATATATATATATATATATATATATATATATATATATATATATATATATATTTACGCATACATACCTATGTATATTTTAATAACGAGATCGAAGACAAATATCTAGTACAAATAAATTATTTAAAATTAATAAAGCGGTAAGATCAGCCATTTTAGAATAATACTTTATATATTGAGTGAATTCTACCAAGGTAAACCAAAATGCATTCCCAGGTTTAAACATGTTCATGACAAGAATAAGAAAAAAAAACACTTGTAGCAGTGTATGAAAATAATTCAAAGACTACCTACACACAGTGCAATATTTTATTAGTATTGAGTGTATTAAATCCATGTTAGATGTAGAAGGCTCCGTTAAGACTTCAGAGTAACGAATACTTCCTGTAAGTGTGCTTTCGGGTGTTATTCTGAAGCAAGTTTTGGTCAATCTAGCCACCCTTCTTAGTCGACACTGCTTGATTCCTGTTGCAAATAGAAGTGTACGGAGACTAGAAACACTACAAGTGGAGAAAAACTACAGCAATTAGAATTCCCAAATATTCACCTATTTGAGTACGGATCAGACTGAACATCGCTTAACTTCGATGATCTAACGGTAGTATGGGTGTCAACTTGATTATGCTGTATATCATGTATCATGTACACACTCGAAAATATAACTGAGCCCTGCGTGAGTTCTGTTGTAAAAATGTTATTATAATTTTATAATTACCTGCCAACTGAGGAAATCATTTAGCAATCATAATTTAGATAGACCTTTCGGGAGTCTAATACAATGCTGATACCATCGCTTTCTCATAGTAGAGTGACCTAAATCTGAACATTTAAGAAACATTTACACTGTTATTTTTAAATTACTTCATTTTACTACCGCAGTAAGTGTATTCTTTTTTAAATGTCACATTTCCGTCACACGTGGAACTTCAACGCATTACCACTAGTTAAATTGTTAATTACATTTGACTCTGTCTATTGTATACTCTATGGAATCCATATTTAGACATAACACTATTGAAATTTGGTTCAGTAGAAATTAAGATACATAGCACTATATAAGGACCCAAAAAGAGAATAACGCACTGGATCAGGTTCAACTTAATTTGTAATGTATATTTTTACAGCAATTTATATGTTTCTTTATGTTAGCTGATTGGACAATGCATGAGAAATCTAATGGTGTTGGTCGCATTCTACAAGATGTGGTTGTAAGTAAATTGCAATGTAAAATCTTATTAAAACACATGATATTCCCGCCACCATCAGTTTAATTTAAAATGTTGTCTTTATTTAAAAACAACCTATAATTCATTTAAACTTAAAATACGGAAAAATGCGTAAGGAATCGTATAATGTTAATCTTATTCTACATAGATTAAGTAAAATATTATCTAAAATAAATTTACTCACTATTTCCATCATGTTCAAATTATTATTATTATTATTTTAAGAGAAAGCTGTACTTTATTTAAGCTTAAATGATAGATTTTAATAATGATAACCGCATACTTAAATATCAACAAGCACAAGTATACCATAATCTTTGTCATTATATTTAGAGGTTATAATTTGATTTCTATATAAAACAATTAAAACATATAATCGGTAAATTAGCGAATAAAAGAATAGTATTCTTTTATTCCATTCATTTCTTATATTACTACATCACGATCAGTGGCGGCTCGTGGTTACAGTTAGTGTGGATGCTGCTTCAGAAAAAATTACCTATTGTGTTATTATGGTGCAAAAGAATAACAAACATGTAAAACCAATTATACATACGTTATGTATTAAACTGCCGTAAAGGTTTTTCAATAAATTCTACTCTGAATATGAGACAAGGTAAAAAAAGGAGCAATCACTTATTGCAATTCATTTCCTTTGATATTTATACATTTGTTTTGTTTTCAAATCAAACAATAACGTTATTTATTTTGTTTTTAAGACGTTGGCTTACACATTCGATTGTTACAGTATAATTTCGATTAATCCCTTGGTCACCTCTCCCAATGTAAGATTATACTTTATATAGGCGATTACGATTGAAATGTTCTTCACTCAAATATTTGCAAAAAGAAAATAGCAAAAATGAAGTAAGCTTAATGCAAAATATATAATATATGTTTTAAATTTTAAATTGTTGTTTAGTTAATGAGGAAACCCATGTAATTGGAAGGAATCAGCCACTTAAGTTGACTGTTTCTCCTATATTTTGACTCATTTTTCGATAAGTATTGTTAATATGCTTGCAATGGTTGGGAAATCTGAATTACAGGGAAAATGCGGCGCAGGTACAGAAATAACCTAGCAGAGTAAAGGAAACATAATTAAACCTGGAAAAGTACAAGAACTCATTCCTCTTAAAACTTCTGTACATATTCCAAAAAGGTATACATTTATTTAAAAAAAATATATAAAACTAATAATATTCCATGATAAATGCCAGTATATGCCCTTAATAGGGTGAAGATGAAAATTCATATACACTAAACACTAAATGTACAAAAGCGAAGAAATTCCCAAATGTTTACACTTTTATTGTCATTAAGGGTATGTTACTATTTTAGCACTGTTAATATAAGCATTGCCAATAAACATTTTAACTGGTATTTTACTCACCTTTATAGTATCCTTATCAATGACGCACGAGTGGAACTATTATTCATACGACACAAGTATCATTGTTATGCATTAAGGAAAATGAAGGTATTCTTGTTGTATATCAGTCAATTTTATGTTTCACACTTTAATTTATAAGAATTTACAACTTTCACGATTTTTTTAATATATAAACGATTTTTACTATATTTTGTTCAACAATACAATACATTTTTTCAATGCAGATAGAAGATCCTCAAACTAGCATCTTTAATCTCATAAATACAAAAAATGTCAACTGTAAACCTTGGTATTTTAAATTTCTCTGAAGTTTTCGTTTTCTCTGAACTAAAACAGTACTCTACGGCTCTAATATGACAAATATAGGCAATAGAATGGCACTTTATTTCGGTTCTTACTTTGTAATCTTGCCTAGGTTTTTAACACGTAGCCTACAGCCAAAGTCTAAGTTCTTACTGGATCAGCCTAGACCCAGTCGATATTAGGTAGCCTCTATAAGAACATCAGATCGATCAGAACGTTTGCCAATAAAAAAAAAGATGAGTTCCAGCCTAATTCCCTTCGGAAAAGCCCAAGCGATTTTGTATAAACAATTAATTCTTGTTCGATGTTTTGCGCTGAAAAAAATTCCTACCAGTAAAATACATAGCCCTGTTGTGCTCGCATACCCTTAATGACAATAAAAGTGTAAACATTTGGGAATTTCTTTGCTTTTGTACATTTAGTGTTTAGTGTATATGAATTTTCATCTAAACCCTATAAAAGGCATATGATGTCAGTATACTGGCATTTTTCATGGAATGCCACTACTTTTGTAAAGGCTATGCCTCAATACAATGCCTTCTCATAACTGATATAGTTGTTTTGTTATTTCAATATTTACAGGTAAATATTTTTTTTAATTTTGATGATTGTATATTTACTCATGATACAATTCTAAACTAGAACACATTTTTTCACAGTTAATATATATACTATATTAACTGTGAGTTAATCAACGTTGTTTTCTCTAAGGCTTTCTTATTCCTATGCTAAAATGTTACTTAGTTATGGGATTGAGTTATGTTTGAAATGATGTTAGGTGTAGTTTATAATTATGGTTTATTCTTGTAAAATCAGTACTTTTCTGAGTTAGAAACAAAAATAGGAAAATTGACAAGAAGTTGATGAATTACCTGTATACAACTGTTCAATGTAGCGCCCTGTAGGAATGGTAAATCAAAATAGGATTCCCCCTCTCTTGAAAGTGCCATATCTATATATTAATACGCTTAGGTGTACACACGTGTGTCACACTCCCAAAGAAATTCAATAAATAAATAAATAAACCACAAATAAGTTGGACGGAGAGACTTGAAATCGAACATTTGAACGACGAGGGAGAGAGAGAGACATGTGAAATATTTTCATTTGAAAATGCAACATTATCAAAAATAAAGGTAACTTTTATGAATTTCTGTGCTTCAAATACTCTTACATATATAAAAGAAATCCAACATCTGGTCTTGAAATATATTTTGAATATTTACGAATAAAACTAATGAAACTAATAAAACCATTTATTTCCTTTCTTTCGGTTTGAACGACAGCCAGTATTATTATTTTTTTAACTCACATTAAGCACTGTGTGTTTTTATTTTCAGTTAAACACAGAGAGCACGTACGAAAGAAAGAGAGTGTGTGTGTTCGTAAGAAAGTGATAGAGAGAAAATAGAGAGAGAGACTAAACGTAATTGAAAAGTGAAAATGCAAGAAAAATAAATAAATAAATCGCAAAAAGTTTTTAAAATATGTAACAAAAATAAAAGAGACGAAAGTAACAGGTAAAGTCTCGTTTTCTTTCGGTAAGCCTGCCAGTGTTTACGGTATCTCAACCCTGTTTAATAGAGTGTCCATCGTACACACGTTATTTGTATTCAAATTATATTTTTTTAAAATTATTTCACTCTTATCCGGGTGGGTTACTCATAATAAAGCTAGCGTAACTTATTAACAAATAGAGGGTGATTTGTTACATTGGGACCCGCGCTAACTTTGACCCAGCATTGTGTATGTGTGTGCGTTGGTGTCATTGTGTATGTGTGTGTGTTGTGTATGTGTGTGCGTTGGTGTCAGTATGCCTGTGTGCTTGGCTCAATACAATGGTCATTTTAAAGCTTTTTTAGAATTTTCTGAAAAAATAAGTTATATAGGAAACTCAAATTTAAATGCCATATACTAGACACTAGCCCCTCAATCTCTGTCAAACATCAGCTGAATCCATCAAATAGTTGATGAGATACAGGGTGGCGCATACGTACATACGTACACACGGATAACACAAAATCATGCCTGACCTTTCTGGATCTCTGGGTTTCCTACATCATAAATAATAATAATGCTTAATTTACTACTTCCTTTCCGTTCATTATTACAACAAATATTTCATTTAACATAGTACTATTAACAAAAACATTTTCATATGAAGTGCCTTGATTTGCGTGTGTGCGCTACCAGTAGAACACAAAAAATAGATAGAGAGATACATAATGAATGAGGGGTGAGAGAGAGTGAGAGGGGATTCGTTTCGTCCATGGTTAGTTGCGTTTCGTTACAGTGCAAAATAAAACCTTAGCTTTTAAGTCTTTAAACTTCCGACTTTTATACTTTTCTTCACAGAACTGAGAGAAGATCTTCTTCAACTATTTCACAGTCGGATAGGACTGCAGTTAGATATTAATATCCCAAATAATATCATATAATTGAAGAAAAATCGCGTGTGAAACATGTTTGGATTCACACTTATATTTCTCTCCCTCTCTCTAAAGCCGTCTATTTATCTTTCTACCTTTCTCTTCCCTGGTCGCCCAATTTCACCGCTACTTACTCATTTAGCCTTTTGCGAAAGCTGTTTCTTCCCCACCATTCCTCCTAGGTTGCCCAGGGCAATAGTATGACATACTTCTATAAAAAGTACCACCTCTGTCTGCGCCATCTATATAGGTGCTTATCTCAGCCCCGGTGTTCATACTATATACGTAACTATCGCCGCCTGAGTGCAGATACTATATAAGTACCTATCGCTGCCCTGTATGAATGCTGAATACGTACATATCGCCGCCCCGGTGCGAATGCTGAATACATACCTATCGCCACCCCGGTGCGAATGCTAAATACGTACCTATCCCCGCCTCGGTGCGAATGCTAAATACGTACCTATCGACGCCCCAGTGCGAATGCTAAATATGTACCTATTGCCGCCCCGGTGTGCAAACTACATAAGTACCTATATACTTGCCTATCTCTGCAAGGGTGCACATACTATATATATACGTATCACCAGCCCAGTTCGCATACGTAAGGACTCATATTAATGTGCCCCTGTCGTGTCAGAAAAACAAAACAGTGTTCATGCATGTAGTGTCACAATGTTAAATGGAAATATTTTTAAAAGAAAAATAAAAAAAAGAAATATTTTGCACACCCCAATTTGCTTTTTTTATACATACATACATACAAATATTTTTTAAGAAACAAATTAAAACATTGGTTGAAACCCCCAATTTATTTTTACCCCCCACATACAAAGAAATACTTTTAATTAAAAAAAAAAAAAATTTAGTATCCCCCCAATTTTTATTTTCATCTTCCCCATATATATAAATATTTTTAATTAAAGAGAAAAAAAAAATTTCCCCGACCCCCAATTTTTTTTTCATCCTCCCCATACATAGAAATATTTTTAATTAAAAAGAAAAAAAAAATGTTTGACCCCCCGCCACTTTTGTTTTACCCTCACCCTATAGATAGAAATATTTTTAGTTTAAAAAAGAGAAACAGAAAAATTACCCACCCAAATTTTTTTTTCATCATCCCCATATATATATGTTTAATTAAGAAAAAAAAGAAACACATTTGCCCCCCCCCCCATTTGTTTTTTTCTACCTTCTCCCATACATAGAAATATTTTTAGTTAAAGAAAGAAAAAAAATCCGTACCACCTCTGTCTGCGCCATCTATATAGGTGCTTATCTAAGCCCCGCTGTTCATACTATATACGTAGCTATCGCTGCCTGAGTGCAGATACTATATAAGTACATATCGCCGCCCTGTCTGAATGCTGAATACGTACCTATCGCCGCCCCGGTGCGAATGCTGAATACATACCTATCGCCACACCAGTGCGAATGCTAAATACGTACCTATCGCCGCCTCGGTTCGAATGCAAAATACGTACCTATCGACGCCCCAGTGCGAATGCTAGATACGTACCTATAGCCGCCCCGGTGCGAATGCTAAATACATACCTATTGCCGCCCCGGTGGGCAAACTACATAAGTACCTATATACTTACCTATCTCGGCAAGGGTGCACATACTATATATATACATAACACCAGCCCAGTTCGCATACCTAAGGATTCATATTAATGTGCCCCTGTTGTGTCAGAAAAACAAAACAGTGTTCATTCATGTAGTGTCACAATGTTCAATGGAAATATTTTTAGGTTGAAAAAAGAAAAAAAGGAAAGAGTTCCCCCCCCAATTTGTTTTTTTATACATACATACATACATACATACAAATATTTTTTAAGAAACAAATTAAAACATTGTTTGAACGCCCCAATTTATTTTTTACCCCCACATACAAAGAAATATTTGTAATTACCAAAAAAAAAAATTAGTATCCCCCAATTTTTATTTTCATCTTCCCCATACATATAAATATTTTTAATTTAAGAGAAAAAAAAATTTCCCCGCCGCCAAATTTTTTTCATCCTCCCCCATACATAGAAATATTTTTAATTAAAAAAAAAATAATTTAGTATCCCCCCAATTTTTATTTTCATCTTCCCCATACATATAACTATTTTTAATTAAAGAGAAAAAAATATTTCGCCGACCCCCAATTTTTTTCATCCTCCCCCATACATAGAAATATTTTTAATTAAAAAGAAAAAAAAATGTTTGACCCCCCCTGCCACATTTTTAACCCTCCCCCCATAGATAGAAATATTTTTAGTTTAAAAAAGAGAAAAAAAATTACCACCCTCATTTTTTGTTCATCCTCCCCATATATATATGTTTAATTAAGTAAAAAAATAAACAAATTATAACCCCCCATTTGTTTTACGCCCTCCCATACTTGGAAATATTTTTAGTTAAAGAAAGAAAAAAATCCGAGGCGCCTCGGTCATATCTAAGACCCATACTGCAGAAGCCTCCTGGTCCTATATTGTAGAAGCACCCTCGGTCCTAGGTCCGTATACTGTAGAAGCACACGGAGCATCCCCGGTCCGTATACTTAAGAAAGACCCATGGTCCCTATACTGCAGAAGCCTACGGGTCCTATATTGTAGAAGCACCCCCGGTGCTGGGTCCTATGCTGTAGAAGCGCCCCTGGCCCATATACTGCAGAAGAACCCATGGTCCCAATTCTGCAGAAGCCTCCGGGTTTTATATTGTAGAATCCCCCGGTGCTGGGCCCTATACTGTAAAAGCACCCCTAATCCCTATACTTCAGATGCACCCATGGTCCCTATTCTTCTAAAGCCTCCGGGTCCTATATTCGAGAGGCACCCCCAGTGCTGTGCCCTATACTGTAGAAGGACCCCTGGCCCCTATACTGCAGAAGCACTAATGATCCCTATTCTGCAGTAGTCTCCGGGCCCTGTATTGTAGAAACACCCCCGGCGATGGGTCCTATACTGTAGAAGCACCTCTGCTCCCTATACTGCAGAAACACCCATGGCCTGTATTCTGCAGAAGCCTCCGGGTCCTATATTGTAGAAGCACCAGAATCACCCCCTTACTGATCCTCCCTCCTTTTAATCTGCACTATAGCTCTATCCAGGGCATTGAGCACTTTTTTCCAGGACAACACCGAGTACTTAGAAAATCATAGAGGCATCCAGAGCACAACTAAAATCACTCTTACTGATTCCTCCTCCTGTTCATCTGCACAATATTCCTAAAAGAAGCGTAGATGCTGTTAAAATATTATACACACTTATCACTACAGTAGCTCTATAGAAGACATTGACCAATTTTCTCCCTGACAAGGCTGAGTACTTAGACAATCAAGGAGGCATCCAGAGCACTACTAAAATCATTCCTACTGATCCCCCCTCCTGTTCATCTTTACAATATTCCGAATAGAAGCGTAAATGATGTACAAAAAATTAGACAAATCTATCACTACAGGTAGCTCTATCAAGGATATTGAGTACTTTTCTGCTAGACAACGCCGAGAACATAGAAAATCAAGGAGGCATCTAGAGCACAACTAAAATAACTCTTAGTAATTTCCCCTCATTTCCATGTGCACAATAGTCTGAAGAGAAACGTAGATGGCGTTAAAATATACAAACTGATCACTACAATATCTCTATCTAGGATATTGAGCACTTTTCTCTTGGACTACGCCGAGTACTTAGAAAATAAAGGAGGTATCCAGAGCACTACTAAAATCACTCTTACTGATTTCCTCTTATTCCATGTTCACAATAGTCTGAAGAGAAACGTAGGTGGCGTTAAAATATTATACAAACTGATCACTACAGTATCTATATCTAGGATATTGAGCACTTTTCTCCTGGACTACGCCGAGTACTTAGAAAAGCAAAGAGGCACCACAAGCACGACTAAAATCACTCTTACTAATTTCCCCTCATTTTCATGTGCACAATAGTCTGAAGAGAAACGTTGATGGCGTTAAAATAGCATACAGACTGATCACTACAGTAGCTCTATCTAGGATATTGAGAACTTTTTCTCCTGGACAACACCGAGTACGTAGAAAATCAAGGAGGTATTCAAAGGACTAATAAATCACACTTAGAAATTTCCCCAAATTTCCATGTGCACAATTGTCTGAAGAGAAACGTAGATGGCGTTAAAATATCATCCAAACTTATCACTACAGTAGCTCTATCTAGGATATTGAGCACTTTTCTTCTGACAACGCCGAGTACTTAGAAAATCAAGGACGCGTCCAAAGCACTACTAAAATCACGCTTACTGATTTTCTCTTATTTTCATGTACACAATAGTCTGAAGAGAAACGTAGATGGCGTTAAAATATTATACAAACTAATCACTACAGTAGCTCTATCTAGGATATTGAGCACTTTTCTCCTGGACAACGCCGAGTACTCAGAAAATCAAGGAGGTATCCAGAGTACTACTAAAATCACTCTTACTGATTCTTCCTTCTGTTCATCTGCACACTCTTAACGTAGCCTTCCTATGATGGTATTGATACATCCGGACATAAGTTATGGTATGACCTGATGCAACCCGACATAATTTAGGGCAAGACCGGGTACATCCAGCAAGGGATTATGGGACGTTTTCAGTGACTCAGTATTTTCATCGGATTAGTACATGAATACGTTGGATAATAAGTTTTTTTAGAATTTTCTGGAAAACTAAGGTATGTGGTAAACTCAAATGTAAATGCCATCAACTAGTCCCTAGAAGCTCTATCTCTGCCAAAAAATAGCTGAATCCATCAAATAGTTGATGAGATACAGGGTGGCACATACGTACACACGGATAACACAAAATCATGCCTGACCATTCTGGATCTCTGGGTTGCCTTGACTAATGATGCTTAAATTCTACAGACTTATAGAATATTTTAAAAAAATGTTGTGCAAAGTTTTTACTAATTGTGTTCATTGGTTTTTGAGTTATGATTGATCAAAGGAATGAGATTTCCAGCATAGGCCGTTTTTGAAGTCTATTATGAGATAGAGCGCTGTTGCGCCTCCCTTGATTAATAATGAGATAATGGATTCTGTTCCCAATTTATTTTTCCCAAATTTAGACATCAACTGTAATATTTAAAGAAGTTTTAAGAGGAAGTTATATTGTCCTTTACTTTTCCTGGTGTAATTACTTGTATTTTATTTTGATAGGTTTATTAATTTAAGACTATTTATTTACAGTCGATGCTTTATTCCCAGTAATTCCACTATTTGTACAATTTGATCTGCTGTCAGTAAAGTCAAATATAGAGTGGATCCAGGAAATAACGAAAATACATAAGAATGTAAAGATACGATATTCACTTTTTTAAATTGATTTTTTCGCCTCATAAAACAAAACTAAAAATGAAACGTAACATATTTATGTACAAAATGTATAAAACAGCAAGTTTTCTGTGTTAAAAAAAAATCATTAAAGAAAATAGAAATTATCTTCTATAGTTTAGAGACTGCCCCCAATTTACAGAAACGTCGAGATACCTACGCCAACAAGTATATTTAAGGGCATCAGCGCGCTATCCATTTCTATTAGAAGATCTTATCTTAAAAATATTACTTTAAAATCTATTCCAAGACAACCATTGTAATCATGATTATATTTGAAATTATTTTTATGAGACGCCTTCCGACCAGTAATATATATCTACATGAATATAACTAGTTAATCATTAAATAAGAATACAATAATATACAAGAAATAGATGAGTATATAATAAATAGTAAAAGCTGTAGCCGAATAAAATAGAAATAAAAAACAATTATTTTTATGAGACCCCTTCCGACCAGTAATATATATCTACATGAATATAACTAGTTAATCATTAAATAAGAATACAATAATATACAAGAAATAGATGAGTATATAATAAATAGTAAAAGCTGTAGCCGAATAAAATAGAAATAAAAAACAATACTTCGCATATCCGCGTTTATTGCCTGTAGTAAAAAAAAGAAAAGGGTCCAACATAAGAAAAAAAGGTGGAATATGAAAATATGATAGACACATATCTTATGATAAAAATATAGGAGGTTTCCTTCTGCGTACACATTAGCACTCTCTGAAAAAAATATTGCTGTTCAGTTTGGTGCGTGTTTAATGCATATTAATTGAGTGATCCTTAATCCTTATTAAGTAAGTATATGTGGGTGTTACATCTTACACCAAATCTAGTTTCATTGAAAGTTATGTGGATAGACTTGATATAGACTACGGTGTCATTTCAAATATAATAACACGTAAACATATTTATAGGTATATTTGAGTCTAAAAGATGTTCACATTGGTTAAACCAAAGCGGAACTAGGACTGGTTTTAAAAATATAGTTTTTATTTGTACATCTGGTACGGTGTATTATGCACACCATATTGTGGCTGTCACGTGTGACAGGGGGTTTAAGCTTGAAATGTGTGGTTTTAAGTGTGAATGTGCTAGTTTTGACAATGAGTTTGAATAATTTCCATCTTGCATCGTTTACTTGCATGATTCTAATGTTCCTGTTTTGTTGTATGAGACAATAAGGGGCTTATTTTTAGGCGAATGTAAGTAGACGATGTAGGTTCGGGGTATGACGTTAAAGTAATGGGTTATTTTAGGTGCAGGTTGTATTAAAAGTTATATATATATATATTTAAACCCTCCGTTCAGTCTAGAGAGACTATGGATTCCCCTATAAGGGGCTGGCTGCGCGTGTAATTATGAAGCAAGGGTTCCGCAATCTACACCAACAACTCTCCTGAGTCGGCACTGCTTGATTCCAATGGCAAGCAGTTCAAGACGACTGGAAACAATGCCGAGATAAACAGAGAGCACATACCGCACCTGGTAGTCCCAACGGTGTGTCAACGTGATTGTACCGTATATATATATATATATATATATATATATATATATATATATATATATATATATAAATACACACACACATATCTATATATATATATGTAAATACACAAATACACACACACAAATATATATATATATATATATATGAATAAACATATATATATATATATATATATATATATATATATATATATGTATACATATATGAAATATATATACAAGTATATATATATGTATATATATATACATAAAAGCATCCACAAATACATACATATATATATATATATATATATATATATATATATATATATATCAATCACGTTGACACACCGGTTCCCGTTAGATCACCGAAGTTAAGCGGCGTCGAGCCTGGCCAGTACTAAATGGGTGACCATTTGGGAATGCCAGGTGCTGTATGTGCTCTCTGCTTATCTCGGCAATGTTTCCAGTCGTCTTGTATTACTACTCGCCATTGGAATCAAGCAATGCCGACTCAGGAGAGCGGTTGTTGTTGATTGCGCAAGCCTTGCAATTACAAATTCACGCGCGGGCAACCCAGGTGGGGCACTCATACGTAGAAATCGACGGGAGAGTCCATCAGATATATATATATATATATATATATATATATATATATATATATATATATATATGTATATATATATATATATATATATATATACATATATGTATGTATTTGTGGATTCTTTTAACAACAATACACTTAAGTATACACTATTTATAATATAATAAAATGTGTCAAATTGTAACCTCATGGAAGCTTTATTTCAACATTCAGAGTGTGTATACATCATATTTGTATTTCGATGGCCATAGCAAAAATAAATCCTAAACAATATGGTTATTTCTCTCGTAAAATTAATATATTTTAATGTTTCAGTCAATGTCTGCATTTCTCATTCGGCTCACATACGTGTTTAATTCATGTATTCCAAACATAATACATTTTCCATATCTTACACTTGATTCACAACAACTTCACAGGGAATATGTAGTCTTTTGTTAACATTGCTTATCATCTAAACAATAGTTTATTTAATGGTAAAAGAAAAACATCATTGCAAAGACAGAAAAAACTTTTAATAACTTGCTATCCGACCATGTAACGTTCCATCTAAAAGTGCCTATACACTGTGGCCCAATTAAACGTTAACAGCTCTACCAGCTTAGATATTATTCTTCCCATCAAATGCCTATACGAATTTACTCAAGCAAATAAACGATTAATTCCCTATTGCCACGGGTGATTTCTTGATTATACTTTCCAGTCTTCCGGCTACTTGTACGTCTGCTACACCATATACTAACACGTGACTGCTAATTAGAATTATGTATTATTTACGCAGAGCTATGCAAAATGTAGACGAGTGATTCCCCTTAAGCGAGACGTACACTCACAAATGTAAGGAGCAAGTGTATTAGTTAATTCAGAGACAACGGTCTCTAAGTAGCATTGCTATTCACTCTTCCTAGGGACGGATGATTGCTTGCAATTGTTTTACAGAATGCACTTTGTATTCAGTAGACGAAAAACGTTATCACCTTGTTTACATATTATAATTATCTGCTACCTGCTTTAGTATTTAAGGACACGTTATGTATACACGCGAAGTTCTAGCTAGAGATAGGTATTTCTATGATTAAATTAACCAATTTATCAATTCTCTTAATGTACTATTGATTGTAACCTAATGTTTTCCACGTGCCTTTAGTTTTTCCAATAAACTTGTTCAATGTATTGTTTTTCATTATATACTTCGATTCCACTACTATATTGATTCGGTTCGTAATTCTTCACCATCGCATCATTTTTACCAATACTTATGTTTACCCTATACTTGAGCGAGACCAAATTCTTCTAGGTATAATGGGGTATCATTGGAGTGCCGAATACAACCAATAATTGGTAAATGGAGGTTATACTTGCATTGTGTAAAGGTTTTTTTTATTACTTTTTAAGCAAACTGTTTTATTCATCCATCTCGCACTAGGGATGTGCAATTAATAGCTACCAGAAAATACATAAAGAGAAAGAGAACAATTTAAGTATATCAAGATACATATTAATGTTTATATAAAAGTATGATATCCATGATAAACAAATTGTTACACTTCACGTGTGTGTGTGTGTGTGGTGGTCAAACCCCATGTCACAAATGCAATAAGATTGTTTCATTTAATTTTCTAGATCCATCATAGGAGTTCAATATTACGCCTCCCCCTTAATAAACTCATTGTATATATCCTCAGTGTTTGTATTTACTTGCTAAAATAGTTAATAGTTAATCAAATCTCAATGCATATTTGAATGTAGTGTTCAAGGAGGGTTACACTTTGGTTATGGCCTATTAAATTCTGCTGTTACCTGTTCCTGATAATTAATTAGGTCAACTCGGAAGAAAACTACTATAGTCCCTCTTCTCACGAAATACCAATCTACTCTCGTAAAAGCTCTAAACTAAAACTATTACGATGTAAAGTGTGTCGATACCCACATTATCTAGGTTATATACAGCATGTGTATGCATATATTTTTCGGGGGTAATATGGAAACACCATGATGCCTCTATACAATTACATGGAAGGGAATATGAATTAGACAGGTAGTTTAGTGTAAGTAGATAGACTATAGTATGTAATTCTCCGCTAGCACTGTGATTAGCAATAATCTTGTCAAAAGGTAATATCTGTAGTACTTACTACATGTATGAAACTGGGTTATATTGTCACTGGGACTCTTTCTGTCCCATACAAAGAAGAATAAATCTGATTAAATCGTTCATCGTGCCTTAAAGATTTGCTCTGAATCCCTGATTGATTCGGAGATTAAATTTACCAAAGAGGTGCTCGTTGAAAATGGTTACACCCCTCGATATTGTTAATTCTAATATCGTTACTAAGATCGCTCAATTTAACAAGTCTAAACTTGTTGGTCCTCCAAAATGCCCGGCGTACCTCAGATTACCTTGGTAGGGTAATATTAGCATGAAATGTGCTAATCAAATTTATGTAGCCGTACGTCGGTGTTACCAGGCATCTAATCCTAGAATTTGTTTTTCTGCTCGACCTTTGTTCAAATCTATTACTAAAGATATCCCCCATTTCAACATATCAGTAATATTATTTATCAATTTAAATGTCGGTGCGATGCCGTATACGTGAATAGAACAGTGCAAACGTGTGAATCCAGAATAAAATAACACATCCCACCTGCCATACGCCGGATCCGACTAATAATTTAAATAATTTAGTTAACACATCCGGGTCTGCTATTGCTGACCATTATATAAATAGCGCCGAATGTGCGTCGACGTGCACTGGTGACTCGTTTTCTGTCATAATTAGATCGCATTCTCTATACCACATCAAAGTTCTGGAAGCTATATATATCAAGTCAATCAAACCCTCCCTTTGTAAAGAAAAGAAGTGGCATTTAGGACTTAATGTATCAACTTGTGACCCTCCTCCCCATATTTTTTCTCCTAAACTTGTCATTAGTTTTCATTTACATTTTTAAAAAGTGTTTAGTCGTATTTAATTACTTCCATGTAAATACTTTGATGAGTGTGGACGAAAGCCGGCTTAGTACATTCATGAATGGTTTTTATTATTTCCTATTGTTTTTTACTTGTTCAATTTCATTCTTCCCCCCCCCCCAAAAAAAATGTCCCAAACGTCCGTATTCCTCGCCCGTATATATATATATATATATATATATATATATATATATATATATATATATATATATATCCACAGTATATATATATATATATATATATATATATATATATATATATATATATATATATATATATATATATATATTTATATACAGGGTGTTTCAAAAGTCTTGGGAACATAACGATTTTTAATAACTCAAAAACTATTAGGAGTTGAAAAATGAAATTGGTACCGTTGGAAAGGTTAAAGTTTCAAGTTTTTTTGGGAATCTTCAAAGTTGCTCAATATGAGCACCATTCGTCACACGGAAGACATCTAGTCGATAGTCCATTTCCTGCCAAACGCGTTCCAGCATCTTGACGTCAATGGTTCCCACAACTGCCGTTACTCGACCCTTTAGTTCGTCAATATCTCTTGGAAGGGGCGGCACATAGACTTGTTGCTTGACAAAGCCCCAAAGGAAAAAGTCACACGGGGTAAGATGTGGAGACCTAGGAGGCCAGAGCATGAGAACGTCATCATCTCGCCCAGATCTCCCAATCCATCTACCAGGCAGCCTTGTGTTAAGAAACTGCCTTACTCTAAGACTCCAGTGTGGTGGTGCACCATCTTGTTGAAAAATGAAGTCATCAGATTCTGCTTGTTCCAACTGAGCCATTAACCAGTCTTCCAGCATGTTGAGATAGGATTCACCAGTGATAGTTGCCTCTTCAAAGAAGAACGGTCCATAGACACCTTTCTTGGAAATTGCACAAAACACGTTTACTTTTGGTGAATCTCGCTCGTGCTCAAGAAGTTCATGAGGATTCTCAGTACCCCATATGCGAGTGTTATGCTTGTTAACTTTGCCATTCAGATGAAAGGTCGCCTCATTGCTAAATACAAGCCGGTCATCAAAGCCGTTATCTTCCAACTTCTCTTGCATTGCAATGAAAAAGTCACGGCGAAGTGGCTTATCAGTGTCCTTCAACTTTTGAGCCTACTTGAGCTTGTAAGGTACCATTTGCAATCGTTTCCTTAAGACACGCCAGACAGTTGCTGGAGCAAGCTGAAGTTCCTTGCTGGCTCTTCTCACTGATTTACGGGGGTTCCGCTGAAAGGCTGTCCGAACTTGCTCAACTGCATCTTCTGAAGTTGAAGGGCGACCTGTTCGCTTACTTGGGCACAAACACCCATCTTTCACAAATTTAGCATGCCATCTGACAATGGATTTCCTTTCAGGGGCTTCTTTTTTAAATTTCCTGCGAAATGCACGCTGAACACATGTCCACGATTCAGTCTTTGCAAATTGGAGGACGCAAAATGCCTTGTCTTGTTTAGAGAACGCCATTACTGCACCTGGAAAGATAACACGAAAATCATTAGTATGACCAAAAACTTGATTAAGCAAGCTTTAAAATGGCACCAGTTTCATTTTTCTACCTGGAATAGTTCATGAGATATACGCATTTGTAATGTTCCCAAGACTTTTGAAACACCCTGTATATTGTGCTATTAAGAATCCTTATATATATATATATATATATATATATATATATATATATATATATATATATATATATATATATATATATATATATATATATATAATGGTTCCTTATACCTCAATACACGATGTTATAAGCTATGGATAGGGTGGAAACGTATTTATTAATTAAAGTGTTTGAGCTGAACAATTAAGAACAAGTAATATCTGACTTTCACTAGAACAGAGTTTTAAGAAATGATACTAATAAAAACTAAGAACATCGAATGAAGACATGAGTGGAAATGTATATGTTGGAGAACTTTATTTTGATATCAGTTGCACGAAGAATCTTGTGTAATTCTTCAACAAATTAATTAATGGATTTTTTCTTATATTTCTTTAAACTATGTATTAATTGGTCCTCCGATTTATAAAATCGGGGGACTTATGTTTTGAGGCATGTCCGTCCGTCTGTCCATCCGTCCGTTCGTCCGTCCGGATTTTTCTCCGCAACCATCCACTGAATTTCTCAGAAATTTAGCATGAACTTGTAACTTTGGTCAGGTTAGAAAGTGACATCCTCCGATATTTGAAAAAAAAATTGGTTAGCCTCCCAGGGGGTCAAAAGGCCCCGAAATGGCAAAAAATGACATTTTTACACCATAACATTTCATCCATCTATTCAATTTCTCTGGAACTTGGCCAAAATGTGGAGGCAATTGCTCCTTATAGAAAATAAGTATCGCTGACCTTGGAAACAATCTGGTTTGCGCCCCAAGGGGGTAAAAAAATGGCAAAAATGACATTTTCTCCCATAACGTTATATCTATCTATTCAATTCTTCTGAATCTTGGCCAAAATGTAGTGGCAATTGTTCTGGATATAAAATGAGCATCCTTGAACTCAGACAAATTCTGGTTCGCGCCACCTAGGGGGTCAAAGAGGGGTCAAAAATGCCCCAAATTAACCAAATTTATTGCATTTTACACTCCCCAAATCGGGTCACATACAGAGGAGGACCACGCACGCGCGGCTTGTTCCTATTGTATTTATAGGCTAGCCCAAGAAGTGGTAATAACGATCTCCTATATAGTGTTGAGTTTAACGTTCGACCAATCATTTTATAAAATGGACTATCACTCGTTTTTAAAACAGGTAGTTATATTAAGAAAGTAGTTACAAACGGCAGCACATGAGCCTGTACATTTCAAGATGTGCTCAACACTTGGTATAGTTTATGCTATCTGGTATGTTTTATAATTGTCTTTTATAATATTTCACCTTTCTTTTCTAAAATTACTATTTATAATTACTGCTTTTTTATTTGTAATTTGTAACTTTACAATTATAATTTGTATCTACATTTTGTTTACCACTAAACAAAGTTTTGGTTTTCTCAAATTAACGAGGTATGTTTTTTTACAAAAAATGCTAAAGGATGATGGAGTTCTCTTCTGATGTCTGTGGGTTATTATATCTTAACGGGCGCGTATAAATATACATTGTTGTGATCATCTAAAATGTATTGCGTAATAAAACTTTCCAAATTGTTTTAGAAAAGATCGTACGCTTAATAGTCTTTGTCTTTGAATTCTGGAAACTGATATAATTAATGTTATAATTGCAGTTATATCAACTTACTTTATGTATATATACAACACTCCAATACATACACAAGGGATCCTGCCCCCCACTATATTTAAAAATGTAGTCAATAATATTAGCCAAAGAATTTCAAACCTCTCATCCAGTCCCGAAATTTTCAACAAGCAGCACCATATTACAACAAAGCGCTCGGCGACAGCGGGTTCAGAGAAGAGATGTCATACACCCCCAACCGAGACCAACCACGGGGGACCCGCAATAGAAGGAGATCGGTGATCGTGTTTTCCCCACCCTATTCCACCAATAGCAAGACAAAGGTAGGCCAACTTTTCCTCAAATTACTCGACAAACACAAGTGAATTACACAAACTTTTTAACAGAAATTCTGTTAAGTTCAGCTATTCCACTGCCCCTTCAATAAGAAAAATTATCTCTGCAGAACCCAAAACAATTACAAACGCAGGCTGTTCATGCCAAGACAAAAACAACTGCCCCCTGGAGGGACCTTGCAAAATCGATTCAATCATATATGAAGCAACCGTCACAGACCAGAATGCCAGTAGTGCAGAAAAATATATTGGGATGACGAAGGGAAACTTCAAACAAAGGTTATACGCACACATAAACTCTTTCAGATACAAAAAAACAAGGCTAATACGGAACTCGCGACCCGAATATGGCAGCTTAAAGAAGAAAATACACCCTTCACCATCAAATGGAAAATAATTGAGAGAAAACCATCCTTCTCTCCAGCCATAAACAGATGTCCTCTATGTGACGCTGAAAAATACCACATTTCAAGGGGCATCATCGATCCGAATACAACCTGTTTAAATACCCGCGATGAAATATTTATGGGTGTATCCACAAGAGACAAGCATTACTTATAAACTGGTCTGACCGATTCACATGATGTCTAACTATCCACCTCTACTAATATAAACACAATAAAAACGAACAAACACCTCATCAACCTATATCCACATAAATTTCAAGAGCAAAAACTTCGACTTTCACAAAAATACAAAAATATTTAATTTATTTATCAGTCACTAGATTAATCTACACTTCCATTTTAAAAAACTCAAACATTTCATATTTCCAACTAAGTTACCTCCCTTAGATCCGAAAATTCTTCATTAAAATAACTCCAATCTGGGTAAAAGATTTTTAACACAATAATGTTTTTTTCCTTTTAGAACGCATACCTTCAAAAATATAACGACTAATGATACAAGTTCATAATTTGGCTCACGGGAATTACAGAGAAACCCTTTCATTATTTTTGTTTCTAATTTTTAATTTTTTAATTTTAATTTTATTTTATATTTTTTTATTATTTTTATTTTTTAGTTTTATTTTTTTATTTATTATGCTTTTATTCTTTTTTTCTCTCTTTTTTATTCTCTATATATATATTTGTTATTCTCTTTTTTTATTCTCTCTTTTTTATTCTTATTGAAAATGTTTTTATATATATTTTTTTATATTTTTTATATTTTTTATATATATTTTCATATGTTTTTTTTTATTCCCTTTAATCTTGAATTTCCTCGTGTTTTAAATCTCAACGGTCTTATTACACTAAATTTAAATTTAAACAAACACCCACAACACACTGAGCAAATAACGCGTCCCAACGAGAGGGTCATGTGACTTCACATTTCCAGAACAGATGACAACAGAAGCTGAAGAGAGCCGGATGGGTAAGACCTTCCGTGCTTGAAACCGACGGTACGAATGTTGTACTAAGTTTTCTGTACCAGAATAAATAAATATTATGCTCTTAATTTTTAACTTTAATTCTTAATTAATCGAGCACTCTGCTGGGATCTTTCCTACCATTTTACAAAGAAGTTATATATATATATATATATATATATATATATATATATATATATATATATAAAGATATTGTTCGTTCTTTTTTTTTTTTTTTTTAAACATTGAATAAAATGTAATAAAATGACGTAAGAAGCCCTTTTTAACAATGCGTGAAAGAATTTATTTCTTTTTTTTCTTTTTCCAATCAATTTCGAAGTCTACAAACTTCATCTTCAGGGATGTATTTTTTTTTTTATTATAAAATAAACAAACTTTTACTTTTGTTTATAAGTAGCGTCGAGATGGTGTGACGCTCTCCACCAAGATGGAATAGGGCGGAAGTGAAAAATATTAAGAACGATTATGCCAGGGGCAAGCCGGGAGTTATAAAGATATTGTTCGTTCTTTTTTTTTTTTTTTTAAGCATTGAATAAAATGTAATAAAATGACGTAAGAAGCCCTTTTTAACAATGCGTGAAAGAATTTATTTCTTTTTTTTCTTTTTCCAATCAATTTCGAAGTCTACAAACTTCATCTTCAGGGATGTATTTTTTTTTTTTATTATAAAATAAACAAACCTTTACTTTTGTTTATAAGTAGCGTCGAGATGGTGTGACGCTCTCCACCAAGATGGAATAGGGCGGAAGTGAAAAATATTAAGAACGATTATGCCAGGGGCAAGCCGGGAGTTATAAAGATATTGTTCGTTCTTTTTTTTTTTTTTTTAAAGCATTGAATAAAATGTAATAAAATGACGTAAGAAGCCCTTTTTAACAATGCGTGAAATAATTTATTTCTTTTTTTTCTTTTTCCAATCAATTTCGAAGTCTACAAACTTCATCTTCAGGGATGTATTTTTTTTTTTATTATAAAATAAACAAACCTTTACTTTTGTTTATAAGTAGCGTCGAGATGGTGTGACGCTCTCCACCAAGATGGAATAGGGCGGAAGTGAAAAATATTAAGAACGATTATGCCAGGGGCAAGCCGGGAGTTATAAAGATATTGTTCGTTCTTTTTTTTTTTTTTTTTAAGCATTGAGGCAGCAAGTCATTATCTAAGCAAGCATTGTTTAACATCACGGAACTTTCCCGTTTGTATATTTTCCTCGTGAGGTTCTCAAACCGTCGAGCACTCTTTCTGGTGTCAGATGGCAATCCGTATAGTACTTCACCGATAGTTTTTAATTCGGCCATTTTCTGGAGCGCTTTCGACTTTCGTAGTCATTTTCAGGATTAGGGTTTTGTTTGTTTTTTTTAAATTTAAATAAGAAGACTGGAGTTAGTGTGTTATAGTTATCGTTACGGGCGAATGAAAGAGAGTCGAGGGTGTGTGGTTGAGTTCATTTTATTCTATCGTTTGTGTGTTTGGTTTTATTGTTTACTTATTTATTTTATTAGTTCTTATTTTTGCTATTATTTATTTATGTATTATTATTTATTCCTATTACTATTATTACTATTATTTATTTATGTATCGATTTATTTATTTATTTATTTTGTTTTTACTTCATTTGCATTTAATTATGGAATACATTTAATATGTTGGTACCTGTGTTTAAAGCTATTTTGTTAATGTTAGGCTGTTTAGTTTTAATAAATATTGCTCCTAGTATTTTAAGTCTGTTTGTGCAGTTATTTGTGTGTATTATTTTTGTGTACGATGTTAATATTTTCCGTATATCGGCCGACTGAATCTTTTGTTATGTGTAGTAATGTTACGTTGGATGGCGCTGGTATCAGATAGATGGTAAGTTAGGCGTCGAGAGAGAGTTGTTGTAGTGTGGCCAATATAGGTGTTATGTATTTGTTCTGTTTGGGTTGTAGGGAGACATTCCTTAAAAGGGCATGATAACATTTATATAACGTTAGTTTGGCTGAGAGTTATTTTTAATAATTAGGTTATTTGTTTTAAATTTTGTATAGTAAATTATTAGTTTGATCTTTTTTTGTTGGTCGTTAGATTTAGTGTATCGTTTTATAATGTGAAGTATTGCTTTTTCGTCAAGTTTGTAGTTAGGGTGCGTCTGGTTTTTTAATAGAGGTTGATCGTGTCTTTTTTGTTATGGGTTTTATTTTTGCTTTTGTCGTGTATGGAGTTTATATATGATTTTATTTGTTCGTCGACTATTTTATTGTGGAAGTTGTTGTTAATTAATGTTTGTTTAATATTGGTTAATTCTTTATAAAATATTTGTTTGGATGAGGATATATATATATATATATATATATATATATATATATATATATATATATATATATACTCCACTGTATGTGTGTGTATCCTGGTTAGTTTCTCTGTCTTCTTCCTGCATATCACATTACCCCCTCCGCCTACGCCCCCCTCTATGCTAGCTCGGTGGGTGCGAAAATGGAAAAGAAAAGGAAAATGGGGAAGGTATATAAAAAGAATGAGAAATGAAGAAATATATGTCACCTACTTGTCGAATCAGATTTCATTGTAGCTACAGGGCTTCCCATATAGTCCAATCGGAGCATGTCTTCTTTTTCCCATCGTATGCCTTTAAAATAAAATTGTTTTCAAATATTACCTTTTTCTGAAGACGTTCGATAATAACAACGAAACCGGTAAAATCTCTTGTTTTTGTTTTTCTCCTGCATTCTAACCTGTGTTCCGTTTGTCTTTTTTCAAACATTTTCTCTACCACGGCATTTCATTTTCATAATTCATCGTGTTTATTTAAAGTCCAGTTGTGTTTTTAAAAGCAAGACATAGTCACTGTATAGTACACTTACATTTTACGTTTTATTTTGAATGCTAGTGTCGGTCTAAATTATGTACCGTTACTCAAGGTTATTTGATTGCCTGTCAATATACGTACATATGTGAATAAATGATGTTTGTAATTGCATTTTGGTTACAAACGTTTAGGGTTACGAAAATATGTGTTTCTCTGGGAAATATCTATATATCTATCTATCTATCTATCTATTTATATATAAATCTCTCTTTCTCTCTCTCTCTCTCGCAATATATATATATATATATATTTATATATATATATATATATATATATATATATATATATATATATATATATATATATATATATAATGTGTGTATGTGGGTATGGCGTAATCGATCAGGGGTTATTTCTAGGGAGCTGGGGCGCTTCCTATAGTCAACAATCTCCATTTTTTCTGAGAGGATAATTACAAATCGATAATTATATTTTCACACCAAGAATGTGACCACGTAAGGATTGCCGACAATCAGACTGTTGGCTGACAGCTTGACGAATTTAAGTATAAGCATTGTTCTCCGGCACCTCTAATAAAAATGTCAACCAGTTTACATATCAAGCTGAAAACAAAACATTTATCAAAACCCACAACAATGTATGTGTTGCATACTGTGCTTTCTCTCACTATTTCTCACTTTTTATCCTCCTCTTTTTCTTCCTCTCCGTTCTCTTTTGCTCACTCTGGAGCGAAATATAACAGTCGGCTGTCGAATCAGTACAGGACGAGACGCGTCTTTTTATATGTTCGCCGATTCAACTAAAATTTGGATGTTTAAATATGTTAATACTTCAGGGAAAAATATGTTATATATATGAAGTTATATGATTTTTCCATTATTATATAACGCTCTATTGCAGCACAGTCGGTCTTACAGAGCAGATACTCCACTGTGTGGAGAGAATTACTTATGCCGATTTACGCAGCATGCCAACCAAGCAAATACTCAGCCGGGTAGTAACCCTTTACGTTTAAAGGACGTGTATCGATTGTTTAGTCCGGAAAGCTTGTGGTGTTCTTCAACTAAGACGTAACAGCCTAAACAAAGACATCTCTAACGCTCACACACACACTTAGTCCCATTCCCCGGAAAACGATCGGATCACATTTGGCGCTGAGTGCCCAAGAACAAGATCCATGGTTACTTCAAACACCATAAATCGACGATCACAACCAAATAGAAATTCACGGATGAATCCAATAAAAAGCCAATTCGACACTGAATGCTCACCAATAGCATCAACAGAAGAAAACACAACACCCAGTGTAAATCCATACAAACTTAGGTAGGTGAGCATGTACTCTGTGAATGTGTTGGTAAATAATTTATAAATCATATTCGTGTATAAATCTTTTTGTTTAACATTTGATACTCAAAAGAAAGAAAACGAAATAGACAAAATGGCCAACACTAATACACCCTAACTCCTAAATAGAGGGTTCACAGCTAGGTCGGATATCCTAAACATGCCTGAATATAGTCTATTGTTTGCATTTCTGAAATAGATAGAGCAGGTATACAACCTTACAGACCCAGAGCTAGTAAAGGATTGAATATTATATAGACGACCGTCTCAATATCACCATTAAATACCTGCTCAATAAATAATCGGTACTGTATAGTGACGTTATAAATAGCGCCGACGCTGCTAGGACCCTATTTAGAATAAGACAACATCGAGGAAAGACACTTGTAGACTTAGCAATTAGCATGAAGTGACTTGCTAAGTTACCATACATAGACGCATATACCAGGAAAAGTTCAGCTGTGCAAGTGCCCTTAGCTGAATCTTCGATAAATGCTCTAATTAACGCATTTATTCAGGGGGATGTGGCTCGATCCAATCTGGCAACCTTATCGAGGGGGGGGGTGCTGCCAGACGAAGGAATAGCTCTACGAGTTAATCCGAAGTTGTTACAAACAGAACATTCTATTTTAAATGATAACTTATAAAACGTCGTTCACTTGAAGCAGAAACATAAAGAGGCTGTTAATAGATATAGGGTATCCAGGGCTGAATAGTACAGTGGGTAAGAGTCAAACCAAACCCATGGTTGCTTCAGTTGTACCTAAGCAACCAACGTTATAAAGAGTAAGTAGTTTGCGTAGGATTCAGCGTAATATAGGAGACTGCAACAATGGCACTGCCGATGTCACCTAGGGGATAAGTAAGTAACTTCAGCCCACGAAAAGGGTAAACGAAAGGAAATATGAACAAATTAGGGCATTGATGTCAGATTGTGGTTAAAGGCTGTCCGAAACAGGCCCCCCAAAGAAATAACAAACAAAAAGAGATCCTGGAAGATGTAGAGGTACTCATGGACACAAATTGTACAATCAAGTCTCCTAATTGGGTTTTATTGTGAATATAAGGGGGCGACCGATAAAAGCATTGATCGACACTAGATCAGAGGTTTTGCTCCTCACAACATTTGAGGAAGTAACATCGGAAAAAAAAAGAGCTGAGTATTCTAATGTAAAATTTACCCTGCCAAAACGGACAAAAGATGGTCCTCAATAACATGATACACTTCTCCGTGAAAGTAAGGAAGCTAACGGCTTCGTCAAGTTTATATATAAATATATATATTTATTACTCGAGACTCGGATCGAACCTTGATATTGGGCTCAGACTGGTAACAAAAACGAGCCCAAATAACCTTTAACCCTACCAATTGATGGTTAAAGAGATCAATCTATTTATACAAGTTGTAAAAAAGACGAGTCCTCACGTAAAAAGTATAGTTGCCGCCATGCATCGCCACTGTTAGATATGTTGCGAAACAACACACAGAAAAATAACATTTACTTTGGCGCAAGATACCAGTCGTAAAAAAAAAGGAAAGTCGTGATAGAGACAATTATAGTATCTTCCCACCTGCTCACAGCACAGTTCACTGTGATTCATAGATGCCTCAGACATCGTGTCACCTTTCCACCGGACTTACAGGCAAAAACGGCACTTAAAGTGACACCCCCCACACATTCACAGGCAGCCATAAGCTTTCAAACCCGGATCGAATATCTGAGAAAAAAAAACACTTGATGAAATTACCTTTTTAGTAACAGACGGACAAATCAGAAAACTTTTTGAAACAACCAAGGAATTAATCATATAGGTCACTGGGGTTCAGCGTAAAAAAGGGGCATCAACCATGATAAGAATTGATGTACTAAATGTAAAACAAAAACATGAAATAAATTATATTTCAGAAAAGAAGAAAATACAAACAAATATTTAAAAAATGAAATTAATAAAGTAAGAAAAACATAACTTGTACAAAAAACGTATGAACTAAGCATTTCAGGAGAAAAGATGAGAAATTAAATCAAATTAATAAAGTCAAAATGACTTTATTAATTTTTTTTTTTTTTTCATTTTTCATCCCTTGTCTTCTGTCTTTAAATATAAACACAAGCTTTAAGTTCTGAAAAAAAAAGTTCTGAAACAAAAAAAAGCCCACATTGTCTCGTTGTGCCATGACTACACCCGTTGACCTTTGTAAATTGCATAACACAACGTAACGATGAGGGAAGGGCGAATGTGGCACAATCGATGCATTACTCTTTCTGGGGACCTTACGTGCTCCCTATATTAAAAAAACCGTGCCATACTTGC
>OY744540.1:54068265-54253265 GCA_963556195.1 Sepiola atlantica | reverse complement strand
TTCCGCAGTGCCCGATCTTACCAAGCGCAAGACAATTGCGATCTTGAGAGATACCGGAGAATCGCAATCTTTGCTTTTGAGTAAATGTGTATATTCGAATCACAGCGTCGGTAACACAACATGCCTATGAAAGGAATACACATGCTACGTGAAAATTAATTAGCTGGTGAGAAAGTAAACATAACTCTACCAACCAAGCAGAAACAGAGAACGCACCGTGCCATACAATTGAAATATCGAATCAGTAACCTCAGACGCTATACCATGTGCACAAGCACGGTGGTAAAGGGCACATCATTATAGGGGAGAAAACGACACCACAGTCGATATGTCCCAAACCACTTCAGGGCACAACGAGAACGACCATAATTCGAACTTTAATGAAAGAAATATGATCCCAGCAAAATCCATTTCGGATATTCCTTTTCCGAGGAAACAACTTAAAAAATAAGAGAAGGAAGCCACTAAGATGAACCAACTTTACACCAAAATAGGAAAGCGCGAAAAAGCAAAAGGGACATCAATAATCTACTACATCAAAAACGGAGTTTATGAACCTTTTAGTAGGGTCATAATATACTGTGTCGGAGCACTGTGAAATCAAAATCAAGAAACGCTTACCTGTTTACAATTATGTTCTCAGTATGAGATTCCCAGAGGCCATTCCTTTGCGAAAGATATCCACGTAAAAGATTGTAAGAGCTCTCATTAGTTTTATTAATTAAGGTTAAGATGCCAAATACAATCTACTCAGGCTGAGATTCAAATTGCATGTCGAAGTTACTTCAGCTGGGTATCACCTCAATAAAAGTCTGCCCATATCATCCTCAATATTAAGGAGCCTTGGAAAGATGTAATTCTTCCTTGAAAAACATGATCAGAACTTACTGTTTGAATCACGAAAAAGAATGCGATTAATGTATATACGTGAATACTTCGTAATGTTTGCAGTTCGTGACTTGATGCAGACATTGCCATGATTCAGCCCGTTTGAGTTTGTATTTGGGAATTAAGTATGACGTCTATTCTAATTATTGAAGGAGAAATGGTTAAGAGACGATCTACAGAAGGAGCACCTAGTGGAGTGTGCATCACGAGTTTAAACAAGGCTTGTAGATGTGAACAAATTGGCCAACCGGCAGCTTAAATCGGCTCAAAGCAAAATGAAGAGTCGACATGACAAACAAGCAGTGGATAGGGAGATCAATATAGGAGACCCAGTTTTGGTTATAATTTCCTACAGAACATCACCCATTAAAAGCACGATGCCAAAGTCTATACGAGATGAGAATAAGTAGCCTAAACTGTGTAATACAACCTCCTACTTACAGAAAGACCACTCAACTGTCCATGCTAATATGATTAAATCGTACTTCGAACGAAAGAAGGATTAACCCACCTTGCCGATGTTCGCATCCCATAGTGAGGAGATGGTCAGACCGAGCAAAAAAAACATTTTTACTCAGCGTGGTTATTCACACAAATTTGAATATTCAGAGGTGATATCTAATATGCATTCTTAATTAGCACATCCACCCCCTAAGTAGGAAGCCGAATCGAACGTGTTTTTAAAAGAATACAAATGTTTATTCCAGGATGTTCCGAGCCAAACAACCGTAATATGTAATGATGCAGATGTAAAGAAAAATGCTGAACCCATTAAGCAACACCCTTACCAGGTGAACCCGAAAAATTGCCTAATTATGCGACGGAAAATAGAATATATGCTTACAAACGCGATTATAGAACCCAGTTAAAGTGAATGGGCTTCGCCCTGCGTCTTAAACCAGACGAATCCGTAAGATTTTGCATAGATTACCAGAACGTTAATGCGATCACGAAGACAGATACACATCCGATCCCTTGAATGGATGAATGTGTGGATCGAATCGGCGATGCCAAATATGTCAGCAAATGCGACCTACTCAAGCTATTCTGAATGATAACATATTAAACGTTGTTCACTGGTAGCAGCAACAAAAAGAAGCTTCTAACAGATATAGGGTACCCAAGCATGAATTGTACAGTGGGTAAGGGTCAAAGAGCACGGCAAATAACGGCATTCGTTACTCCCGATGGAATCTATCATTATAGAGTCATGCCGTTCGGGATGAAAAATTCTCAAGCTACCTTTGTGCGATAAATGAACGGATGCTTAAAATACTTACCAGGTGTCGACTTATATATTGACAACTTCGTGATATTTAGCAAAAACTGGGAAAATCATGTCCTTTTCTTTGAGGAGTATGTTTGACAGAATTAAAATCGCTAACCTCACTATAAACTACACAAACAACGAGTTGTGTCAGGCTAAAGTAAAATACTAAAAGCACATAGTAGGACAGGCGAAAACTCGGGATGTCATGCAATATCCCGTCCGAATAATGCCCGAGGCCTGAGAAAATTCCTGGGAATGGCAGTATATTATCGGAAATTTTGCAGATACTTTTCCGACATCGCTTCTCCTCTGACTAACTTATTAAAAAAACATAAATTAGTGTGGTCTCCGATTTGCTAAGACTCTTTCGCGAAAATCAAAAATAGCTTAATTTCAGAGCCGGTATTAAAAGCTCTAGATATGAAACAATATTTCTCTCTTACGGTCGACTCAAGCAATAAATGCACTGGTCGATAAGAATGGTAATCCCCGTCTAGTTAGCTATTACTCCAGAAAATTTAATCGATATCAAAGACGGTACTCGAGAAAAGGAAACCTTAGCTTTATTATCTGGTCTACACACTTCGAAGGCTATATCTCAGCCTCAATTAAACCGACTGCCATGTATACCGACCACACTCGACTGGTATTTATAAAGAAAATGAAAAATAAAAAGCGTAGACTTTTATCTTTGAGCTTACCACTACAATAATAGAATTTGGAAATGGAACATCTTAAAGGTATTAACAATAAATGCGCAAACGCCCTTTCCCAGATGAAAAAGTAATCGTGGTTTCCAGAAGAATAACATCAAAGTAACTCTTGATTTTATTTGATTTATAGGTGAAAAGATATGAGCGCTCGCTAAAAAATAGTGAATAAAGAAACGTCAATATTTAAAAAAACAACAACACAAAAAAACGAAATAAGAGTGAACATACAGACACAAAGCAACTCATCGAGCGTACGTTAATTTAAAATGACCATTCCCGTAAAATCAGCAGCAGCGAAAACTTATTCCTACAATTATGAACAGATATGAGCGAGCAAGAAACTCGTGTATTTCAACTTAGTGGAAAACCAGCGTCTAAGATACACAGAGGGTGAAAGTAAAAAAATAACGGATAAATAAAGACGCTGGAACTAGGATACACGAAGAAAGTAAATACCTTTACCAAGCAAGGTGTCAAAATGAATCGATCTTCTCGAAAGGCCTAAGAAGATAGCATGATCGTTGAAAGCAAAAATCAACGATATGAAAACATATGTAAGACACGGCATATCCCGGCAGAATATGAACAACGTCGAAGTCGACGATACTTAGATCAAACAACTAACGGCGAATATTCCGGATAAAGTGGTTCAGCGGAATAAACCCGAAAAAACAAAAGATTACAATATGAAAGAATTTTAAATTACAAAATCTACGTGCAAGCATCTATGCGATTTCTTAGATGAAGGGAAACAAACAATCGTAAAACAAAAACTAAAAAGAAAAAGTAAATTCCAAGTAAAAAAAATCGTTCTCCTATTCATACAAGTGACTGTGTAATTTGATATAAACCATACCTGCTTTATTATACACCTTCCCCTTTGTAACAGTTATAATACACATGATAAATGAGTTTGTTATTTTTTGTTTCATTTTTCTGAGGTCTGAGGAAGTTAGTTTTCGACAAAGATTGCAGTTCAAGCATGTATGCCCATATATAACGAATACTATTTGTAGAAATACAAATAATTACTATATATATACACACATATATATATATATATATATATATATATAAATATATATAATATTTAAGGTTTTGTTGAGTTTATAAATGCAACACTGTTCATACAGAGAGCTTCGTAATTTTGTAAATGGTATTTAATCGCGTTTTGCATGTAAACATTAAAATTATACAACCCATATATGTATACATGATAATATATATATATATATATATATATATATATATATATATATATATATATATATATATATATATTGCATTTCTGCTAATTCGGCGAACAAGAATTCAGATGATATACGTGGATTTTTCTACCATCAGCCAATTCAAAATGAGACGTGTATGTTCCGTTTTACCTTTGTTCAGTCAAATATTCTGGATTCATGTTTTATTTTTTCTCATATAATTTTATAGTATTGTCGCTTTTCTACCATATTCTTACTCAATGTATCCGGGCATTTCCAAATCGCTGCAAGCTAATCCTCATACGCTTAAAATCATCCATACTCTAAACAAGCTAACATAATATCTTTATTTTTCAACCTATTAGTGTGTATGATATTTTAAACTTTATTCACATTGCATGATCTATGCTGATATTTCATTTGTAGTTCATTGGTGCTATGTAATTCACTTGACCAATCAAATGCCACCAATCAGATCACATTGCACTTACCCAAAAGTTTGTCCAACTTGCCGAAAAAATGTTGAATAATTATATAAGTTGACATTTCCTCACTGCCATCATTTCTAATGACACTCATTGTTCTTGTTAAGCATCTGCAGTTTATGTGACCTTTTACAAACAAGGGCACGTTGTATTCATCCGGACGCACTCGTTTCCTGACCTTTACGATATTTTCGTGCAGATTGTCAGTTCAAATATCAATATCTGAATATGACTTTCTCTCGTACCCAAGTAACTTTTATAAGATTCCCACCAAACAAAATTCCTACGACTTCGGTTACAACTCTTTCCACAGAACTGCATTTACGTTATTAAATACTAGCTGTATGTGCCCTATGTCTTGTGGGAGTTTCACGAAATTATTCATTGAAATAGCTTTCGTATTTTGTGCGACCGGGAAATGCAGTCGAGTAGATTAAATTCCTTAATAATATATTTTGTAAATACTATATTTTTGAATATAGTTAGGCAAAACAGTGTATTACAATAAAAGACGTGTAAGTCACGTAAATGTGTGGTAACGTGTAAACTGTTTCATAGGAAAATTTAAATTGTATACTTTGCAATAGCAACATTTGAGTATGAAAGAACAAGAAAAGTGTTACAAAGTATTGATAATACCCAGTGTAAGTGGGTGTCAGTGGTTCTTGATTAAAGAGTGGGAGTAATCGTGGACTTCCTGTATTCAAGTATATTCTTAGAATAGAACAATTATTTTTAGAATAGTATTAGAATAGCACAATACTAACTATGTTAATGGCATATACATTTTATCAATATAGAAATCTGTGTAGAAGAAATCAGTAATTAAGCACATTTAAGCCTAACTAACATACCCCATCAAAGCCCGTTGTGTTTTACTTTATATTTATGACGCATTGCCTTTGTATTATAATAAAGTGACTAAGGTGAAAAAGAATATAATTCAATTCAATACATATTCATATAGTTCCATGCCATGATTACACGCTTGATTATTAGAGTATTTCGGAATGAAACAAAGCTCAGTCGATGCGGCCGTTTTTATTGTCCATACAATTTCAACATTGGACTGATGTGTAATACATTATGTCTTGAGGATAGGTCAACATGCAATTGAAGCAATATCAAGTAAATAAATATGACAGTGTTAATACGGAGTCAGTCTTAGTAGTATTCGTTCGCTGTAAATGGTTCGTTCTTAGGTGTTCAGGGCTGAACGGCTAAACAAGAATAATTTAAAATAGGAACATGTGAAAATAATAAAGTATGTTCAGAGAGCTTGGAGTACAGTTGTGTATTCCGAATATTCCTTGCGGTATTAGGTCAACCAGATTTGGTATAATTCGTACACTTTGTATATATTATAAGTACTTGTAAACGGTGTATTACTATTATTATTGTTATTATTATTAGAAGTAGTAGTTGGAGTAATACTACTGGTAGTAGTGGTAGTAATAAATATACTAATAGCAGTAACACTAGTAGTGCGTTGAGTATCTGAGAGACATTGTGGATTTCAATAGTGTATTGTAAGACTTTTGGTGAAATTATGCAAACTATGCAGAATTATGCAAAGTATGCAGATAGTTATTGCATGTAGGTATATATGGTGGTCTTTTAGAATTAGTAAAAGCATTAAATGTATAAGTTTTAATAGTCTATTTTATAACAACGCTTAGTTAAATGATGCGTGGTCAACATATGCACATTCTCAATCATAGAATGAATAAAGGTGATCAATAACATTTTCTGTTAAGTAGAATGAAGTATTCATTCCATAAAGAGGGGCACTTCCATTTAGGAGTATTGAAACTAATAAACGCACACATTTTATAGCCCTTATATAAAAGGTATGCATATTTATGTTATCATAATAAGCGTATTTGTTAGGATCAGTTTATTAAAGATCCCGTTTCCACAAAACTGCTATTTAATTTCCGCTTCCAGTTTCCCATTATACCTATCTGAATATCTTGCAAGCATTTTAGATAAGTCGATTTACCTTGATCAAACTCTTTTATTCCGTTACAAGCGGAGATAAGATGACATTATTTTCAGCAAGGCAATTGCCAACGTGGATACGTTTATATTCCCGTATATGCGATATTAAAGAGATATATATCATCTGAGATGATTGAAGTTTTCTTTTTATATCAGGTGATATACAGTTTCAATGGTGTATATATCCACACAATCATTTATTAGGTTCGGAAAAAAAAGTCCCGCACCATCGCAAGTTTGACATTACTGTGGTGTATTTAGCGTTAAGCAAATTAAAGGCATAGCTTCTACAGTATTGTATGTGCCATACATATTAGTTCCTATATGGGGAAGATTTTATTTCATTTTTTATTTTAATATACATATCATTATTATATTTCGGATAATATTGTGTTCATAAGGGGAAGCTATTTCCGTTCCAGCCTATCTTATTGCTTACTCAGTTTCTTAAGTATTTGAAATATGTTTGTTTTTTGTTGGTATGTGTTTTTTTTTAAATTGGGTTCATACATGTATTATTTGCATTATTCAGATAATTGTTCTTATCTTATTGTCACAATGTTTCGGCCAATTACATTTTAAAATGCGTCTTATTAAAGTTGGGAATTCTTATTTTGATCTCTGGAATATGTACGAACTTTTGAATAGAACCCTTGAATACGATGCATAGAGTACCCTTTTTCTACTTCCGTAACCCATGTCTGGGTAGAAATCTTAAGTAATTCTTCATTGTATACTTTGTTTAACACGCACTGCAGATTAAATCTTAACCTTCCAAAATAAACAGATTTTGAAAACTGGTGATTACTTCGGAACAAATACCATTGCAAAGTACTAATCAGTTATAAGTGGCATTCTGAACTGGTAAGTCTTAGCAGGTTTTCATTGTGTTATGCTTTTGAAATATTACTATTAATAGTATAACTTAACGACATGAACCTGGCAAATTACACTACCTATATCATCAATTACAAGTTTGATCAGATACTTATGAATCCGTTTCAAGTGTTGACGAAGGAAGACTATGCTTATAGACACCTTTTCCGCTTTTTTGCAAGTACTTTTTTATAACGTGACCTGATATTTTTCGTGGTTTGAACTGAATTTTTAAATTGTTGGTTTTAATTTTTAGATCGTTTTCTGATTATTTTGATTTTGGAAGAGACTGTTTTTTTCAATTACTTTTTGTTGCTTTTTAATTTATTTCAGATAAAGTGATATATTTTCTTTGCACAAGAAATCGTAACATATATATAAAGGTTTATTTTTCTTTGTAGCTAATGACAATACACGTTTCTTTATTGTTTCATATTTTTCGTGGTTTCATGAGTCAACATCGAAATGCATGGCCAACAGAGGCTATGGGGAGTATTACATGGTATTAATGGGCCAGTTTGTTCTCATGCAAAAATGAATGTGCTCTGGGTTTATTTGGAAACAAAACGGCCGTCGTGATATAAAGCAAGTCAACTTAGTAATTTTTCATGGTGATGTCACTGATCGTGGGAGTAACACCAACTTAAAATCAGGAGCAGAAGTGTCCGAATGCGCTTAACGCGCTTGCGCCCATCTGTAATCAGAGCAAGTGATCAGAGCGCGCAGGCTCACGTATATAGGAGTATTCATTCACTTGGAAATCATTGTTAACTTGTTCTTTTTATTGTGACTGTATTCCAAGAACACGGCAACACTTCGAAGAACTATTCATTAACTTGGAAATCCTTATTAACTTGTTCCGTTTTTAAGATGTCAATCGCGAAAGAAAATAAGAGAAAAGTACAGCATAACATCTATTGATGAAGATATAGCATTTACGTTCGAATTTCAATTCTAAAATAATACATTAGAATTTTATTTTAAATATAAATTACAATTTTAGATTAATTAATAAGTGTCATCCAAAATGTGTTGAGAAAATCCAACGTTAGAATCGAGATACTTAAAAGATATATTGTCAATAAATGTCCGTTAAGAATGCAATTCCCCAACATAAAGAGCATGCCTGTTTTAATTTATTTCAGCTGTTTACTATATTTTAAATTAACTCTTCGTTTGGCAAAGAAAACACATTTTTATGCATTTCAATAAATGTGCTATTGATTAATTATTTCCAATTATTGTTTTGTGTTACTTTACTGTATTCGTAATCTATTATGTGTCATTTACTTTTAATGTTGGTTGACTTTACATGTGTCATTTACTTGTAATATTTGATTAACATTTAAGTGTACATAACAAGAAAGATCATTTATTTCTCGGGAATGAAAGCACCTTTTGTTTAATTGTAAAAAAATAAGAACATAAACACACCCATTTTAATTCATTTCAATAAATGTTATATAACTTAATTGTGTTGAATTGTTCATTTTGTTTGACCCTACTAAATTCGTAATCTTCATGTTTAATTTACTTTTAATGTTTGATTAACATTTAAGTTAAAACTTGATTTAAAGAAATGTGACCAACGTTTGTCAAATTATTCAGCTAAAACAAATGACACTTACATGTTCATATAAAGAATACACCTGTCTTAGAATAGGAATGTGTTATCCTATAGTGTGTATAAATACATACATATTTCAATGCAGTATTACTGATACTAGTCTTTCCATTCGATGTAGATCAGCTTGTCATAACAAGAAACCCAAGCATCCCAATGATACGGGAATAATTGACTTTGATGCTAGCTTTCTAGACTACGCAAATTAAATGATACATTTTATTTTTCCGTGATCGTTACTTCATACATAATTAAAAGCTCATGAAAATTGCTATATTTCTCAAATTTGTAGGGCATTTTAATGTTGGGAGGGGTCAACATGGAAATAGTCTGACTGTTCGACGGATCTTGTTTGTAACTTTGAAGCATGACGTTATTTTTATGGTCAAATGGACGGTCATGTGCCAATATTAAACAATGGGTATCTATCACAGACAGAAACACAAACTATTTTTGTTATTTTAGATAGAAAAATAGCTTGCAAAAGAGGGTTCGTCGATATATTAAGAAATTAATTATTTGCAAAATATTAGTAAAAGAACGCAACAATGTACAGTAATCGATGTTTATGTACGGAATATTCACAGATGACGCCGTTTTTTGGGCCAAACACATATATACGAAATATACAACTTCTAAGAGCCAAACTGGCAATTGGGTTTGCTGTAACCTTCAATGTATGTGATTTGTTCAATGCATGTCAAATGCAACTGTATAATGATTATGTAATATTAATTCACATTGTGTGTAAATTTAACTTAATAATACAAGCTCAATTTCTGCATAAATTCCACTGGACTATGATCGTTTAACTCGAGGCATGAAACACCGGTCGAAATAACTAAATAATGGATTAATTGAAAAAAGAATTATGTCGGAGAATAGAGGCTATATTTAAGTTCACAAAATAAGAAAATAGTAAGTCTATTAACAACATAAGACGTCTACTTGATTCATTCACTTATTCATAAGAATGGGATTTCAGACTAAAATGGGTTGAACCATGAGCAACATATATTTCAATGTTTAAGATATGTGTGGGTTTTCTCATGAATGATTCACACATATGTTTTAGAACGAGGGTTAAGTGAGCAGAACTGTCAGGTGTATTTCGTTAAAAAAATCGAAAATGATAACAATTATCTCTTTTACTCCGTTACTTATTTCACCTATTTTCGTGCGACCGACCGAATAAGAAAAATGGCAAGATGAATATTTCGATATCTTTGTTTGTAGCTAATATGTACGGTGACATTTTGGGACTAGAGTATTATTAAAATAATTATATAATAAAAATGATAATAGAAATTTAAAAAATCATAAGCAATCCTCATAATAGTATAGGTGTACATTTTCGTATCATGTATATATATATATATATATATATATATATATATATATATATGTGTGTGTGTGTGTGTGTGTGTGTGTATGAGTGGGAGTGTATGAAAAATGCCCAACAGAAAACAGCTTAAAATGCAAAAGAAAACACAACCCAAGAGATGTTACTGGTTTCGTTCGTATTAACACATGTCTTCAGATAAAGTGAAGATGTGGAAACAATTTTTTTAGGGCACACGCATGACAGAAGGAAAATATGATCCGATTAGTGACATTGTTGATGCTGGCACCAGAAATTACAGACATGCCGATTCCGACTTTGAAAATTGCAACGCCCAAGGGCACATTACAACATCAGCTGGTCTACCAAACAACAGCTCTCTACATCGGAGATACTGTGAAGCCATCAGAAAGCTTACCCAAAACAAGGACATTCACACCACCCATGCTGATAATCATGGGCGCAGATGAATACCAACACAAAGTCATGCTCTTACTAAATGATCGCAACATCTACACAAAAAACCCTCACAACAATTAACCAAAAACACACAACACTTCAAACGCGAAGTAAGGAAAATTCTATCGAATTATCCTTCTTGGATTAAACTCCTGGAATAGCACCTTAGAACTCCAAGATTGTATGGATTATCAAACATACACAAAAACAACATCCCCATGAGACCTATCATATCAGGCATCGGCAGCACACCCTACAAATTAGCCAAAAAACTAGCAGAAATACTTACCCCCTCCTCGACTCTATTAGTCGTGCCCATTTACAAGAATAAACTCCGGGGAACTGCTACAAAGACTTCAACATTAATAACCTCACTATGGTAAGTTTAGATATTAAATCGCTCTATACTAACCTACCTATATCTAAATCCTTATCTATATCTATCTACTTACAAAACTAACTTACACCTGACATAAATATAGAAACATCAACCTCTAAAACAATTAAAGATCTACTTAATACCAAACCCCGCTCACGACTACCGCCAAAACACCCCTCCCTCTGCCGGCATTTAAAAAATAAAATGTGCCCATTGCCTGATGTTTTACATTTGGGTAACATCCAGTAACTTAAAAATTGCATATATGAACAAAAGCGGTACCTCAAACACGACAAGTCAACTAACGCTTTAGTGAAACACAAGCACACTTTCACCCACAATTTTTATTTTGCATACTGCACTCTCCTGTAAACCGAACACTCTTTCTCTCTCACGCCGCAATTGCATTGAAAGCGTGACTATGCTTTTTGTTTTATCACCATCGAACATTTACCTAAGGCTCGGATCTTATACCCTAAGGAGGCCCCCGGCAAAAATCGCACTAAAATAATGCAGTATATTACGCTACTGCGACCCTGATTAAATATTAAATACATAAATGAATAACATACAACACTATAAAATTAGAATATAAAGTGTATACACTTCGCATGAGATGTGCCATTTGTTGAGATAATAGCACGATTGATAGCTAATTAGATAATTTAAAATGCATTTCTTTCAAACTAAACACTGCCCTAAAACTAAGCATTTTTATGACATGTATTTCATATCATCATAATACTTAAGAAAAGTCATTGAAAACAACAGGCCGGCCTATCCAACTTTCTTATAATAAGATATTATTTATATTAGTTTGATTGTAAAGTAGATTTTTCTAGACTGTCAATTTAACATGTGTGTTGCTTTATAAAACTTACAATAAGATGAATAAGTACACCTATATTTGATATGTTCCGGTTTAGTTTGAGAAATTGCGTTCGGTGTATCACTTTCATATCTGCTCCTATGTATGATAGGTAGGGTTGGTTTTATTTATACTTATATATATTTACATACATAATTCTATGCATGCATATATATATATATATATATATATATATATATATATATATATATATATATATATATATATCTTCCACTGTATGCACGCTTATCCTGGCTAGTTTCTTCGTCTTCTTCCCTCTTATCGCCTTCACCACCTCCGCCTACAGTTCCATTGATGGTAAAAGGAAAAGAAAACAGAAAATAAATAAAAATAAAAAAGAATAAGAAAATAGAAATGAAGAAGAATATTTCACCTACTTGTCAAATAATATTTTAATGTCGCTAAATGTCTTCTCATATGGTCAAATCGGATCATCTTTTTCGTTCTCACATGTGTGAGCCTTCAAAATATAATTGTTTCTAAATCTTCACTTGTACGAACGAACCAGGTCAAATCTCTTGTTTTTATATTTCTCCTGCATTTAACCTGTTTTCTGTTTGTCTTTTGTCACACATTTTGTCTACCACGGGATTTCATTTTCATGACGTATCGTGCACCTCACCCAATATATATATATATATATATATATATATATATATATATATATATATATATATATATACATGTATGTATAAAGCTTTAATTATTTTACCCTGAAAAATGATAATGAAGGAGAATAAACCGTTTTCAATCAAGATCGTTCTCGAGAATTTTGAAGTATTTCAAAATATTTACAGATGTACGTTTTAAGTACCTTTTTAAATATATGAATATACGTTTTAAAATACGCTTACAACACTTTTAAAAACTCCTCGCTTTTGTCATCGCCATCATTCGTCATCATTTTTCAGGTTTAAATAGTTCAAACTTTGTAAAATCGCAATAATCACACACTATAGACTGTTTTAATAGTATACTGTTTTCCACTTTGACCTTGAATCGTAACTACAACTGTTAACCAAATGTTTAAAATCACTTGGAATTAACAGTTAGCGCCCTGTTTATAAATGCTAACATCACACAAAGTTAGATGCTGGTGATGTTTTTTTTGACGTCGCTTGCAATTGAGGTAATTAAACTTCAACGACATTCGTAAAACTAGAGCGAGGAAATCGTGTATCATTTCCTCAAGAATGTATATGTAGTTGTCTAAAATGTGGTTCCGATTAAAGTTATATGTCACATCTTGAAAAATGTACAATGCATATGTTTCCCAAGTGTGTGCCCTCACCAGCATACGAATATGATGACGATTTAAAACACAGCCTTTAACAATTGCTCATAGAATTACTGAACCTATGATAGCGTATGTATTACAAGTTTAGGTAAAGTCAAATTTAGCAGATTAGAAAGGAGAATTTTACTGTACAGAGAGTTGTATGTACCTATTTCATTATCATGTATTGATATATGCGAACCAATATAAATGTAATGCTATGCAGTATTATACTATTCCACGAAAAAATATTAATATCTGCTTTGTATTATTGTTCTTATGTTGATCTTACACAATTAGAACGGCAGCTAGCTTCATGCAACATGCTCTATTTATTAATTAACACAAATATCATGCGTTATATAAGACGCTCATTAGTAGTGTCATCCTCTTTTAAAGCAAGTTTCATCCTAAATCTTTATTTTAATATTGCTGTGATTAACTATTAATGAATTCTGAGAGGAAGAGTTTACAAACACAGCAAAAATCGACCCGGGTAATTTATATATTTATGGCGTTGTATCTCTCCAACTTATTAAATGTTTTTTGTGAATTATCTAAGAAAATCGGAGGCTATATAACATTATTATATTGTAGAAACAGAAACAATAACATGTTACAACTAAATATACTAGATACAATTATGTGTAGTAAATTGAGCAACACAGTTATTAATCATTATAGATATGCCGGTAATTGAGAGTTATATTGGACATATCTCAATCCTTGTCATATTTATATTCCAGACACATTATTACCCTCTAATGAGACTAAATTATACGATAACTATTCAATGATTATTGGCAATTAAAAAGTGTTATTAATTCATACTTGAGTATTTTGTAAATGTCTTATTATTAATAGTGTATCTCTGCTATTATGGATACCATTGAATTATATGGTAGCGGCTATGAAGTGGTATAGGATATTATATCATATTATATTATAGTTTACACTTATTTAAGTATACACACGAACTACGACTTTATGTGCTGATAAAAACATAGGTCCAATTACGTGTAAACTATAAATTATAACTTTACATGAAAATAGTCGGTATATTAATATAACATTTTCTTATTTGTTTGAAGGTCTTTCTATAACCATTTTTGGCACTGAATCTAACATATCTGCCCAGAAAATTCCATAAAACATCAAAACAAAGAGCGCATATCCATGGATTAATTTGTCGTAAGAGAAAGACAGATTGATGCGTTATTAACATGAGTCATCTATTGCATCTTTATGGAACAGACCATGATGTAATTGTATAAGCTTTCGTTATTTTAAAGTTACTTACATTAACACATTTAGCAGATGTGTACTTATGTAATAAATAGAATACAATAGTAGCTTTCTTACATAAGTTATTATAAATAGTATAGACGAATATAAAATCTATATGGCAATATTAGTGATAAAACTATGCAAAATCCGTTATTATTTCGGAAACAATTGCAGACGTTCGAGCTTAATAAGGTTTACACATTCGTAAATAGTTATGTCCCTTCGATTGTTGTTTAGTTTATGCCGTTTTATGTACCCCATGTAATTATAGTATTAAAATAGATTAACATCATTGCGCAACGAATAGTACTATTAATGTTAGATGCACATTGAGATTACATTTTATTAATATTCAAGTCACACATATTTTTTATCCGGATGTTTTGTAATTTATTTCAATACATTTAAAATGTGGCATTACTATTACTGTTCTTATTAAAGCATATATAACGATATAAGCCCAACTAAATTTTGTTGAACTCAAAGTAAAATATGCTATTATCTTCTTATTATCTACTACTATACATTCTTCATAACTGATTAATAAAAATTTTCAACTGACTAAAATTTATTTTTTAATAAGCTACTGTTTTTAAAACACAAAATTTACTCTGTGAAAAATCTTAACGGAACAAATTGTCAGTGGAATGATGAAGAACATGTTTACCAAATTTTATAATATTAACGGAATGAACAACGTTTCATTGACTACAATTTTCTTTTATATTTGATCTTACACGACTATGATTTAGTCGTCAGTTCTGTGCCGATGTGTTGCCCAGCCAGTTATTGTAACAAAACACTATTAATTGAAATTAGGTCAGGTTATTTTTTTCAGTTGTGGAACAAACAATTGTATCCGTTGTCAATGTTGGACATATGAATAAGATATTCCATAAAAATAAAACTAGAGTACAGAAGAATTATTTACGTCTTTTCTGTAATGCATGGACGGTACACTACCAACTAGATTGCGAAGTGAATGTTATCCTAAGTAAAGGCAGGATCTATTGTACCATGTTCTCCAGCAAAGACACAAGAGATAGACATCTCAATACTGACCAACAATGCTATTCAAAATATTGCTATATACAGTTGTGTTTTCTGCACATATGTAAACAACTGATATCACATATGATTAAGAAGATCAGAAATGAAACTTAAGCATGCACTTGGATCCAGAACTGCTCCTGGAGGCTCACCTGCGTTGAAATTGCAGACGCCTGTTTACCTATTCCTAGTGTTAGTTACCTATCAGAGAATAACGATTTGGCAGTTGAAAATTCATTTAAAATTGTCGCAACTTATCAGAACCTTTAAGATATTGAGCACTATTTTCTTATCAACAACTCCTTTATCTAGAGAGTTACTGTTAGCACGTCAGCGGTTTATATAGAAATACAAAACCAATATTGCGTGTAACAAAGTGCATTGATATTTTAGGTGGGTTAGCACTTCTTTGTTTATCACAGATTACACTAACATAGTCATTTAAACAAGTAAGTTGTATGTGTGTAATAAAATAGTGGGTACACCGACAAAAGACTATTCTAGGGGATCGTAATCACCTTATATTTGAAATTATTGAACATATTGTTTTTTTTAAATAAAGGAGCATATTTTCAATCACAATTACTGAAAAGTTTGCAGGACTGTTGATTGAAACATAATAAACATGTGTAATGATATAATTTAGTATGTTTTCCGACAGAGAATACTTTCTGACATAACTGTATGTTACATTAAAAGCTGGAACTTGTCTTCAATGATGAGCTGCTCTCCTTTTAATATAATATGTTAAATAAGTATTTTCTGAATAAACAACTGTGCAAATTCATAATATTATGATTCATTAGATATCAAGAAATCAACACGAAAAAAATAACCTGTTGTAAGGCATGCACTCATTTTGAATATTATTTCTGAAATCTTAAAATTCCATACGCTTGGGAATAATCGACTGAGGGGCAATATATAATCTCTTTTTAAAAGGTATATCCAACACGTATACGTACTTTCGTTCTCCGTATTCCAGGAAGCAATTCAATTCCACAGAACATAGTTTCGAAAAAAAACGTTTTTATGTAGAAACACATTACATCGGAACTGTTAAGAGCAATATCATTTTTTGTAAATCCAGTGTAAACAAATACATTTCATAAAGTGTCCCCATAAGTCTGAATACGTTGTCTATTGAATTCATCATTTCACTCGTCTCGTAATATTCCTGACCATTCAACTAACCATTGCTGCATCTCAGTCACCCTTATTCAGAAAGACCTTTGGCATTTGTAAGTGATAATCCAGTAGTAAAATTACTAAACAATACGGGAAAATATACAGTAGGTTAATCAGCTTTATGAAGTAATTTAAATTAAGTAATGCACAGTCTGAGTTATCCCATTACTTCATTTCTATTTGTTTGTTCCCGTTCTGGGTTAATAGTTACTGACATCAACACACCAATTCCATTTTTATTCACGGAGTTTTATTCTCTGTTTTTATATTATAAAATAATTCTAATATCTAAGTTTAAACTAAACTTGATTTGTACGTAAGTTGAAATGTATTTCTGAAAAGAGAACATAAACGTAAGGCTTAACACACTTTTAACAACTCTTGTTGTATGTATTACTTAGAAATTTAAGGCCAACACAGAAATAGCTTATTCTCCCTAGCCAACTTAGATTGCATTTAACCATGAAAGAATTGTTCTTTCTAATTAAATACTTCACAAAGAAGATTTTATTTTTGCTCTCATATAATTCTATAAAAGATCTATCCTAATATTGTTACAATTCCTCTCAACACTGTGCCAAGAGCGTGGTGTTTGCCAACACTACGACGTGATTATGTGGAAATTGGCAGAGTCTTCGGAAGAAAACGCAGATAAAACAGATGAAAGGAAATCAAATATGGATAATTGATTGATAGTTGTATACATCAAAAGAAGTAAAAAATATTTACCAAGTGATGTGGAGTGGAAAGGGTTTGGTTTTTCAAACTCTTAACGAGATTCAGATTACCAGTTTCAAGTAAAAGATGAATAATATATCTAAGATAAAAATCTGTCGATAAGAGTGGGATTGTATACACTAGAGTAATTCTAAATATATCAGCCCGTATTGATTGTGGCGTATAAAAATATGCCACATTTAGCACATGCACTCTAGAACTGTAATGACGTTAAAGAGTCGCGACATATCAAAAGTAGTGCGTTAGACGTGATCTGTGTAAAACGCGTGCCTGCCTACTGGGTAGCATTTATCAGATGAGGTAACATTAGTGTTTGCTGGAACTGATACACAAAACACTTTGAATGGACGTGTACGCTCCTTATTTCGATATACGACGATCATTTCTATTTTAAATGTTCTTATCTTTGATTGAGTAATTGTGTCGTACTTAAACAAGAACACTAATGGTATTGTTAATGTCGTCTCAGTAATAGAAGTGTAATAGTTATTTGAAATGAATAAACAAAAAAAGAAAACCATTTAGACCAACATTACAGCTAGAAAACCCACTCTGATGAAAAGAAAACTATCAGCTTGTTTTCACAAAAATTGAAAATATTTTATAATGTAAAAATAATTCATGATCTGAAACGTTGTCTTTTCTTAGGGAAATATTATTATTTATTTCTGAATGTATAACAATTTTAAATGTAATGCACATTTCTCGACCCCATTTTATATGATAATTATTTACTAATAACATAATCTCAGCTTCTTATTTCCCAATTAGTTTTATTCGTAAACAATTGTTTATCATATAAAAAATATTTTCGATGCTTATTTTTATATGAAACACATTTCAAAAATCAGAATTGTAATAGAAGAATTGATTATCGAAGAGAACAGCTCAACACGCATTTGTTCACAATATACTTTAAAACGACCATGTTGCAGTCGGTTTGGAATCAGACTCGTGGTATCTAACTCAACAAATGTAATAAATAATATATATTATGATGAGTAATACGTTGATTATATGTTTTATCAGTAATTAAATAAAATACGAGATTAAATATTAAGTGTTTTGGAAATATTAAATTGTCACTTTTTTAATTTTAATTTTTAATGTCTTGTATTTCCATAATTATTTGATGCAAACATATTCAAGTTAGCTCTTCTGATATACGCGACGCTTAATATTCCGCAGATGTATTTATTTTAAATTACTTTAAAAATTACATACCGTTTAGATTACATCTGCTCAGAAGTATTAAGTTAGGGGTGCATAGTTTAGTATCATTTAATAATAATTAATGGCAAATGAAAACAGATGACCCTTCAGGTATTCATTATACACAATTATCGTCCTTCTCATATGGTATAGGCAATATAATCATCGACTAACGAAAAGACATATTCTGTGTGAGTTGTCTCATGTTGTCGTCATCATTATGTCCACATTGTCATCATGCTGACCACCTTATTTTATTCCGAAAACAATCGCATGAAGGTATGTGTGAATTGCAAGGGCAATGTCTTGAAAAACAATGATAATATTAAATAAAGAACATTAAACACATAAAACGGTTTTCCCATAACGAAGCATTTAACATTCACACTCTAAGTAACATTTGCGACAGAACCATCAAATATCCTATTCTGATATTGTCAAATTTAGAAATAATAATAAAACAATAAATTATTCCACATGAATTGAAAGATCAAATGGGATTGTTAACATATTTATGTTCTATATTGATGTTGTGTTTGTATTGCAAATTATGTACACATCTTTTCAAGTCTGATATTGGAAATACAGTTTAAAGGACGATGCATTTAAATATGTAGCAATACATATATTATGGCGTGTCAAATACTCCAAAACATGAATTAATAATTTATTTATTTCTAAATTGTCCTGTGAATCTTTGAATTTTCTATTCGTTAGTTGAGCGTCGAAAACATCGAACCTGTTTATATTCATATATGTGTAATCAAATCGTGAATATATCAGTACCTCATTACAGTAACCGTAGATACGCGAAAACATTTATTAATTACTAGATATTTTCCAACACAAATGCATACGCGATTTTAAAAGTAATTGCAGAAACTCTATGAACCCTATTTCTTTAAGGCTATTGTTAGAAAACATGAATGATTTTCACAAATAATGCATGACTTTAATTAGTTCTTAATGCCACCCCATTTTAATATATGTAAACTAGAAATGAATGCCTTAATTCAATCTAGAGTCTTTACAAAATAGTGTTACTTGTCTACGCTTTTAGTTTTTACGGTTTAGTTTCTGTGGTAATTTATTTACTTAAATATATGCAGAATATACGGAGAGTTAGGGGCTCCATCACGGAGTAAAGTGTCAGTATTGATTTTAGATAGTGGTCTGGTTTTACGTATTTGAACTGCGAGCGCCACAATGCTAGTTTATCCAGGCCTACTTTAAGATAGTGTGATCAGGTGGAGGAAGGTGTGCCGTCATAAAATGCCGCCCATCGACATTGCTATAATTATTCAGCAAATAATTCACGAGCTATTGCTACTCACTTCGAATCAGGGATTATTGTTATCGTACACTAACTGGACGAAAGTTAGTGAGGATATTTTCTCTCACAATTCAGAAACAACTGCTAGCTATATAATGACAGCAAGAACAACACTTCTATCATATAATTAGAAATACATATTTCTTAAGATGAGTTATTATTTGTTTACTGTTCTAGAGTGTGATCCCGATTAAACACCCTTTTGGCTATAAAACTACATATCCGTCTTTAAAATACCTTTTGCGTAATTCGTCCTTTTATTAGAATTTAAAACTAAAGCCATCATTAAATCTACTAATGTAGATGTTTCTCGGTTAGCAACGCTTGTTGTATATATAGAGAGTGTAGCAGTTACTTACGCTTTGATTACTACATCACGTATAACACTCACTAGATTCAAGTAGAATAATGAATGTTGTTTTTTTAACCACCCTTTTTCAATACAAAGCTATGTGTTCAGGCTGACAATATTATATAATAAACGAAAGGATGTTGTTATAATTTCGCGGTTCTATGTCTTCAGATTGAGTTCCATTTTCGTGTGTGGATATCAAATCCGTATTAGACAACAGTTTGCATAAAAGATGAATATATATATATATATATATATATATATATATATATATATATATATATACACATATATATGTATATATACATATATACATATATATATATTTATATAAATATATTTATATATATATATATATATATATATATATATATATGTGTATGTGTGTGTGTATATACATATAGTGTATGTTGCAACAATATCTGACACTGGACAAAAAGAAAACGAAATATACAATACAAACAAAAGTTGTATATGCAGAAACACGGCAGTTAATTAGCACCAGTTTAAGTTACCTATGGCAATATTTTTCAATGTAACCTCCGCCGGGGAAGACACCTATCTTAAGTTGGGCACCTAATTAGTCACATGCTTGGCGAGTTGCCTTTGTTTATAGGGGCGGAAGCCTCAATAACGGCAGCCTTCAGAAAATCTACCACAGAATTAACAGTCAAAAGTGGTGTAGTCGGATGAGGGCCCCCACAAGTACGGGGGTATATGGTGGGAACATTGTTAAGCACCAACACTCGGGTAGTATTGTACTTCTGTGCAAGCGCGGAATTCTGCGTAAAGACGTAAGGAGCGTGCGGCAGCTGTATTGTCCATCAGGGAGGTCACCACGCTCCTCAACACTTTCTGGTGTTTCATTAACGTTTTGCAACGTGTCGGCTTTAGCTACATGAGGATGTAAAATTATATATATATATATATATATATATATATATATATATATATATATATATATATATATATATATGAAGAGTTCGAATGCAAAACGAGATAAACCCTATTGGAAAATTGCTAAGCTATCACTACAATAGTGTTGTTTTTCACTACTCGACCACACAGCCCAACTCATGTTTTAATGATATAGTACCGGCATACTTTAATTTTTTCTTAAATAAAAAGTAGTTTTATTCGAAGACTAGATTCTATATATCTGTATTTTTTTGTTTAATGGCTCACTTTATATGTATTTGTTAACGAAGACGTTTTGGGAGAATAACTAATGGAAAGTAAAAGGGAATGAACATTGTGATTAAATTACATGGCCAGCAAAATTGATTCGAGAAATATTACATTTACGGTATAGGCTTTCCTCAACACACATTTCCTATAATTGGCTCGAAGCCCTACGTTTTGTAATAGATAGAAGTGTATACCATTGAGTCTATAACGAAATAAAGATGTAACTATATGTGCTATCGTTGCATAGGTTTTGTTACCGTTATAGTCTAGGGATCCATGCGGGGGGCACAAGGTGTATTTCTATCCTAACATATATAGCAAAATGCGTATTTCTCATTAATATGGAATATGAGAAATTGAGTTGTACTTAATACAACAGTTACATAAACAGTGAAAACAGTAACAAAAGAAAAGATAAACTGTAAACACAGTTAACATACTTGATTTAAATCTTCCTTATCGAAGGTTAACTACGAGCAGCAGGAAGCAACCGTTTGAAACGGCTGAATAGTTGTAAACACCACAGTGAGTGCAATAAAGAGGACAGTAAATTAAACACGTTTCAATATTGTAAGTCAAGTACTAGTATATAATAGACTGTTTTAATGATTTTATTTCAGATATTCTATTCAACAATGCATCTGCCTCGTTGTCTTGCATTATCAGACTATTTGTGTGCGAGTTTATTTAGTTAAAACCATTTTCGATTCAAATTAAGTAATCAATCATTTATTTTAATTATTTAGGGAATATTCATTTTATCTTAAAATATTCCTCGCCGACTGGAAAATGTTAAAAAATTAAGTGGTAATCATCACGTTTATTTATGAAATAAATTATCAGTGGTGATCGGTTCGCAGTGTTTGATTAATGGGGCGCGTTTGAGTTAATTTACACATATTAGATAAACTTGAAGCAGCCTATTGCTTAAGATATCAAATCAAAACCGATACGGGAAAATAGTATGATGGTTTAGATTAGTAATCTAATATTGACAAACTCCAAAATAACACACGTAACTGAATAGCTGTCTGATATTTATTTTTATTTTCCACTTTGAAAATGAAAACGAAAAAGAAAATAGATAAACATATAAAAAGTAGTGTAAGAAATAAGACTGTGTCACCCACTTGTCATATTTCAATGTAACTAAAAGTCTTCTTATATGGTCCAATCTGATCATCTCTTCCTTCTCCCATGTGTGTGTGCTTTTCAAAATAAAATTATTTCCAAATCTTCATTCTTCTGAAGACGTTCGCTAATCCCAACGAAACCTGGCAAACATCTTGTGTTAGTTTTTCCCCTGAACGTTTACCTGTTTGTCATTCTTAACACACACACACACACACATACACACACACACCCACACACATATATATATATATATATATATTTATTTATAAATAAATATATATATATATGCATATATATATATATATATATATATATATATATATATATATATATATATATATATATATATATGTAAATATATATTATACACATAAAAGTAATCCATGTACGCTTGTAATAGTTTATTAATTTTAAACACGACACTAAAAACCACGCCCACGATGCTCGTGGCATAGCAATTTACCTCTGGTTCAAAGGTATTTTCCCTGTTTATAGGAGCGGGTTTACTTCTTTGGTGCACGCCTTATATGTGCCACAGTGTGCGCTGCGGTGTGTGGAAAACACTCTTGATAGTGGCGCATCTGACCCATATGATATCAAGTTGATGCCAGTGTTTTGAGCGTGGACGTCGCCAAGATACTTAGGTTTATTTTAGAACTAGCATGTGGCGATGCACAGTTCGTAGTGTGTTCACATCTCTAGCACACGTTGGATTTTCTCGTTCATTCTGCCAACCACAAACTGTTCAAAATAAAAGGACCATGAGTATTAATCTGCGTCTAATCTGAAATAATCCAGAATAACACGGCATGCTTCGAGACGATGTTGATAGGTGATGCGAGGGGGTCGTTAAACTCGTTCTTTGCGTGGATAGTGTTGAGGCATGAACACTGACAAGGCCTTCGGTAAGTTTTAGGCGAAGTGGTACGTGTTGTTCTGTACCATTGCTGCATGATTCTATCATAGACATAAACTTATTCGTTACCTAAGGTTTCAGAATTCTGTAAGGATTTCCTCTTCAAGCGAATCTATTTAGGTCCAATTTAAACATATAAAGGGAGATAAGTCCGGAGGCTTTCCCCAAAACAGAGAAGATAAACTCCATGTTACCTTTGCTCGTGAGATTAGTTTCTCTGCCAATAGAATGTGCAGTCGTTCTCGTTACACGTGCTAGAGTTAGCGATGCGCATTTCTTGAAGGATGTATATTCTCACATTCAGTCTCTTCAGATCGTCGTCTTTTTTAGGTAACTAATGGCTTGAAGGTTTTCACTAAGACCAGTGATGGTTGTCCGAATGTTTCAACATCCAAATTTAAAAGCTGGTATTTTTTCTTTTGTGTTGCTGCCAGCTTAGGGGAGGCTGTAGCATTCCGATGAGATCAGATAAGTCCCATACTCTCCGGAACAAACCCTGTAGCTGCGACTTACGTCAATCAAGCGATAGCTGCTAATAGGTAACGGGTTTTCTCTGTGTTTTATCCGAGCCACTAATTGTCTTCTCCAGATTATAGACGGTAGTTTGTTTTTAGGTTGTAGGTCCAGTGTTGTTGGATGCTAGCCTGGACGGTGTAATGTTGAGTACAGGCTGTATGTAGCTTATTGATCGAAAGGAACAGCAATAATTTACAGTCTAGCACCAATGAAGTCGCAGGTGCTGCCAGAAACAAGTAGTAAGCGACGTAAAACTGTCTAAGCGGCTCTACTCTGCATTTCTTCTTCGTAGTTTACTCCTGTAGCTGTTCTCATGAATTAGTATGCCACAAAGCAGTGGCAGTTTTAAATTAAAGAGTAAGCTGCTCCTAGGTGCACTTCCTTCCAAAAGTGACGAGCTGCACCTCTCTCTCGATCCCTCTATCTATCTCTCTCTCTCTCTCTCTCTCTCTCTCTCTATATATATATATATATATATATATATATATATATATATATATATATATATACTATAAATATTTATTTTATATTAAAGTGTTTCACACTTACGGACGGCGTTTTTCCGGGCTCTCCTACCTTCATCGATGTAGTAGTGGCGGTTGCAACGGTTACCTGGGCTCAAATGATGTTCGCAGATTCAAGCTAGCATCAACAGAAAAAGGCTCAGGACCACGCGGCAGCGGGAAATCGACACAGGTAGTAGTTCTAATTTAGATACCCTAACCTGGGAGGCGAGGAATATATATATATATATATATATATATATATATATAGATATATATATATATATATATATATATATATATATATATATATATATATATATACCGTATTTCTGAATTGAGAGAGTTTCCCAGCAGAGTGCTCAATTATTAATGCAAAAGTAAAATTAACTAGATAATTAATAAGAGCATGATATTTATTAATATTAAATAAAGTGTTACAACAACATCCGGACTAAAGTTTCAGATCCGAGAAAATCGGACCTTCATCAGCAGAGTCGTATAGCTTAATGAGTGAGAACAACCGCCAGGAATTTCAAAATATTGCCCGTTGGAAATATAGAACACTTTCAGATTTAAAATTGTCACGTGCGTGGAATATACGTGGTCAGTTATGGAAAAGTGTCAGATCAAAACAACAGCGACACTGTACATCGAAAAAGCAATAAATTAAATGGGAATAACGTTTACTGTTGGACAGATGGGGACCTAGCAGGTTTAAATTGTCACAGCACAAATTCCACAAATTTTTTAACAGGAACTCAATAAAAACGATTTACTCATGCTTCCCATCTATGAAGAAAATTATAACAGCCGAACCTAAACCAATAGAGGATACATCCTGCTCCTGTACAACCAGAGATCAATGCTCCTTGGATGGGAACTGCAAAGTAACATCAATAGTATATGAGGCGAGCATTTCCAGACAACCAACGGACAAGTAGGAGATATGCATTGGAATGACAAAAGGCATGTTTAAACAAAGACTATATGCCCACAGGCATACCTTCAAAAATAGAGATAAAGTAAATACAGCTTTAGGGGCTCGTATATGGGAACTAAAAGATGAGGGAACACATTTTACCATAAGTTGAAAATTAATTAAAAGGCGAAAACCATATTCCCCAATATCAGACCGCCGTGCACTTTGCGATGCTGAAAAATATACCATCTTGCGAACCATCAATGACCCTAACATTATATGCCTAAACAAAAAAGGGGAGATATATGAGGACTGTATTCACAGGAGAAAGGTACTTCTGATAAATTGGGCAGAACAAAATACATAGGTCATAACCGCAGAGTACCCAGAATACAGACTTTTAGGATTTTGGATTTCACGATGATGGGTTCGGCTTCCGAATGTCGGATTGAACTGTATGGTATCTCGACTGTTGCCCTGAACTTGATTTCTATTATTGCATGTGTTAATTATGGATTGTTTTTATATTTATGTATATAACTGTTTTTAAATTTTAAATTCTAATTTAAAATTTCTTATGTGGAGTACCCAATATCCCCATTTTTCCTTCTCTTGCCTTTTATCTTTTATGTTTATTTTTCCACAATTTTGGTATCCTTTATTTCATCTAACAGTGTATTCATTTCATCTTTATTTTTCATCATTTTACTTTAGTTTTCTTTATTTTTCTTCATTATTTTTCAATATTTATTTTTTTTCATTATTCTTTTTCATCTTTCTTTATTCCCCCCTTTTATTATTAGTACCTTAATTTTTTATGATTTGTACCCTTACGACCTCATGAATTTATAAATGGTGTGACTACAATTTATTTAATTATATGTTTTATTTTTAATTATTTATTATTTAATATTTTTAGTAATATATATCACTTTAACATATTATTTCAATATAATTTTTAACTTAATACAAATTTATTTTTATTTTTAACGTTATCTCCATTTACTTTCGATAACATATATAGCGTCTCTATTAGTTAAATCTGAATACTTTCCATAACGAGCTACGTAATTCCACGCACTTGACAATTTAAACCTGCTAGGTTCCCATCTGTCCAACAGTTAACGTTATTCCCATTTAATTTCTTCCTTTTTCGATGTACAGCGTCGCTGTTGGTTTGATCTGAAACTTTTCCATAACTGACCACGTATATTCCACGCACGTGACAATTTTAAATCTGAAAGTGTTCCATCTTTCCAACGGGCAATATTTTGAAATTCCTGGCGGTTGTTCTCACTCATTAAGCTATACGACTCCGCTGATGAAGGTCCGATTTTCTCGAATCTGAAACCTTGGTCCGGATGTTGTTGTAACACTTTATTTAATATTAATAAATATATATATATATATATATATATATATATATATATATATATATATATATATATATATATATATAGCGTGAACATCAAATTTAATGTATCTGTCCTGATTCAATTCATGCTATCACGCCTTGCACACACTTCGAAATCAACATCATTTGTTTTATAATAAACATAGAATATCGTGTATATGTTATTTATTTATTAAAACTAACAATGTTTAGTGAAATGTATAACGAATAACATACTAGTTATTCAGACATTTTCCACTAATTTAGCAAACGTTTCTAATTGTTGATGAATATTTTAAAAAACATCTAAAATCCGCTGTATGTTTCTTTGTTGTTTTCTCACATTTTGACATGCGAAATGTATCAGTGACGGTATACATCATATCTTGTCGACAGGTGCCTATTATTTAAACATCTTAAAAATTAATTTTCCCTATTCTACTTTAAATATACGACAATTAATACAATACTTGTGTGTATTAGAAATATACAACGTATACTCTTTTTACTTATTAAATCTACGTATTTATATATACAAATGTATACATGTTTATATTATTATATAATCTTATTAACGTATTTGTAGTTTTCATTATCAATGTTTACATAGTCTATATACACACATCACCCCCATTTTATATTACTTTCTATATACGTTACTATTACATGTATACGCACACATGGTATAATGACTTAAGATGATATGATGTGCATTCACCCTAACAGTGTTCAATCAGTTAGTAGAGCTTAGTAGTAGTATGCACATTCATATACGCGAAGCGAACAGCAGAATATTGAAGCTTTCGAAGTGACTGAATACACATGCATTAACAGGCATGGTTCTCGCATCCGTGTTCTCTAATGCGCAAAGCTTTTTATTCATCGACTACATTGAGAAAAGAAATACATACATAGCGAATAGTATACAGCATTACTGTAGCGTTTGAGGAAATATATAGTCATAAAAAACAGCTACGTATTGAGACAATGCGTAGTGTCACAAGTCAAAAAAAAACAATGGAACCCCTGCATGCGTCATACTTAAAATGTTTTTCAAACGAACACAATTCACTACATGTGACCCTCCAGTTTATAATGGCTATTTACATATTAGGAATATTGAGTGTGCTCTTATAAGTAAGTTATACTTAAAATTGAGGCGTATTTTCAAAACCAAGACAATACGTTCTAAAGAAAAAAATCAAGCCTTTATAGAAGCGCGGAAATAATTATATCACTTTTTCAGACTATAGTGATGAATCAAGTAGACTGGTTTAAATACTGGAATTATTATGTTGAAATATACTTTAATTTTTTTCATGATTAATGACAAATGTAAGTTGGGATTTTTTATTCAAATACTTTTAAACCAGGAATAACGTGTGCCTTTGCCTATTGTAGAGTATGATATGAAGTAACATTAAACGAACTAAAATTCTAATTACATTTTCTAATAATGTCTGTATTACATACTTCATGTAATTTCAAAAAGTATCTTGTAACATATATGCAATCGCAGATTTTTAATTTAATAAGATCTCTCTCTCTCTCTCTCTCTATATATATATATATATTTTATATATATATATATATATATATACATTGTTTAGGTTTCATCGCCAATGTTCATCCAGATTCTTGCTAAGAAACTTATCTGCATTACAATGACACAGATTTCGTATATAAAGAATAAGATTGTTATTTGATATAATGCAACAACAGCAATTATATTAGCCTATTTTGGAACAATCAACAGTTCTATATTCAAGATCAATAACACATTGTACATACACTTTAAATAGTTAATATGATAGATTGTCTCATAGCGATAGATCTTTACAAAACAATGCCTTGCCTGAAATACTCAAAGAAGGGGGCAAAATACACGTTGTACTTGGTGTGTATATGTTTTAATACTTAAATAGTTCCTTCACTATTTTATAGATCGTCGCTATAAAATATAATTGATTGTTAATGGCATCTTGTAAAGAAGAATGCTTACAGAAATATGAGTTCGTGCATTAATTACATATTATGAACTTTTCTAACGAACATATTTACTAAGCCGTGCATAATAGTTCGTATATATATATATATATATATATATATATATATATATATATATATATATATATATGACAACATATAAAAAATATACAACAACAAGAAACACGACGAACAAGAAATAAATCATATTATGCACAACTAAAATAATAGTATATAAAACCAAAAGATGGCTGAGGTATACGTGACACTGCTGGCCGTACTTCCGCTTTCTATCCACTCCGAGACGAATTTCTGCAACGTTTTTCTTCACTCTCTACGAATCCGACTTTTCCCCTATGATCAAACTTCTCTGTTCGCAATCTAACTTGCCTCCGCCTCCTCCCCCAATCACTCCTCTTTTATCTCTTTCATTTCCAATCAGGAGCATCTCATTTGCATACCTCGTAGTCACCCTGTAGGCATTTAAAGAAACAAGTCGGCCATTCTTGTTTCCTTCTTCTTCACACGAGGTAAGCCACGCAAAAAACGCGGTCGGTCGTTCTTGTTTTCTCTTCTTTTTTCCTCATTTACACCACACGCCCCCCTTGATCTTCGAGATCAATAGGATACTTCGTAATCCTCCATCCAAGCAGGCCGCCTCCTCTCACGTCGAGGCCTCTGGGGAACAACTTCTTGGGGGTTAACATTTTCAGGTTCACTACAACGTGGGTCTAAGTCAGGTAGAGTCGCATCATTTGCTTCTCGGTGGCCCTCGATTTCCTCTTCTTTACTGCCCTCACTGCGTACCGGCAGTGTCATGCGACGCAGGTCTAGGATATGCCGGGGAACGCCGTTCACCATCACATTGTTCTTCGACCGCAATCCCGTTACGACCCCTTTTTTCCAACGAGTGGTACACTGTGCATTAGGGGGTTTCACCCACACCTCTTCACCTACTTTGATAGTGGCTTCCTCACTCTCGATTCCTGCTGTTTTGTTGCACGGGTGCCGCCACTTATATGTGAAAACGGCCCTATGAGGGACAGTTGTCTCGTCTTGTTTGGTTTTTGGCGAGATGTTGTACCTAAACACCGCCTCTATGGGTGATACGTTGCTTTTTTCCGCAGCGGCTTTAATGGTGCGATGATTCCTCTCCACTATTCCGTTGCCACTCGGCCGATACGCTGCTCTAAAAAATTGCCTTACTCCCCACTTATCGCATACCCCTTTAAAGGCTTCAGATCGGAAAGCGGGCCCATTGTCCATCAAGAGTTCCTCAACCGGCCCTCTCTCCAAAAATATCTCCTCGATGACCCCTCCGATCGCCCATGCCGCTTCTGCCCTGATTTCTCTCCAGATAGCAAACCTTCCCGGTCCACAGTCGACCATCGAGAGATACAATTTGTGGCGATAGTGCGTCACATCAATAGCCAATCGCTTCCAGTCCTCCGCGACGTGCAACTGTCCTGTTTCGTGTCTGGACGGTCTAGGGTCAATTGATTGGCACTCTCGACAGTTCTCCACCACTTCCCTAACCTCCTCCTCGGTGGTTTCCGGGTAAACCTCTCTGGCTAGGAATAACGTTCGTTCCCGACCAAAGTGGTGCATTTCGTGTGACTCCTTGACTTCTTCCCCTGCATAGCATACCGAGGAGACCTCCTTTCCCTCCTGCAGCCAGGCCTTCTTCACGCGTGTCATCGAATCCGCCTTGTTTTTTTCTGATGGGACCAACACGACAGATACTCTTAACTGGAACTCCGCTATTAGATCGGCGAGCGCTCCGAGTCTGCGCTTGATCAGCATTTCCGCAGCACCTTTGGTCTTAACTCTCTTATCGCCAGTTACTGCCGACCGAATCCACGATGCTGCCGTTGCCGAATCGGTTTTAATTTCAATTATTTTCAATCCCCACTTCAGGGCCAGATTGAGTCCTTTCATAACGGCATCTAGTTCTGCTACGTTGATATGGGAGAAGTCGTTGGTTTTTCTTAGCCATGCCGCATCCTCCACAGTTACGCCTCCCATCTCTAGTACGACGCCCAACGCCAGGTTACTGGCATCGCACCAAATCACACCCGCATCTCCGCTGCTGACATACCAGTCCCCTTTCACTGGGTCCTCATTCCTCACCCTCGCAATGATTTCTTGCAGCATGTTCATAACCTCCTTCGTTACACGGCCCTCCCAGCCAGCAGTGCCTGCTAGTCGTTTAATAAAACTACATGCTATCCTGAGCCAGCCAGCGATAGGATAGTGCCCGACCAGCCTCCCGCAGACTGAGAAGAGTTCTCGCTTCGTCAGCTCAGATCCGACTTCGGGTATTACACTCCCTCGTTCGAAGACAAGGCTTTCTTTTCCATCTCGCCTTAGTTTAAACCCCAGCACCCGTCCTCCATCCAGGGCCTCCGCCGGTTTTGCAGTTAACCCATACTTCTCGACATGGCTTCTTACTTTCTCCGCTGTCACCTCTGCCTCCTCCACCAGAATGTCGTCAATGTACGAACTAGTGGCCTCCTCCACTGAACGGTCTTTGCTCAGCACTGTCTTCAGCACGGCAGTCATAATTTTGGGGGCTGAACTCAGCCCAAAGCCTAGCCTCGTCAGACAATACACTCGCCCCTTGTACCGGACCAGCTGGTACTGCCAGAGTTTTTCATCTACATGGATCTGCAGATATGCCGATTTCAGATCGACAATTTTTGTGGCCCGTCCCATTCTTCTCCATTTCCTCATGACCTCCTCACATACGTCGATCCCCGTTCCAGTGTGGCAGGCTACGTGTCTGTTCAATTCTCTGAAGTCCAGTACGGGCCTAATCTTGTTTTTCGTAGGCTGAACAACCGCCAGTAGTGGCAACACTCCTTTTTCTTCCCCTGTCCACGGTTTCAGAATTTCTTCTTTTATCCACCTCTCCACTTCTTCCTCAAATCCTTTTCTTATTTCTCCTCGCAGGGTGTTTTCGTAGCAGCCCACTTTATTCTGTAATTCCGGGGGTCCGGAGATCCATTTCCATTCCACCGTCCACCTCACGCCATCAAACTTTGCCAGGAAATCTTTGTCCTCAATGCAGCAAACCTCCGGTTTTGGTATTCTGATGGTTCTATCACCTTCCACTCCTGCCATCCCCACTGCGCCGAGACGTCCGAACGTCACTTGGCTCCCTCGTAACGTGGCGCCCCCCAGTCGGTTAATTGCACTCATACCTATAATCACGTCAACACCACCGACCAGATGATTCAACACTAAGGCTCGCAGTCCAATGGACACCCCTTGCATCATTACTTCCGCTGTCGTCTCACCTAGGCACTTCACATCCCTGCCATCCACGGTCCTAATAGTCCTGGTTCCGCTCCATGACCTAGCGACATTCCTCGCTAACAACGTTGTAGTACAGCCTGTGTCGACAAGGGCTATGGCTTTCTTCCCATTGACTACTACCGGTAACCGAGGCAACGTTCCATCATGCGCCATCTCCGCACAGAAGGGGTAACCACTGGCGCAATAGCTCCCCTTCACTCGTTTCCCTGGTGCCGTGCAGCAACACAATAGCGGCTAAGGTGCCCCACTTGTCCACATCGGTAGCACGTGCTCCCCGGTCTCGGCTCTTTGCAGTCCTTGATCAGATGAGGGCCCTGGCACCGGAAACACTTGATTGCAGGTCTCCCCTCCTGTCGCCTCGCCGGCTGCCTCTCATTCAAGTGAGGCCTCATGCACATATTTCCACCCACAGCTGCAGCCACGATTGGGCTTTTAACATTTTTCACTAGGACTCTGGCGTGAACCAAGAGATCGTCCACTTCCATAGTATGGATCCCAGTAATTCTCTGCATGTTTGTAGAGATTTCCTCTGGGAAGCCGTTAACTAGGTACAGCTTTACCGTCATCTCCAGGCTCCTCCCAACGTAACCAGCCAACCCTGCCAGTCTCCTGATCTCTGCCGCAAAGACGTCAACCGACTCGCCGGTCCACCTAAAACTGGAAAGCTTACCAAGTGCTTCGAATGGGCCCTCAGCGAAGGCCAATTTCAGCCTTTGCTCCACTGAGGCAAAGTCTTCCTTGTCTTCATCTCGCATCTGCTGGTAAATCGTGAGGGCTTCCCCCTCTAAGTATAGCGGCAGCAGGGTGACCACATCTTCTATCTTTTGCAGCTTCGCCACCATCTTTAATTTCTCCAGCCACTTAATCAGGTCACCCTCCCCAGTAAAGGGTCTCAGCATGTGAGTGCTCAGTCTCCACTCAGCCATGGTAATTTGCTCGATGTGCCGAAATAGCTTGAGGTATACGTGACACTGCTGGCCGTACTTCCGCTTTCTATCCACTCCGAGACGAATTTCTGCAACGTTTTTCTTCACTCTCTACGAATCCGACTTTTCCCCTATGATCAAACTTCTCTGTTCGCAATCTAACTTGCTTCCGCCTCCTCCCCCAATCACTCCTCTTTTATCTCTTTCATTTCCAATCAGGAGCATCTCATTTGCATACCTCGTAGTCACCCTGTAGGCATTTAAAGAAACAAGTCGGCCATTCTTGTTTCCTTCTTCTTCACACGAGGTAAGCCACGCAAAAACGCGGTCGGTCGTTCTTGTTTTCTCTTCTTTTTTCCTCATTTACACCACAATGGCAAAACTAAAACTGCACTTAATCTGAAATTAAAACATCTTTAATGATAAAACAATAGTCACACTTCGAACTGAACATCATGCTAAATATAAGTGCTACCTCAGTTTATTCGTCGATTTTAAGAATATCTCGTCGATTTTAAGAATAGTTCATTCACACATACACTGGTACATACAGTGCATATGCTGGTAACGCACCCATATAATTCTGTTAACTTCAAACATAATACCTATCTGATAGAAGTGGAATTAAACTTTTACTAATATATATATATATATATATATATATATATATATATATATATATATATATATATATATATATATATGTCTGTCAAACTATCTGTCTGCTAAAAGCCGAAATATTATTTCTTTTCATCGATATCTTTTTTATCTAATGATCAGTTTCTATGTATATACCCATTTCCTTGCTTCCCCAAACATCACGCGTCGTTTAAATATATATAATTGATTTGCTTTAAGGCTTCTAATAAATTAATATTCGAAAATATACACTCATGATTGCTTTTCAGATTTCCAGATGTATTTAAAATATTACCTCGATAATAGTAATCTAAATAAAAATGATTAATGGAATTCATTAAATACATTGGTTTTTTTCAATCTAGATTTAGTTACGTAATAAAATTAGATTGCCATGAAATATGACGGAACAGATGTCGACACTTCTAACATTTGATTGCCCGCCCACTGATAATTCGAACGCACAGAAAGTGTTATTTGAAGAAAAAGAGAAAGAGAGAGTCGCTCAAAAATTATATATTTACTTTGCTTTTTTTTTATTAAAACGTTTTGAGTTCGTGTATGGGTAACTTCTAGCTGGCGTTCACGATTTCCGTGACTTCGTGTCGGCAACGATCGAACAAGTCACGGAAGCGCCCGAGAGCTGGCGTTACGAGACGAAAACGAGATTGAAACTAGCAAGCGCTTAATGAAAGCATTTCAACTAAAAACATACATCGATAAAAACAAAGAAAACGAATAAATCGTAAATGAAGAACTGTAAATACATATATTTGTATTTGTTAAGTGGGGCCAATGTAAGCGTTGTCAACCAAATGTGTAGATGTAAATGTTTGGATTTTTTTGTGAAAATAATGTTTTATTTAGAGAGGAGTAAATGTTGTCAATGTTTTTTTAGCATAAAACAAAGATTGAAATTAAAATGTTATGCCTTGAATTAGTTCTACCGGAGATTCAACAACCTGGCACAGCGTATAATGATGCATTGTCGTTGCAATAGAACGCGATTATTTTTTTCATCCAAATATTGATGGCTGTTGGCTTTAGCCTGCTTCGGAAATGAATGCTGCAACCTGATTGGTTAATACTTCGTCAGCTCTCGGGCGCTTACGAAACCTGCCCGATCGTTTCTGACGCAAGGTTACGGACATCTGGCGCGTTAACTATATGATTACCGTTTTTTTAAATCTTATTAGAAATTATGTTTTAAAGCACACATTACTTCTATAAAATTGTTTACTTTTAAAAATAATTTATTTTAAAAATACTGTTGTTTGTTTGTAAAATACAAACGGACACATTTTATTGAGTCATTAAATAACAAAATTTAGAATCGTGTTCACCGTAGTTGATTTACTCCTCTCCAGGTGTTAGGCCCAATGCCAGTTTTAATCTTACTCCCACAAGTAAGATGTGACCCAAGGTCGGGTCGGGAAAGTGGGGTTTAAAAATTGCGTGGGCAGCCCCGTCCGCATTCCCCGGTAGGGGCGCCCCAGGCAGTAAGCAATAAACTTACTCTTCCCACAAGGGGGGGGGGAGCCTGGGAAGGTTGACCTCCCAGAACTGCACAGGACAGACCCATTGACCGGCGTAAATCAAGACCCGAAGGCCAATACAATACCAGTATGGGGTGTAGTATCCATCCGAACAGATACTACACTTTGATCTTAGCAAAAAGGCCAATAGTAGGGCAGGCGAATGTATTTATTATGCGTGCACGTGGTCAACCCTGAATATAACACGTTTATTCTCACCGAAAAACTATAAATACAGGAAATAAATCAGTCTTACAGACATGATCTAAGAAACAAAACAAAGACTTAAATAGGTTCAAGGAACTCTGCGTTGCTTACCTCTATTTTACCAAGCTACTTTTCTCAGAAGTACCAACGTCTAACGCAAGCTCACTGGACGCCCACATCTCATGCTGGCTGATTTAAAAAAAAAGATTGCTTCTGAGCAAGCAGGCGGTGTTGAGGCAAGACAGTTCACCGTGTGCACGTCTTCCGGAAGAGGACGCTGTTGAAGACAAAATGTCCTCTTCCTGAATTTTTACCGGCGAACATAGAAAACTCTTGCATTCCCACGTATACTTGTTAATCCTTTTCTTTTTCGTGATACACGGTGTATAATCATTGATGTTGGATTACCAGACGTTAAGATACGCACAAGGTTTGAGACAGTTTCTTAGCTTCAACTGAATAACACTGTCCGGTGAGATCCAATGTGGTCGGTTACAATTATGATGTTCACAGAAAGTAGAAAAGTGCATTGATCAAAGATCGAATATTCAGTGTTGTAATGAGTGCAGGGACAACATACTTAGCAAACGTTCTATAATTTTGGAATTTATAAGTGAGTATTCATTTTAAATATGTCCCATATAATTATAATTTATTGAACGTAAACGGCGCATAGTTGCAATTAACCAAATATTGAAAAATCAGTTCCCATTAATAATTAAACAAGTAATATCTAAAAGTATATTTCGTCATTGTTAAAGTTAAACTGCTCTACATTGGCATTCGTGCGTGTTAAGTAACAGTGTTTGTCGACCAGGTATTCTAAAAAAAAATGTCATCTGTCTCGGCAGTTCCTAAATATTTAATTCACTGTAATCAATCATCTATTTTATCATTAAGGAGTGTTTCTTTGTTCAATTGTGTTTCTAATTATTTAACAGACTGCTTAGAATTAAACAAATAATATTTTTGTAATTATCATCACCATACATTTACTAATGTTTATTATGTTAAATGCTAGTTAGTCGTTATCAGTTTAAAAGGTAGTCACGACATGTATTTCCATTTTAATCCATATGATTAGTATTAGACCTCCGTCGCTCACGGTCGGCAATGGGGATGACGCCTTAGCTTATTGTCCTTGTCTGTCTACTCGACTAGAGCAACACCGCTTGTGGCTAAAGGGCCAATGAACCAGTGGAAGTCTCTACTCCAAAGATCACAGGATAACCTGAATTGTCCTTTAAAGGTTGTATAATGTAAGCTTATTTATTAAGTCTGCTTTGATGCTCGCCTGGGCGGTGTGATATTGAGGACGTGCTGTTGTCCACATACCGCTGATGGATCTAAGGAAACCGCAAGGCCTTAACAGGAGCTGGTAAAACAGAGTTATGGGTAACGCCGAACTGACTTATGTAATCCACTCCGGATTTTCCTTGCAGGCTTTGTCCTGTAGCTTTTTCCTATAGGTTGGTATTCCACAAGGCATCACAGGCTTGACAACCTCCCATAGATGTACTGCCTTTCAGTCATGAGGATCTCGGCTTACAGTTAATATCATTAGATAAGCTAAAAAATACCAGTAATAATCATTAATCAATTAGAAAATGAAATAAAGTGTAGGCGTTCTATTTAGAAATTGCAATTATCTCACTGTTCATCATCTCTAAAGTCAAGGCCCCGTTTTCGATAGAACCTCCATCAATATTACACAGGGGAGCATATTTTCTTCAGTGTTACCATTTTGGTTAACTGAACACATTCCTGATCTCGAAGGTTAGTTTTAATTATACCATATGATGGAGTCCTGCATTGGACAGAGTAATCGTGAAATGCAAATATGGAACCAGACGAGTTTCCACTCTTATACTTATAGAACGTTATTCGCTATCTAAAGTAGTACACGAAACATAAAACAGAAACAATCAGTTAAAAGCATCACATCTTAACATTATAAATCATAAATTCTTCTAATAAAGTATCTTCATCTAACGTATCCCTCTTCATCGACCCTGACACGCCAAAGGATATCATTTTTCTCTTCTCGTATCTTAACTCATTTCCTTTTTTCGTTGTAATAATTTCCTCGGCATTTGTCGTTCTTTTGAAAACGCTATAAGTTCGCTTTGTGTCTGAAATATATGCCAAAAATTATATATTTTCATTCAGTTGCATATTGAGTGGAGTTTTATAGATTTTTTTGTGAATACCAGGAATGTTTAAGGCATTTTTGCATAGAAAGTCGGTGCAAATGAATAAAATATTAATATGTCGACGATGTTCGGTATTGGTTTCCAATCTGCTATATTTTACATCGAAATCAGACACACAGACAAATGTATGCACCCAGCCATATATATAATACATAATAAATGTGTATGTTCTATATCATTACCTACATATTCATACAGAATAGTGTGTAAACTGTATAACTATGTATAATTTTCTGCTATTACAAATCAACCTTATTTCAATTTTGAGACGCTCGTAATAATCTTATATTAATATGAGTTTTTCAAGTACGATGGTAGATTTTAATAAATACAGACAGTGCTCACTCACGTAGATAACTAAATGTAAACTGAAGGTAAATTTAAAAAAAATATATAATTATATATCTGCAAAAAACCGTAACATTATTATTTAAAAATAAATTGTAATGCCAAATATAAAACTGTCAGAACATAATCGATAGAATTACCATTCTTGCCAGTTTGGTTGGTATCAAGGTCTATAATACGTTCTGATTCTATACTTAATTATTTCTGTACTCGGTCAGTATGAGAGAAATCGTTCAGGACTGACCACATTTAAATGTTTCCCAATAAAAGCTGTATCATTTTGAGGAGATAGATATGCGTCGCATTAACAACCAACATTGTCTGTAAGAATACACTCCTGGAGAATCAAGTAAATAGAGAACACCTAATAAGGATCATGAACAAAGAAAACACAGTAGAATGTGTATCTAAATTCTTGTCTTGTACCATCTTAAGATTGTAGCGAGCGTTAAACTATGTTTAACTAAAATAGGTTTGAGCATAATACAGCTCTAATCAAACCTAGCCTATTATATCAGTGCAAATCAAGAATTATAAGCCACCTCCAAAAGCCGGCACGCATATTTTAAGGTCTAATATCCGCTTTCTCTCCCTCTCCATCTCTGTATATATATATATATATATATATATATATATATATATATATATATATATATATATATATATATATATGTTATCTCTCTAATCCACCTCGATGTATGTCTTGAAACGTTCATTCTCCCTTCTGTCAAGATATGTATTAAATATGTTGTCGCTCTCTCTTGATCTATATTGAAATAATGAGTGTTAATTTGTCTTTTTCATTTCCAAAAATGTAATCACATCGCTTGCATGCTTAACAAGACCATCGGGTCGAAATAAATTATTGCACCGGTGATTATGGTATTCCGTGTTATTTTATTTTAATTTTATTCTCGCTCTGTTTATCTCATTAGACTGTCATACACGGATTTTCTTTATGGAATTTATTTTACTCTAACACACTAAACATATATATATATATATATATATATATATATATATATATATATATATATATATATATATATATACATAATAAAGGAACAAACATGATAAATCGAAGTGGGCGAACTTACTATTCATTTCTCCTCATAATCTCACATAACAGAACGTGCCCTGTTGGTTGTTTGTGTAATCTTACGGATGATGATAAACACTTATTTATTTCCTATTTCTGGAAAATACACTCTTAATGAAAAATTATAAACACCAAAGGGAAAAACTGTCCGTGTAGTGAATTCACCAAAATTGATGTAGAGAGTAGGGTTTGAGCAAACCAGTCCCGCAGAGAATATAAATTAATACATTTTAAAATCATGTTTTGCATATAAATGTAGTTTTCTAACTTTGTGTGTAATATTAGATACATAATTGAGTATTGTATGGTTATTAATTAACTGTTAGTTTTGATAATATATTATTAGTTTGATTTGTGTATGTGTGTTGTTTTATTTTCGTATTAAATTCATTCAATTTTTTAAAAAATCACTGTCAATCTTCAGTCATAGTTGAAATAATTATCAACTATGACTACGGGTAGTCGGTAATTTGTGAACGCTCTCTTACTGGATAACGTACGCAATATAGAACTAATAAAGATGCATTTATAAATCGTTTTGAATGATTTAAGCCAAACACTGTATTGGATTGTTTCTACCAATCTTATAAATGTATATATATATATATATATATATATATATATATATATATATATATATATATATGTATATATATATATAACGTTCTTGTGGTCATGTTTAACTGCTAAAATAAACAAAATTAATGCCCACCTATTACGAATATTGTAACACAGCTAAAGGTTATACTCTATATTTTCTTTATTTAAGTACTTTTACAAAGCCATTAAAAAGTGTGTCGACGTTTTATTACAATTCCTATAATCTGATCTTAAGAAAATGCGAAGATTGTGAATTACACATCACATGATATCAATTTAATAAAAATGTCACTTAATTGTGAGTGTTTTTAAAGTTGTTTGCGTAACATATTAGCAGACTCTTGTATTCAATAACTGAACTATACCAAATTGGCACTGAATTCTTCAATAGACACCAAGTAAGCAATATTTCATATTTTTCTTAAGAACCATTACTTAAAAAAATTCCAGATTTAGAATCCGGCAATAGTTTTTAATCTCAATTAAAAACAGATTCTAGGCATTAGATGTCTTATATCTATATTTTTAATCAGCGTAAGACTACTTAAAATTGTTGCATTTCTTTGTTGAAAAAATAATTTGTACATGACCTGAGAGCAGGTACTCATCTAGTATAGATATATATATATATATATATATATATATATATATATATATATATATAAGGTACTATTTTGCTTAGAGAATTGCCGGTAAACAAGTAGGTATGAAGGATAGAAGTTCGAGGCAGGAGCATTCTAATGTTGAGAGCCGGAAGCTGGAATATGGGATGAAAAATATTAATGATAATATACGGTAAATCTCAGATCAATTCGTTTATATTTAAAAAAAATAATATTAAGATAGTAAATTGTAAAAAGTTGCGGGCTTACTACTTAATATTTGAAAGTCCGGAATGGTAGAAACTTTGATAATGTGAAAGTAACACCATCTCTTTTTCAGAAAAAAATCAACATTGACCGGCTGTGTTAGTTGAAGAAAGACAAGAGGGCGCTGCTATAAAAAAAAACAAAAAAAACAACACGAGATGCGCACTAAGGCAAGTCTAGAAGAAAATGCAATCGTTGAGATGTATTATCAATTATCAAGATTAATTAATTAAGTTATATTAAATATTAATATTTAGATTTAATTTAGTTTAGTTTTTGTTTTGTTCATATTTTTATTTGTATATTATTTACTTGTTCGTGTTTTATTTTGTATGTAATATTTATGTGTAGTGTTGCAATTGTAAATTAAAGTTTATCTTAACAGATGGTGCGACATGAAGCCAATTCAGTTCATGTTCAAGAGAGGGTAATCATGGTGGTAAAGAAATCAGTTCTAAGATGGATAGTCGTATCGATGGTTACAGAAGGATCATTAAGTAAAGTTTACTAATGTATGATCAGATCGAATGTATCTATCTAAAGCCTACATCTATTCTATTATACTTAAAGACTGAGAGTGTGGGAACAGAAACTTATTAAAAGAATAAGGAAAGGGAAAGTTTTTATATATAGTAAAAATTACATTTATTACAAGATTATTTAATATATTATTGCATAGTGAACGAAACTAATAAAGTGTAATTATAGTATATGGGGATTAAGTATAAATGCTGTAAGTGCGGGTGGCTTAGTCTATGAATAGGAGGTTGTAAAAACTGTGGGGAAGCGTACCGACAAGAAAAGTGTATAAGGAAATATACGTCGGAGAAGATTGGTGTGTGTAAGGTGGGAGGGATAGAAGGGAAGAGTTCCTGAATGAAAGAGTATAAGGAGAAAACAAACAGTGAGAGCGTGGACCGGCGAAATATAGAAGAATTAAGTTGGTAGATGGTTGAGATCATTGGTGTCGGGCAGAGACAACGGAGCAACGAGTATAAAGCATTGTCCAAGGGGAGTGGAGGGGGTAATGAAGAAGGAGAAGTTTGCTTAAATAATGAATGGGAACAAATACCGACTCTGTTATTTAGAGAAGCGGTGTTCTTAGAGATCATAATGACTTCTGTAATTCTTAGATAACCGATGTTTATAAGTGATGCCATGATACGGACATGAAAAATCGTTGTGTGTTGCCACGTGATAATGCATGGTTATAGAAAAAAATGTGGGCGTTCCAGTTCCCCTGATGCGTTGATGCAGAGGGCTGACAGTGCAACCGATGTAGCAATTCTGGCACTTGACACTTTTTTTGTCTGTAAACTGTATGAGTGCGAAAGCACAGTCCAGAGTTGGAAATGGGGTAATTGGCTAGAAGGCAATGCAATGTTTGCGGCATCTTTCAGGACATTTGTCTGCAGCTGGTCTTGGTTCGCTTCTACGAGAATCATATTTCTGTGTGTATTCCAATTTTGTCGGGCCACGACTGAGAGTTAATAGGGAATGATAAGTTGATAAAATCCAAGGTAATGCTGCTATAAAACAACCGATGAGATTCATAGAAAGATACGTCGCGCGGAAAATGCAATATTTAACATATGTAATAACTTATCAAGATGAATTAATTTATTTGATCTTTAATATCAATATTAATGTTTAATAATTGTTTATGTAATTTTTTTATTTTAATATATTTATTTATTATTTACTCTTTCCTGTTTTATTTAGTATTTAATATATATATATATATATATATATATATATATATATATATATATATATATATATATATATATATATATATTGTTCGCCCCAAACAAGGCAGTCCGCCACGGTAGACGCCAGAGGGAATAGGGAAAAAAAGGTGAAGGTTTCGGGGAGTCAACCTTATTAAAGAGCTGCGCAGCGAGATGTATGTTTACATTAGTTTTACATTTCTACATGTCAGTAACGTTAGGAAAGCAGAGAGCAGGGAGGAAGTTACAGAATCCAGCAGCACGAGGAAAGAAGCTTTTGGAGTAGAAAGCTCTTCGGCATATGGGGGCTTCCACAGTGTATAGATGGGGTTTGACATAGTGTCGGGTTCGTCTAGTGAATTTACGTCGTGGGGATACAAGAGCAGCAAGCTTATCAGAGCACAACCCATTTAAGTACTTGTAAAACAGGCACAAGGAAGCAACACTGCGGCGATTGGACAGGGGCTCGGGATTGGTGGATAGTGAAGGATCTATCAAGTTGGCGACTCTTTTTTTGACCTTACCCAAGAGGGAGAGACTAGCGACCGATACCCCAGCCCAGATGTGGCAACAATACTCCATGCATGGGCGGATGGTGGCTTTGTAGAGATATAGGATATTGTCAGGTGTGAGAAGTTTACTGGTACGGTAGAGGGAACCAACCTTCTTTGCAGCAGCCTTGGCAATGTTTTCAATGTATTTATTCTAGTTCATGTTATCTGTGAAAGTTAGGCCGAAGAGTTTGATTGATGACCTCTGAGGCAGGGTGCTATTGGCCATAGCAATGCGTGGTTGAAGAGGGTTCTTGTAGTTATTGAATAAAAGTAGCTTTATCTTTGCGGCATTAAACTTTCCCATCCCCGTTTAGTGTTGCAATTGTAACTATAGGTTCAGGAAAACAGATGGTGCGAACAAGAAGCCAAATCAGGCAATGATTAAGGGGATAATTAGGGTGGGAACGTAATCAGCTCTAAGATGACAGGTGTTATTAATGTTTAAAGAATGATAAGTATGTACACTTAATTAATGCATGGTCAGATCGAATTAGTCTATCTAAAGTCTACATCCCTTCCATAATACTCAGAGACATAGAGCGTGGGAGCAGGAACTTATAAAAAAGAATTAGGATAGGGAAAGCGTACATCTATAATTTAAAAAACATTTAATTACAAGGTTATTTAATATATTATTGCATAGCGAAGGAAACTAAAGTGTAAGTATAGTATATGGAAATTAAGTGTAAAAGCTTTAAGTGTGGGTTAGGCTTGGTCTATGAATAGGAGGTGGTAGAAGCTGTGGGAAAGCGTATCGACAAGAAAAGTGTATAAGAAAATATACGTATTGGAAGAAAAGAGTTAGTAAAGTTTGATATTTAGAGGGGAAGTGTGGCTGAATGAAAGTGTATAAGGAGACCAATAAATTGAAAAAGCGTTGATCGGCGAGATTTACACGAGTTAGGTTGATAGATGGTTGAGATCATTAGGAGCCCGCAGTAACAAATGAGCAAAGAGTATGAAGCATGGTCCAAGGTGAGTGGAGGTGGGGTAATTAAGGAGGAAGAGTGCAGTTAGCTCTGTTATTTAAAGAAAGGGCACCGATATCCTTAGTTTACAAATGTTTCTAACTTAGATAAAGATATCGGCTTGGATAATGCATTTGGTGTTGCCACATGATAATATGTTATTATAGAAAGAAGAAATGCGCGTGTCTAAGTGTTCCTAGAATTGTTGGTGCAGAAAACGTACATACTACTGATGTATAAATTCTCGCACTTAATACAGTGTAGTCTGTAAACTGCATCGCTTCGAAAGCACAACCCAGAGTTCGAAACGGGGCAATTGGCTAGGAAGCAGGGGTCAGAGTTGTGTTAAATCTGTTTTTAGTAAGATGTTGTCGGAGGGTAGAACCTACGTGGATGAGTTTAATATCAAGGTTCTCGCTACGCTTGCTTAACTGATTGTGGATGTGATGCTAGCGTTATAGAAATGGAAGTTTAAAGAAGCAGGTGTTTGTGATGGTGCGGTTGCGTCTTTTAGTGTGACAGACTGGCTATAGAAGAGTGGATAATCAGTTGGTCAATAGAGGCTGGCGGCAGTCGTTAGTGTGTGTGGTGTTATCAGCAGTAGAGGAGCGTTTTGTTTTGTATACGGGTATTTTCTGTGTGCGCATAAATGTATTGTGATGTAAGGCGTTAGGCGGATTTAAAGTAGATGTAGAGTTTTCTGCAGGCAGGTTTTATGTACAAACGTGGTGTCTATGGTGTCATCTTCAGTGATTCTAAATTGTAAGTCTAGGAGAGAGAGTGAGCCTCTGGTATAGGGTGTTCGATAGTAAACTCTAAGTGGGGGTCATTATTGTAGAATCTGTTGAAAATAGTTATAGCTGCTTCACGTACATATACGTGTATACAATATATATATATATATATATATATATATATATATATATATATATATATATATATATATATATATATATAACGTTATCATGCGTATTAATTGACATAAGGCACTCAAGTTTTTCAGTAAGGCTTAACCATTTTTGTAAATGCTGTCTGATATTCTACCATTCTCCATTTATATATATATATATATATATATATATATATATATATATATATTAATTTATTTGAAAATCACATGTGTTATAAAAAATAACACATGTGATTTTTAATATAAACGAATAAACGAAATTTATTTTAAACCTACATTTTCGGTATAAATTACAATGTAAAAGTAAAATATGAGTACTCATTTTCTGCATAGTTACCAGGTCTTGCATAGATTAAGGTGTGAATTATGCGATGGTTTAAGTGTTTTAGTTAAAATTGGTTAACGAACTAATCGGCGAGTACAACTGCTAGCGTATTGGCCTTACCCATCAGACTTAGTTAAATGCTTTTTTCCTAATTCAAACTACACCTCCATATTCCGAATTTTTGAAAGGATAATTGGATCATGTATGTTGTGTTAGATAATGGCCCTATAGGAATCGACGTATCTGTTGGCAATCGTTGGTTTTACAGCGCGAATTAGCGCGGGTGGCCCGTGCAGTCGAGGAAAGAATAGAGCCTGCTCTCACAGTAAGAGCTCACAGACGTGACAGGACCACCGCGTGATGAGACCTCAGATCAAGGGTCAATGCGCACCGGCGGTACAGGGTCTGTGACGACACAGTGTTTTTCGTGGGAAGCAGAAGGATCCGTGACGTCACTCTTTCTTCGTGAGCAGCGAGTTTTAGCACTCTGGGTTTTCGAGGCGACCCTATCAGACGGGAGTTGTACCATGTAGTCAGCAACGTACATAGGTGAATTATGTCTCTAAGAAAATACAGGCGAACGATCTATTTCCCCCTTCACGAATGTTAAGACTTAATTGATAAGTAATTATTTAAAAGATTGTTTGTCTTGCGAGTTGACTATGAAGTTGTTGTTGTATTGAGAGAAGAAAGAATGCACCACTACACGACACGCCCCTCCACGCGACGAGGAAATAAGAGAGAGTACGAGAAACTTAAGGGTATGCCAACTATATGATTTTCTGTGTTAAAAAATGACGAGTGCTTAAACGGGAACTGCCATAAGCCGTTCCGGGACGAGTATACAAACCAAGTAATGCCGCGGCCGAAGCAGAGAGGAAGTATGCAGCAATTGTGATGGAAGTCACACTGAAACGATTGTAATAGTGTAACCAGGTAAGGGCGATAGCATTTGATTAAAGTAGGACTAGATTATTCGCAACAATTAAATTATGTGTTTCTTTTCGAATCCTTCCGGATAAGGATTCAATTTTAAAGAGTGTATTTGATTATTATAACATATATATATATATATATATATATATATATATATATATATATATATATATATATATATATGAAATTGAATGTTTGTATGCTTGTGTGTGTGTGTGTTAGTGTCTGCCTTATAGAACATTTTTTAGAGAATATAGATTCAACATAAAAGTGTATTCTCATGTTAATTTCACAGAGTAAGTTGATGGGCATATTCTTCAATTTATAAACCGAACCCTTAGGGATCCATAGGGCATATTTCATCGGGGCGATTTTCAGTTATTTTTCATTATATTTTATAGTAATTTCACATTTCTAAGTCATATTGTAATTTAATTACGTAATACTTTGAAATAACGTTATATGTTATTTAATGTTTCTTAGCGTCAATTCTATTTATATGGAGGGGGTGAGAAACTACGCCAAGGTCCGCCACTAGTCGCCACTAGCCTCTACTGCTCGCCACTCTGTACATACACAAATACATGCACATTATATAATATCTTATATATAAAACGTATTCAGTGTTGCCCTGCAAATAATACTTCACATTCATAAAATGATTTATGGTTTCTAATGAAATTTATTTGTAAGAGGATGGCTACGGAAGAACGATAACTCACGTTCAAAAACACAATTTAGTTTTTTAAACAAGGTTAGGGAATATTATTAACATATAAAAGTGTATTATTATGTAAAATTCACAGACTTAGATGATAAATGTATTCCTGAATCTATAAACCCACCCCTTTGGGGTCTATGAGACATATTTCATCGGGGGGAGGGGTCAGTCATTCTTCATTATATTTTATAGTAATTTTAAATTGCTGAGTCATATTATAATTTAATTACGGAATAATTTTAAATAACTTTCAATTGTATTTAATATTTCTTAGCGTCAATTCTATTTACATGGAGGGGGTAAGAAACTACGCAAAAGGCCGCCATTAGCCGCCACTGCCCGCCATCCTGTACGTTCACAAATACATGTACATTTTATTATATCTTATATAAGAAAAGTATTTAGTGTTGTCCTGCAAATGATACCTCACGTTCATATAGCAATTTATTGTTTATAACGATATTTATTTTGCAGAGAATAGCTAAGAAATAACGATAACTCATGTTTAAAAACACAATTTAGGTTTTTAAAACAAGGTTAGATAATATACATAACATATAAAAGTGTATTCTTATGTAAAATTCACAGAGTAAGATGATGAGAGTATTCCCGAATCTATAATCTTAGGGGTCCATGGGACATATTTCATCAGGGGGGGATTTTCAGTTATTTTTCATTATATTTTTCATTATATTTTATATTAATTTGAAATTGCTGAGTCGTATTGTAATTTAATAACGTAATACTTTAAAATAACAGGAATAGTAACAATCTGCGGAATGAGAAATGTTAAAAATTACTATAAAGAATCACCAAATTATTGCCGTTATTTCAGAGAATAGATGTACATTGGAAAATAATCTGTAATTCTGTTATGGTAACGGTGTTACTGAACAATGTTAGTCCGAAAAATAAATGAGGTAAATATATGCAATAGTATATTTTTATGTACAATATTTATGGTGTTTTCAATTAATCGAATAATATTTAATAACAATAAAATGTTGTCAAATATTTAATCTAAAATACAAATCACGATAAAGATTTACAAGTGAAAGCTAGATACACTGTTTGACATTGCTTCTCATACGTGTAAACGGCCTATTTTAAGCTGTGATGGCAACACTGTGAAGGGAAACACTCAACTGTCAAGCAAATCATTTGTATGATATAATTAAAGTTTGCAAATACAAGTTGTCGAACCAGCATTGGAAGAAGCATTTCCTGCATCTAAATTGTGTAGTCACTGATGAACAGACCAAAACTGAAGTTGCCAGATTTGACCTCATATTCTGAAACTGGCAGTCAAATAAAAAAGAAGCTTCGCGATTAGTGTATTAGTTCTAATAAAGATACTTGCAAATATCATGTGTCATAAATGGGACGTATATTTACTTCTTAATGGATATTACTTAGTATAATGTAATGCAATATATTAATCATTACATATGACTCTTTTTATGATGTATTATTGCAGATAATTGATATTTTTAGTCATGATAATCAGTAGATACATTTTATATTGTTTTCATTTTCTAATCTATCCCATGTTATTTTAGAGATATTAAAATAAAAAGTGTGTTTTCTAAAATAAAATAATTTATTTGAGCCCATGAGTATACATATTTGCTCTATGTTGAGCTATGTATAACTAAAAAATAATTCGCTATTCTTTCAATCGTATAAGGTGCTATCACTGTTCAGCTTTATTAATAACGTAAACAATCAGAATGTCAGACATTTTGATGGGGATAGATAGGGGTAATGTTCAAAGTGCCTTTGTACTTATTTTTATATTTGGTTTGCTTATTTTTATATTTAATGAAACAAAATGACAGGTTTTTCTGTTTTAAATATTGCAGTTGATTAATTTACTAACCAGTTTCTAGACTTAATGTTTCTAAATCGAGGAGTTCTCAGTAGATGTGTGTAGACGACATTTTATACCCTTTCCTCAAATAACGGTGCAAATAAGATATCTAAACGTCGAGTATAAGTATGTGTTTATACCGATACACAACTTTCCCTGCTAAAAGTAAGTTTATATTTTTAGTGAAAGAATCGACCTACCTCAATATCTACAATCAATCTCTTATATTCGTCATCTTAGTACATGGTGGCATAATGTAAGCCATCTCAGGATAGTCGAAATAACAGCTAACATAATGATGTCGTAACTGTATAAATCCTAGTCAGATCCAGTCTGATGTTACGTAAACCGTGTTGTGTTCCTTGTGTACTCTAAAGTCGAAAGGGAAATAGAAACATTTTAGGAAAAGTGGAGAACAGCAGTACTTATTTATTTATATCCAATACTTTTTTTATATACGAGTAACATGCAAACATTATATTGATCTCTCGAAGTGTATCATCTACACCGAATATATCATTGTATTATGCGTACTCGAATAGTGTTACCAACGAATAAAGTATTGCTCTAGTCCATTGAACTAGAAATATATTAACTGGCAGTGCACATAAGTTGTTCAATGTTGTAATATAAGACTTATACTCAGTAAAAAGGACTGCTTTTATACATGGCATATATTTGTAAACCGTGAATTGTAGAATGTTTCGTTTGTAAACAGTTGCGTGTGGGGTACACGGAAATGAGAACACCGCTTAATCCTTATAGCATTTTTATGAATTAATATCTCATAGGGTGTCCTCACATAGACCTCTATATAAACACGTGTTCAAAATGTTGCAAATAAATTATGTAATCATTGGTTTTCGAATCTGGTAATATATAGAATATTTTTTTAGTTAAAGTGTTTTTTACTTTATACGCGCGTTCTGGATATACACAATATTCACTAAACTAATAAATATATAAATGTACGAAACAGTTTGACCAGGACAATACCAAGAAGGCGCTCTGCGTCATAGTGGTCCTTCCAAAATCAACATTAGCAATGATATATATCATTATACGGAAGCTGAGTTAATAAATGTAGGTTTCACTAATGTTTTGCTATATACTTTTATGAACCAATATACAAGCTAAAATAATACTAAGCACTTAGATAAAATATACTTACGATCAATTTTTAATTCTCCGCATTTGCAATATTTTGTAATTAATTGAAAAACAAATCACCGGTTGAAGCAAACTCCTGGAATATAGCGGTGTTTACCTTTTTGATTAGTCCTCTTACTCAAGATGTAGTGATCATGTCGGGAATAGTTATTGCAATTATGATCAAACTCATTAAATCGTTTTGGTTGTAGGAAATGTCAAAAATTAAAATTTTAAGTTTAAGGAGGTTTATGTAGAAGTTGAAATAAAGGGAAGCATTTTACTTTGTTTCAAATTACTGTGGTTCAAACTTTATTGTGAATTCCATATATTTGCATTAACGGCCGGTCGTACAGTTCTATAAGCAGTGTTGATGGTTGCTAATGAATATAAACCATATATTTCAGTCGATAACAAATATTTATAAAATATGTATTAACGCTTGGTTCAAATAGATCATTTTCAAAAGAAATGAAATGAAGATATACTACGAATGTGTTCACTCTTGGTAGATCGAACCCTTTCAGAGGGGAACTATGTTCGTAAGTAAATTATTAGTGCCATTTACTCTTACATTTACTATGTCTGACATTCTTGCAGAACAGAAAATGTTGTTTCCGAGCATAACACATATATACTTGAGGATAAAAATTATTTATTTAAAAAAATATTTATTGAAGCTCCGTACAAGTCGATAAAAAAAGTTAATAATCAAAATATATTGCGTAATGTATACCCCTTAAACACCCAAAACTTTCACGGATCTCACATATTTGTAAATAACATATAGGGTTTATTTATATCACATGCCATATAGTTGTTATGATTGTCGAATGGATAAGGATGTTTGATTTTAGTTACCAAATAGTGATTCGAGTCGAGAGTAGGAATCGTTTGATTTAATTAAAAGTTATGTACTCCACCCTGAGAATTATTATGAATGTTTGTGGATAATCAATATGTATTTTTAAGAGGGGTTTTGTTTGTCCGTCAGCCAAATTTTTTTCCATCGGTTACAATTTTTTTAACAGAATACATACATTGCGTACTGTGTCTCATTTCGAAATATCAGAGTAGTTAACACATTTTACAAAGTGTAAATATTGCATTAATAGTATAAAATAATTCCCCAACAACTAATGCACATCTGTCAACCTGAAATAAATACCGAAACCTTAAGATCCTTAGTCTTTGTTCCTACCAACTCAGCTATTTTTATTTTTCAACGATTTATTTAGGTTGGCGTGACGTCATCGATTAATGATTTGCATCATAGTTCTAAACATTAATTCAAACATAAGCGATACAAAATACAAAACAAATAGGTAAACATTATCAATAGTATTGGACATGATCTTAATAGTCCAAAACAATGTGTGTTGCTTCAACTATGTGTTGACGTTAAACAATTTAATATCGTATATGTACGGCCCGTAGGGCTGGTATTAATGGTGTATGGAAACAAGTATCTCTCTCTTTCGCGCTCTCTGTCTCTCTCTCGATATATATATATATATATATATATATATATATATATATATGTGTGTGTGTATAAAGTATGAACTTACTTATATTTGCTCTGTTATAACTAATTGACAATCATCGAGCTGAATCATTCAAGGAGACTGCAAAGTAAAAGGCACTGATAGTATATGCTAATACATATATTGGCATTAATAATTATGACTGCTCTTCGCATTGAGCTGTTCACCCGTCCTGTTATCTCTCTCAACTATATTCACCAAGGAGGAAATAACATTCTCACCTACGAATATAGCTATTATAAGCCATGAATCCTATACTAAAGACATGGTACAGGCACTGAACTCTTTCATGAAAAGAGTACGTTGGAAGATAATCCATCATCATTCTTCCGAAATAGGCGAACAGAGAACAAACCGGATACACGCATGGTGGATCCTCCAGAGTACGATATGCCATCAGACGATTCCGGAAAAGCGTACATTACATTTTATAGCATCAAAACGCGTAAATCTCCATCAGCACAGACTATCCAATTTTGAGCAGGACTTGTTAAACATGATAGGTAACTTGAAATTTAAAAAGAGATGTAAATACGCCAACCGTACAATTAACAAGATAAACCAAACTTCTAGTAAAATAAGTAATGACCCTAACTTGATAGTACCATCAAAACAATGAACTTATATAGCATGAGTTTTGTAAACTTATAATAATTGGATTATGAAACAACTACAGAAAAACTATGAAATAGCCAATGTAAATGATTTCAGTGATATCAATTCTTCATACTTAGAAATATGCTCTAAACTCCATATAGATAACAACATTGAGATATACACTCCTAAATGTCACAGATTTACGTTAAAGGATCACAGGAACATTTGAATAATAACCCCAATATCAGATTAATCTCCCCTTGTATATCAGATATAGGAACAATTAGCAAAAGGATATTGGATAGAATAATACCCACCATTTAATCCAACATAACTCACAATTGGTGGTCATCGTCAGCCAAAGTAATCAATTGGTTTGCCAAACTCCCCGAAGGGATTAACGGGAAGTGTGTCATGTTTGACATAGATGCGGGTTACCCATCCCTTTCCCCCACACTTCTAGACAAATCTCTTGATATGGCTCGAATAGAAACGAACATAACTAGACTAGAAATAGACATTATAAAACTAGTAAAGATAACTCTTATTCTGCAAGATAACACACTATGGACAAGAAAAGATAGTAACAATAACTTCGACATTACTATGGGGTCACCATTCTCTGCGAAGGTAACGGATTTGGTAGGCCTTTACATCATGAAGGAGCTCCATAAAGACTTACCACCATTAAGGGGCGGTTTATACAGAGATGAGACACTATTCTAAGAGAATATCAAAACTATCATCTAACGAGTCACTATTCAATAAGGATAACACATATTATAATGAAACATTAGCAGTTTTGAATATACTGAGAAAATAAACCAGATAAAAGTAAGCTCGGAGAAGCACAATTAGAATTCTAGGACACATAGGAATGAACCTAACATAATATCATACAACATGGCAATGGGAACTTCCAGAAAAATCAATAGGAGAATAAATACTAATAATACACGGGATACTGTCCCTAATACTACACTTAACACTAGGGGATCAACAAACCCACCATCCTTAAAAAATATCACTAAGAAGAAACATAGACGTAGAAATTCACTCTGATCTAACCCTTCTTATGGCTTTAACATTCTCATTAACATACCTAAACGATGTTACCAAATTATCGAGATAATTTTTTCTAGGGATAGTAGACTAGGTGAAGTTATAAATAAAACTACAGTGAAGCTATCCTTTTCAACATCGATAAACTGAACATCAATTATAGTAAGTTATATTACACACAAATCAAAAAGAATAGTAACTTAGATATTAGTACAGTCCAGCACCCAAATAATAGCCCCCAATGTAACTGTAGAAATTTAAATGAGTGCCTCTTAGAGGGGAGATGTTTAACGTCAGATATAGTGTATTAGTGTAACGTCAAGAAGGAAAACAGAATTAGAACATCCATTGGGTCGATGGGATGTAGTTTCAAGGACATATTTAGAACCCATATACACTCTTTCAAAGAACCTAATACAAATTCAAAATAGGTCCCTACGACTTTATCTAAACATGTAAGAGAACTAAACAGTAAATATATACAATACAACCTAAAGTGGTCTATACTAGGTAGAGCAGGGAAATATAAACCTAACAAATCTAAGAGATGTAACCTGTGTATTCCTGAATCTTACAATATAGTTATGTCTAAAAACAGTTATTAAATAAGATACATTAAGTGATTCAGAATAGTCTACATAGAACCGCATATATCCTATCCCGTTACATACCCATATGAAAATATTTGTGACAGTAACCCTTTCATCAACATGAATATGAAAATATCTAAGGGATAGGCATATTGTAAGACTATCTTAACAATAGAAACACGAAACCTAATAGTAGATGACGGAGTACTAATACCCCAATATAAAACATTTAAATATAGAACACATCACTCATAACTAAAATGACTATAGCGACTAAGCTTAAACCTTGCCTATAATGAAATAGTAAGCGGGCCATATCATGAGAGCATCAGCATAATTGTTTTTCATTTATTTTTCATCTGTACTAATTAGTGAAGGAAAGGTAACTAGTAAATAAGATATTTTTTGGAATGAGTAAGTACTAATAATGAAATAATCATTTAAAATATTATGCCAAACAAATGCTCAATAGGGAAAAAATAAATAAATAAATGAAATGTATATATATATATATATATATATATATATATATACAGGCCCTAAATCTAATTAGGCCCCGTTTCTTAGTGTTTCGTCCGAATGAAATGAATTTTGGGGCATAACTAGTTTATTATATTCACAACATCATATGTAAACACTAGGGTATTTGGCCTTTTTTCTCCGTGCTACAGCATGTGTTCTAGATGGACTCCTTTTAGCTACGTGCATTTCTTGAGGCGCAGAACGAAGTTGTCTATGACGTTCTTACAGAATGAATTGGGAATGGCTCTCATCTCCTCCCTGATGGCTTCCTTGAGTTCCATGATGGTTTTGGGTTTCCTTGCGTACATTCTGTCCTTAAGATAGCCCCACAAGAAACGCATTTGGAGGGCTTAGGTCCGGGCTATGTGGTGGCCACTCAAAATTAGTCTTGAGACTGATCACTCGGCCTCGGAAGTTCTCTTTCGGCCAATCTTAGTACATGTTAGAGGTGTGTAAACTTGCTCCGTCTTGCTGGAACCAGAACTTGCTCATGAGCGACGGGTAAAGGGTCTGGAGCTCACTCTTGAAGGTTTTGAGGACCTCCGCATACCGCTCATTGGTGACTGGCACTGCTGCACCAGATTCTTTGATGAAGATTGGTCCATGATGACTCTGACCGAGATTGCAGCCCACACCGTGCAATTAGGAGAGTGCAGGGGCTTGGTGGCTACTACATTGGGTCTGGACGACCCCCAGAGGACATTTGTCTTGGAGTTCGCCTTCCAATCAAGATGGAAGTGAGCTTCATCTGAGGTCCAAAGGAGGTTAAGGAACCCTGGTGTCTCCTCGATCTTATCGAACATCTTGACTGCCATAGCGCTCCTCTGCTCATTGTCTGAGGCTGTAAGGGTCTGCAGCGTCTGTATTCTGTATGGGTAAGCCCTGATATTTTTCACCAGCACTCCTGCAAGTCTCACGGGTGATACCGAGGGACTGACTTCGCTTACGCACTGAGCGTTTCGGACTCTCCTGGAAAGACTCTCTCACACATTCCACCAGCTCGGCTGTCCGCTTCTTGAGATGTGCCGAGTTGCTTGGACGGTTCTCACTGGCAGCGTTAAAGTCCTCCACGGTCCCATACTTCTCAGAGTGTTCCCACCAGTTCTGAATTCTGCTTTTTGGGGGAGCCTTTTCACATCCGAACTGATGCATGAAACTGTTCTGGGTTTTCATAAACGAGCCTGTCTTGTAGTAAAATTTTACACAGTGTATTATTTGTCCCAGCTCCCACTGAGTTATTGGTGTACTCACGGTCGTTGATTCTGCCATGTCCTATCAAATAAGGGCAATCGGTGAATAAATAAAGGAGATATCACATAAAGTGTACACGGGGCTCGTTTTTTTAGTCACCCTGTATATATATATATATATGTATATATATATATATATATATATATGTATTAGGTGGGCATATGCATGTGGGTGTATATATATGTATATATGTATGTGGGTGTGTGTATGTAAGGGTATGTGTTGTGGACCTAGGTAAGGCCGAATGAATGACACAGGAACACATGGTTTAAATGAACAAAGGTATATATTATATAATAGAAAGAAAGAGATACAAGGAGATGGTGCTCTCAACCGCCATTGCCGGTTTGCCGCGGAAGAAGAGGACAAGTGTCACGTGCTTCCCGTATTTATAAGGTGGACGAGTCCATTAGTTCTCCGTAGGTAGGTACGCCACCATAACACGCCCCTCCTAAGCCTTACCTCCTCAGGAGTCTTAATAACGTTTCCTTTTCGGATCTATCTCTAGGTAGTCCGGAGCCATTCGTTTTCTTTTTGGTTGTCGTTTACGTGTGACTACCTGGGGTGCTGGTAAGTTGAAGGTGTACTATATCACGTCCATCAAGTCTTCTCCTTGTGGGGCGCTGTAAGTGTCATCTGACAGTCTTTTTCTGATCTGATTTAGATGTCTCTTATGCGAGGACCGTGGTCCTTTTATGATATAGACCATCGATCCGATCCTCTTTTCAATTGTACCGGGTTCCCAGAACGATGCATTGTTTTTGAACATCTTAAAATATACTCTATCTCCTGGGTTTTATTTTTTATTCGGTACCGTAGAGATTCGGTCATAATTATTATGTTTAGGTAATAATTTATCAAACACGGACTTCACATTCCGCGCAAACATCATCTCTGCGGGGGATAATGATGATGTTATGTTCATGTTTTTTTGTAATTCTATATACTTGTAAGAATTTTTGTAAAGCCTTCTCCTTAGGAGTATCACCGGCCTTTTTTAATGCTCTTTTTAATGTGTTTACGAAGCGTCCCGCCTGGCCGTTTGACCTAGGATGATACGGGAGCGTCGTTATATGTCTGATTTGAAACGTCGCGCAGAACTCCTCAAAATCTGATGACGTGAACTGCGTCCCTATTATCACTCACCAAACAATCCACTACCCCAAAACGGGCAAATAGTTCATGTAGGAATCTTATCGTAACCTCTGACGTGGGGCACTTGCAACGTAGTACCTCGGGCCACTTTGAAAAACTGTCGACTACGATTAAGTAGTAACATCCTTCCAATGGTCCCGCGAAATCCACGTGAATTTTTTCCCACGGACGGTCGGTCTTTGGCCATGGGCTATGCTTTATAGGCGGTGCTTTTGCCGCTAAGGCACAGCCTTTACACAGCTTTACTGCTTTTTCAATGTCGTTGTCCATACCTGGCCAGTACACAAAACTCCTCATTAACCCCTTCATCTTGTTATCCCTGGATGGCCAACATGAACACTTTTCAGAATTTGCTTCCGTAGTTTTTCTAGGATGACCACCCTTTCGTTATGCATGAGTACGTCATCACAGAGTAAGAAACACTTTGCCGCATGTAAATCCTTATCTACCAATTTCATTTTTGTTCTGATGATAAATTCATCCTCTTGAGCTTCTTTTTATCTCGTATAGTGTCACCGGGAGCTCTCTCACTGCGTTGCACAAAATCTCTTTAAAATATCCTTCTGTTTGAAGAGACGCAATCACTGTGTCTTCTAGAGTATCTCTCTGTTTTGGCACAAATCTCGACAATCCATCTGCATGATATATTTTATTTGAATGCAAATGTTGCATTTTAAAGTTGTAGTTTAATAAGATAGTTCCCCATCTTTGTAGTCTATTAGCTGTATATACAGGTAGGCCTTTTTTAGATCCATGAATTGTAATTAGCGGCTTATGGTCTGTGTGTAAGGTAAATTGTCCACCATGTATGTATCGGTGAAACTTTGTTACTGCAAATATTATTGCTAGGGCTTCTTTCTCGATTTGAGAATACTGTTTTTTTCCGCTGGGAGCGAGGTCCTTGATGCATGTGTAATGGGTTTATGGGTTCCATCAGGCATTTTGTGTAGGATACATGCTCCTACACCATATGAACTAGCGTCGCTAGCTACGATTATGTCCAATTCTGGGTAGTAATGTGTTAGAAATAACTCTGACGTAAGTCTTTCTATGATTTTATTAAATGCATCCTGACATTCAGGTGTGCATACCCAGGCTTTACCTTTTTTAATAGCTCATTTAATGGAGCACGCAAATTATGCATTTCTGGGATAAAAGCCTGGTAGTAATTTGCTAGGCCCAGAAAACTCTGTAATGTCATGACGTTTTCTGGCGCCGGCATGTTTTTTATTGCGGTAGCCCTTTCTGGGTCTGGTCTTCTGCCGTCCTTGTCGATCACATGACCCAGATATTTTATTTCCTCCAGGAAAAAATTTTTTTTTCTTTTACTTTGAACCCATAATCTTGGATTCTTGCAAACACTTGATTTACATGTTTTTGGTGTTGTTCGATATCTTTGCTGGTAATCAAGATGTCATCGAGATACGCTATTACGAAATCCCGTCCGCCCAGCATTGTGTATTACTTGTTGGAAAATGGCTGGCGCGATCTTAACTCCGAACGCTAATCTTTCGAATTTATATAAACCACGATGTGTGTTTATACATAACAGCTTAGAACAATCTTTATCCACCGGTATTTGTAGGTATGCCTCACTTAGGTCTATTTTTGAAAAAATCTTCCTCCATTTAAGCTTGCAAACACTTCTTCCGGGGTATGGAGTGGGTAGTGATAGTCCGCGAGGGCAGTATTGAGTCCTGTTTAAAAATCTGCACATAAACGAATCTCATTAGATTTTTTTTTTACATAAACCGTGGGTGCTGCCCACTGGCTGTGTTGTACTTTTGATAAAATAATCATCTATACCAGTCGGTCTAATTCAGCGTTTATTTTTTCAATCGAGGCGAACGGTACTTTCCTTTCTTTTCTAAATACCGGCAGTACATTTTCTTTTAGACGGAATTTTGCAGTCATTTTGGTGCAGCATTCAAGACCGCCAGAAAAATCTCTGGAAACGATTTTTTAAATTCTCGTTGTAGTTTTTCCGATTCTGTTGCTCGACTATTTACTTTTTTACAAAATGTATTTATCGGCAACTTCCATGAATCAAATGCCTGCATAAAATCTGAACCAAATAGATTATTCCAAACCATTCAGTACCAGTAGTTTGAGTTTTTTAGTATTTCCCATTAGGGACACATTTGTGATTAATTCTCCTTCAAATGTAATTCTTTCACGAGTAACTGTGCTTGCCATCCTGTTTGTTCTTGATAGAGTAGGTTTATTTAATCTCCTCCATGTATGTAAATTAATAATGGGAACGTTTGAACCACAATCCAATTGCAATTATATATTTTGATCCAGGATTTTAACCTGAACATATTTTCTTATGTTCATGCATTTTTCCTTCTTTGTCCTAGTGGCTTGAATCCGCATTTTATTTCCTCTGCCCGTTCTGCAGTGCGAACTTTTATGTCCAACTTTTTTGCATTTCATACAGCTTTTTAAACGGAATGGGCAATCATTGTACCAATGTGGATTACCACAGCGTGAACAAGGGCTTGGTGGCAATTTATTTATTTTTTTACTGGTTCGGTTTGTCTTTGTTTCATCAAAATTATTATTTCTTATTTTTCTATGAGGTTGATCTTTTGTTTTTTGATGTACCTTTTTTTATATGCGCAATGCCGGACAATTCAATGTCATTTGAGTCCTGTTTTACATTTACAAATCTTTGATAGTCCTCAGCTAACTTTTGCAGCGTAAGGCTTGGTTCATTCTCTAATTTATTTAGAACTCTACGCCTTATCTCCGTGTCATTTCCTGAGAGTAAACCTTGTACAAAAATTAGACACTTGAAATTATCTGCACTTAATTAAGCTAGTTTAAAATCGTCACAATGCTTGTTCACTATCGATGCTAAAGTAGCATAGTCTTCCTCGTCTTTCTTTACCAGGTTCATGCACTTCCATCGTTTGTGGAATAGTGTAGTTCTTGGACTAAACAGTTCTGTCAATAAACCACCTGCTTCTATGAAAGTAAGCTCGCTGGTTTTCCGAGGCAAAATGAAATCCACGAATTTCGTATGTTCTGTGGTATTTAGTTTTCTAAGAAGGAGGCGTAGCTTCTTCGCATCACTCCAACTACCGCAGTCATTTTTATATAAGTCTTCATATCTTCGGAAATATTCTTAAAATGTATTATTTTCCGTGTATGAGTAATTATCAATACTGTTCCAAATTGCGTTCTGCGAAAACGTGTCGTCTTTTTCATTTTATTGGTTACTGCGCGATATTGTTTGTATCAGAAATTCCAATCTTTCATCATACTACTTTTTGTGTAATAAAACATTTTGGTTCTGTTCTAATAAAAGCTGTTGAAATCTTTCCTCAGTTTGTTGTGCTGGGAGATTTGGAATTTCGCTAGTGCGGCGATTATAGACTTAATATCTTCCATATTCAACCATTTAGTTTATGATTTTATTTAGAAAATTAATATTTTCTTATTATCTTATGATTTTATAAGAGTTCTTTTCTTTAAATTAGCGTTTGCTAGGCGCCGTTTTAATTATGAAAAGATTATGAAACTTTTGCTTTTCTCTATATACGCGTATATTCACGTATTTTTTTTTTGAAAATTAATATTTTCTCGTTATTTAATGAATTTACAAGAAGTTCTTTTCTTTAAATTAGTGCTGGCAAGACGCCCTTTTAGTTATGAAAATATTATGTAATGTTCTTTTATTATACACGTTTTTAATTTTAACGAAGAGAGAAAAAAATATGTTTCACAATTAATTCTTTCTGCATTTTAAAATATTTCAGTACAAGTCGGAAAAGAGAGAGAGAAAATAAAACTGACCTTTTTTTATCGTGCGTCGTTTTTATGGAGTAGCGCACGTGTGATTCTGTTCATGTTTTGTTTCTTTTATCTGGTTTCTTAAAATGAAGCACGTGGTGTCGGTTTCATTCTTTTTTTGTGTGTGCTCGTCAAAAAAAAATCGCTGTTACGTTCGTCTGAAAAAAACAATGCTCGCTTCCTTCGTGTTCGGTATTTTTTTTCTTTTTTTGTTAGTTTTCCAAACCAGAGAAAAACAACGCGCATTCAATTTCAGTTGTTTTTTTTGTTGTTTTTTTGTGTCAGTTGAGTTCCCTTTTCTTCTCTCGACCGTTCAGCAAAAACCTTTGTTTTTCATGCGTGCGGCTTCCTGCATTAACCGTGTGAGTGCATTTTCACGTGGTATTTTCAGTTTTTCTTTCCTTCGTCGCCATTTGTTGTGGACCTAGGTAAGGCCGAATGAATGACCCAGGAACACATGGTTTAAATGAACAAAGGTATATATTATATAATAGAAAGAAAGAGATACAAGGAGATGGTGCTCTCAACCGCCATTGCCGGTTTTCCGGGGAAGAAGAGGACAAGTGTCACGTGCTTCCCGTATTAATAAGGTGGACGAGTCCATTAGTTCTCCGTAGGTAGGTACGGCACCATAACAGTATGTATGTAGAGGGTTCGGACGCTGAGCGCGTTAGATCCAATTCGTTTTAATTAAGACCTTAAAGAATAAAAACACGAATATATTAAATCTAGACTTCGAATAAAAGCTGATTTTAATGGAAATCAACAGAAACTATTTTGTATCATATCATGTAATACATGATTTTAGGGAGTCGTCGAGTGTAGAAATACAAACCTTTTTGTAGGGACAGTTTCGTGATTTTGAAAATGGCGTTTATCGCGTTTTACGTTCGAATCTCTTCGTATATGTATATTAACAAACATATTAATAAATAAAAGAATGCACACAACCTAATATGAAATATAGGCATTCAGTTAAAGAAGGGCCTGATATTGACATCGGTGCCTGTCGGTATTCACCTGGTAATACGAGTTAAATATGAAACGTAATCACAATTGATTTAAGTATAAATGTCCTTAAAAGTACTTTTGAATCCTCATAATACTTTAAAATGAGTTATTCAAACATTCATAAATTAAAGAATGTACACACCCTAATATTAAATATAGGCATCCAATTAAAGTAGGACCTGATATTGACATTGGTGCATGTCGGTATTCACCTGATAATACGAGTTAAATATGAAACGTAATCACAATTACTTTAAGTATACATGTCCTTAAAAGTACTTTTGAAACCTCATAATACTTTAAAATGAGTTATTTAAACATTCATAAATTAATGTATGTACAGGACATAATATTAAATATAGCAATACAATTAAAGTGGGACCTGATTTTTACATTGGTGCATGTCGGTATTCACATGATAATGCGAGTTAAATTTTAAACGTAATCACAATTAACTGTAAGTGTAAATGTCCTTAAAAGTATTTTTGAATCCTCATCATACTTTTAAATGATGTATTTAAACATCATTTTATATTAAAAAAAGATATATTTATCAGTTCCCTTCGGTATTTTGAATCATGTCTAAGTAACTATAAAATATGTTCGTAGTTGTTGTGGTGGCAACCACTCATTTGCATATACGAATAACGTTACACTATAAATGGCAAGCCTAGGTTGGCCTTAGAGTGTGTTACCTAAATCCCACCGGAAGTGACGCCGAAGAGCGTACATGTCCTCCCACCAAGACTCTCTGACTCGACACCTTCATTTGTACATACTGTAAATATACCTTTTCTTTAATACACTTATTTTTGCATTCTCCTTGTTGTTTGCGTCTTCATTGTATTCCTCACTAATTATGGTTCAACCTTGCAACCAGAACAGTTGGCGACGAGATATGAAGCGTCAAATATAACAGTTTGACGAAGAATTATTTTTAAAAAAAGTACAATGCAAAGTGTTGACGAGCAAACGGATTTTACGCTAAAGAAAAGTTTTCAATTTAAGTGAAATAAAATAAAAAATAAATCGAACGTGGCAAAAGCGACAATTTACGCCGTTTTCTGGGAATCCGACTTACAAACGAATGTAAAAGTGAATTTTTGTTTTGTCGCTAAACGACAAATCTGTTTTGTATTACTAAAGGACCAACTTGCAAACGAAAAGCGGATTTTGTTCTGTCGCAAAAACGACAGGTCAGACTCGTATTACGAAAAGCAAGGAAGTAACCTACGAAAAAAAAAAAGTTCATCAGTGGATTCTAATTACTGCTCCCCGTTAGCAAAACAACAACTAAAGGAATCTTTTAATTAATAATTTGTTTGGCGGCGGTACTAAAAGGAAATACCATAGCTAGAAATTAAAGCTCAAGGAAAGGATTTTTTTTTTAAAGTTGTCACTGGATAACGGATAATACAGTAAAACGTCACGAAAAAAAAAAAAAAAAAATGGAAGAATTATCAAAAATGTTCATGCAATTTTTACAGGCACAAGCTGACCGCGAGGAAAGACAAAATCAGGCACAAGTTGACCGCGAGGAAAAACAAAATCAGGCACAAGCTGACCGCGAGGAAAGACAAAATGAACGTTTAGAAAAAAGCGAGGAAAGACAAAATGAACGTTTTGCTAAAACACTGGAACTACTAAAGAGTAATCGAGAAAATGTCGACAGTGTTAATTTCTCCCATACAACTATCTTTAATAGTATGGACACATTTAATTATGTGCCGGAGGAAGGAAAGACTTTTGAAGCATACTATACAAGATACGAAGATGTCTTTCAACTGGACTGCAAAAATTGGCCAAATAACCAGAAAGTGAGCCTTTTACTCAGGAAATTGGGTACAACAGAACACAGCAAATTCATAGATTACATATTAGCTAAAAAAACTGCGGAATTAGAGTTCATGGAAGCTGTGAAATTACTAAAAGAATTATTTAATCCAAATGTATCTCTTTTTCATAAAAGATGGCTGTGCATGAATCTAAGAAAAATGGACAACCAAGATTATTTGAAATACGCATCAGTTGTCAATAAAAACTGCGATAATTTTAAGCTTGCGGAACTAACGGTAGAAGATTTTAAATGTCTAATCTTCGCATAAGGGTTAGTTTCCACGAAAAATGCATAAATACGCAGACGAGTGTTGTCTAAGCTGGAATCTGAGCAAGATTTAACCCTCCAGAAACTAGCAGAGGACTGTGAAAGGGCCATTACACTAAAAAAGGATTCCAAAAAATATAGAAGAATCCGGAGTGGCATATGTAAGAAAAGTTAGAAAACCATACACACCAACCAAGAACTTTACAAAGAAAAGCAATCGAAATGGAACGGGATATTACAATCCTAATAGCCATAAATATAGGGCAGAATATAACAAGCCTCTTCCTAGATATAACTGTAAGAGATGTGCAGAAAAGCATTGGGAATCAGATTGTCCTTATAAGAAGAAAAAATGCTACATTTGTAAGAAGGTGGGACACAAAAGCGATTGCTGCAGATATAAAGATTACACCAGAAAGAAAGTACAGCAAACAAAATCAAATACAAAATTAGACAAAGATCGGCGAAAATACGTAAAAGTGGAAATATTTAAAACACCAATAAAGTTACAACTCGACTCAGGCTCCGATATTTCTATTATAAACCTGAATACATGGAAAAAGTTGGGTAAAAAACAAACCATGATGAAAACGAGTAAATCAGCCCGGACAGTAACTGGTGGTGGTATAACATTTGAAGGAGAAGTTGTTCTTCCGATAAAATTAAAAGGGATTACGAAGAAATTAAAAATATTCGTACTGAAAAATAGTGAAAATCTGTTTGGAATAGATGTAATTGAGAAATGTGGTCTATGGGATAAGCCAATCAATACATTCTGTAAAAAAATAGAATGTTTTTCTCCAACAACAGTAAATATAAAAGACGATTTAAAAGAATTATTTCCTGAAGCATTCACGACTAACTTAGGTCGATGTAATAAATTCAAGGCCTCGTTTGAACTTAAAGAAAACGGCAGCCCAATTTTTAGAAAAAAGCGAAACGTTCCGTTCGCTGGGTTGGAAAAGATTAATAAAGAATTAGATAGATTGGAACAGACAGGAATTCTATCAAAAATAGAACACAGCGAGTGGGCAGCCCCCACCGTATACGTAAAGAAAAAGAATGACAAAGTTAGAGTGTGCGCAGATTTTTCGACCGGGGTCAACTCCCTATTAAAAGATCACCATTACCCTCTACCAAGGGAACACCAACAGAAAAAGCTTTGCAACAATTCTTGCAAGTTTATAGGATCACACCACATCCTAGTACACCATCAAACATATCACCAGCTGATCTAATGTTTGCCAGAAAGGTAAAATCAGCGTTTGATAAACTGTTGCCAAGACAGGCAATTATGCGAAACACTACACACACGAGAACAAAGAAATATAATTCGGGAGATCGAGTATATTTTAAGTGCTACAAGAATAACACATCTTACTGGGAATGTGGAGTAGTGGATAAACGCATTGGTGATTGTACATATTTGATTAAAGGTCCACAGAGTATACATAAAAGGCTCCTAAATCAGATAAAAAAACGTCATATCCAAGATGATGATTATACGACAACAGTCGAAGAGGAGGAAACCATAGATGTCATATACGAATCCTTTAATTTGGAACCGCCTCAATATACACCTGAACCCCGAAGATCAGGTAGGAAAAGAAAATTTAATGAACCATTGATGGTAACCCCAAAAAGAAAAAGATATTGAAATCTGTGTGACTTCAAATCTTGGGAGGGGGGTGTTGTGGTGGCAACCACTCATTTGCATATACGAATAACGTTACACTATAAATGGCAAGCCTAGGTTGGCCTTAGAGTGTGTTACCTAAATCCCACCGGAAGTGACGCCGAAGAGCGTACATGTCCTCCCACCAAGACTCTCTGACTCGACACCTTCATTTGTACATACTGTAAATATACCTTTTCTTTAATACACTTATTATTGCATTCTCCTTGTTGTTTGCGTCTTCATGGTATTCCTCACTAATTATGGTTCAACCTTGCAACCACAATAGTAGTGAATGACAAATTCCCCCTTAGTTTCACATTTAATAGAAACTTACTACTTAAGTGAATAATTCTGGGTAATTAAGCTTATCTTAGTATTGATTGAAACGATTTATCAATAAATACTAAACATCTCCCACAAGTTTTAAACCTTTTATAGTTAATAATACATTTAATTTTAAAGTTGTTATCTACAGGGGATATATATTTATGTATAATATTTTTAATGATTTTTTCATCTACTTCATGGTTGGCGTGCATCTGCTTGCAATAGAACAAGTTTATATTATTAGTAGTAAACTAGCAATTTACTTATGAAAATAATCCTACTGACAATGGCTTACTAAAAACTAGTAATGCCGTATACGTGTTTACATGTCATATCGGAGAATGTGTCTCCGCCAACAACACGTATATTGGCATGATTAGAACCAGTATTTCACGTCGACTAACTTGCCACCTGACCTCCCCTCAAAACAACATTTGCAAACACCTTATAGCACATAACACCTCCAAAGATAATTTTAGAAACATCTAAACCAGTAGTACATCCATCCTGGCTGTATCATTTTGCGGTATTCGCCTCCCCATAATGGAAGCATGTTTCATTCAATAAAAAAGCCCAACATACACCATGCCCATTTTGAGGGGTACGAAGGCGTGTTGAAATGCTGTTGAATGTTTTTAATAGTTTTAATCACATGGAAACGTCTTCTTTAATACATTCTGCAATTTTATTTGGCATTGTTCAATCATCCGCCTGAAGACGACCAATGATGGTCGAAAACGTTTGCGTCAAATGTGGAGATTTCCTACACTCCTTGGTTAATAGTACGAGATCTATTGTTCGAGGAATAGAAATATCGGATCACAAAAGGAATAAACAGAAGTTGGCACGTTTGTTCAACTAGATATGTATATCAAGGGAGGCGCGATATCGCTATATCCCTTAATATACTTCAAAAACGACCTATGCTAGAAATCTCATTTCTTTGATCAGTCATAACCCAAAAACAATAAACCAAATTATTTAAAACTTTGCACAACACTTTTATTTGATAGGTTCTATAGGTGTGTACAATTTCAGCATCATTAGACAAGCTAACCCAGAAATCCAGAAAGGTCAGGAGTGATTTTGTGTTATCCGTGTGTACGTACGTACGTGTGTGCCACCCTGTATCTACTCAACCATTTGATGGATTCAGCTGATTTTTGGCAGATATAGAGGTTCGGTGGTCTAGTTTATGGCATTTAAATTTCAGTTTTCCATATACCTTAGTTCTCCAGAAAATTCCAAAAAACCTTAACAATTACCATTTTCTTGAGGAAAAAGTAGTGACATTCCATGATAAATTCCAGTATACTGAAATCGTATGCCCTTAATAGGGTTAAGATGAACATTCATATACACTAAATGTACAAAAGCAAGGAAATTTCAAAATGTTTACACTTTTATTGTCATTAAGTGTATGACTGCATATCAACCAAGCCATTTCATTATCACATCACTACAGTGTAAATCTCTATGCATGAGTGGATGAAGTGTGTGAGGTGCGCTGAATAAAAATTCCTACCAGTAGAATGTATAGCCCTGTTGTACTCGCACACCCTTAATAACAATAAAAGTGTAAACATTTGGGAATGTCCTTGCTTTTGTGCATTTAGTGTATATGAATGTTCATCTTAACCCTCTTAAGGGCATATGATTTCAGTATACTGGCATTTATCATGAAATATATATATATATATATATATATATATATATATATATATATATATATATATATATATTAATGAAGTTTGTTTTAATCCATAATGATGACTAATGGATTAAAACAAATATGACAACCTCCTTTGTCTTGACCATGGGTGCCTTGACTCTGCGGAGGCGTTTGATCATGTGGGGTTATTTATTCTCATACACTCACACATATATTTGATAATACAGATATTATCCTATATAAAGATGATGGATTAGCGATAATATAAGATTCCATCAAAGTCATGAGAGAAAACTCCAAGAAGATTCTGCATATGGCAATGCAAAAACTTGGCCTAAAAGTAGACGTACTGGTTTAACTAAAAACAGTACACTTTCTAGATGTTACGTGAAACTTAAAGGAAATACTATCGGACCATTCCTAAATGATAACGCCAATCAAATATACATAAACCCAAAGTTTAATCAACCCTCATCAATCATAAAACATATTCCGAATTCTATCGAACGCAGGCTAATACATAATAATACCAAAGAAAAAATGTTTAAAAATTGAAGCACCATTTACAATACAGCTCTAAAAATAGGTGTTATTATAATACCGAAATTAAATATCAGAAACAGGGTACAAATAAGTATAATAAAATAACAAATAAAAGCAAAAAGAAATATAATCTGTTATATACACCGACCTAAAACAAGATGCTAAAAACTTAACTGGACAACACATTCCTAAATCTGATTAAAAAACACTTCCCCGTAACGAACTCCTTGCATAAAATATTCAATATAAATATCCTATAATTGCCCTACAGCTGCTGCGAATACCTAGAAATAGTAGTGAAGTTACACAATAACAAATGCTAAAAGAGACCTGCATGGAAGAAGAAAAAATAACAAATTGCATAGGAAAGTGACAAACAAATCGTACACTGTGTCAACTACAAAATAAATGTCATACCAAGAGTATTGATTATCAAACAACGATACTTTCCAAGAAAACACCGAATTACAAGAAGTACTACGTGGTTAGGACTGCCCTTGATTTTCAATCGAGATATTATTTACACTTAACCATATTTAAATACAGAGAACGTCGAATTTAAAAAGCCCTAGAAAACCACTATTATGAGCTCAAAGAAAATAGACGCTCACCAATAATTAGATGGTAAATAATACAACGGGCCATTACATGTAGAAATTTTGACGACCCGTGTAGATCATGTCTGAATGAGAAATGTTAAATCCTAAACTGTAAAGACCCCCAACAGCTATTAAACTGTAGAAGTGAGATAGCAAACAGCTGCCCGAACCGAATAGAATAAACATTAGGCTAGCAATACATACACAAATAATTATATGAACAAACAAATAAGTAAAAATAACTAAACTAAACTAAACTGAAACCTAACAACTTAAAAACTAAAACCTTAAATAGAAATACTAGGAACCACGTGTTAAAAGAAGTTCACCGATTATATTGACACAACAGAAGACAAGATGTAGGTCACTCTATAGAAACATAACAATAGAACATGAAATAACCGGACCTTTGTTCGTGAGAAGCACATGTATTGGCTAAGAGAACAACAAACATCTGATCAGTTATCTAGCAAGCTGTGCACATAAAAACAACCGGTAAAACTAGCTCCATGCATGTTAGCCTTAAAGTTCCCCTCGGGGATAAAACACGGGAGCGTCTGTGTAGCTTATATGCCATAACTATATTTTAATAACTGACTATCTTACTCTATTTACGTATCGAGAACTATTGAAGTATATGCTGAAACTTGATACAGTATATATAATATCTCCTTTTAAATTGTTATGCTGATACATAAACTAGTAATATATATATATATATATATATATATATATATATATATATATAAATTCCGACAAATGTTATTGAATAACAAGGAGATTTTGGTTTTATTATTTTTTTGTTTTGCAATTTTCCCAGTAATTCACTCGGCAGTCGAATCAAATTTCTATATAAACAGTCTGTATGTACTTGCCCGTATATTTTGCGTTCTTAACATAATGACTGGCTGGTTGTTTGTCTTGGTTTTTAAAAATAGTTTTTGTTTACTTAGCCATGGTGTCATTCCATCAAAAGTATTTAATTTGTAACGGCTGGAATAAATCAAATGTAAAAACGAGTGTCTAGAATCACTAAATGTTGCGTGTGAATGTGATAACATGAAATGTGCTTCATAATGAATATTCTTAACCACAGAAATATTGTAGTGATTTTAGAAAAATGTAATTTAAAACCGATTTTATAATTTGAATTGTTATTGTGATAGTATGTTTTTCTGACGATCATGAGAAAGAAAATTGCTTACATGAAATAAAATACAATGATGTTATAATTGAAAATGCATCTCTCTGACGCTAACCAAACTACGCAACACTTACACATACATTATTTCCTCTCACTCTTAATTAATTTCTGTATATAACCCTGAAACACTACACTTTGATACCAACACAAAACATTATAAATACGAGAAGCAATCTTAAGGTAAACTAGTTACATCAATAAAAAAAACCATCCCCACAATTCTGACGTCTGGCCTAGTAATTGACACTACCAAATAATCAGACGTTAGACGTTATCTATTAAACTATGTGAACGCACTTTGCGTAAACACTTTCACATGCAACTATCAGTCACGTTCGCTGTACAGTTGTTAATACTAGCTGAAAATAAGTTGATGAAAACACCCCATAATTAACCTAGCTGTTAAATGATAAAATGAAATAGATGATAATACAGATAGAAATAGATTCACTAACTCCGGTAGATCGCGTTAGCAATTAGATCAACATAGTCACAAAAATATAAAACATTTTTTGTATGAATTAGATCGAAATAGCAAATATTTTTTCGGAAAATAAAAAGGTTGAACAGCCGAATTCAACCAAAAACTATGTGTTATTTAAGAAGATATGCGTTAATAAAAATATACTGCTTTAATACAAGGATACATATATTTATGTAACGTTAGATTTTCACTATATCTTCATCTAATTAAATGCACAACGTTTGCTACGGAACTGAGAAACCAATTATCATGATTTTTAATACAACAGCTAGGCGTAACGAGTCATAATTGTAGCAATATTTAGTCCGATGTAGTTATATGCAGAAGGAAAACAATTGGGTGTACACCCGTCATAAAATTAAGAAAGCTCTAAGGTTTATGAAATGTTCACACTAGCTTTTAGTCATCCATATACAATTATAATCGAAATTAAATTTTATTTGCAGTAATTTAAATCAGTGTTATAGGGAAGAATATGTGCGCAACCACGGTTTAAAACATTCACACATTTCAGGTTAAATTTGATAAATACTCAGTAGACACCAATATAGCAATATTCTATGAGTTGCATTATATTTTTAGATTCATTAAGCTAAAGATTATAATTTCGAACGTTTTCTAAAATCAAAATAACATAATATATTTGATCAAAATTTGGTAAAATATTTTGAAATAAGATATAGTATGATCATATATTCGTGTAAAGTTTCGTGAAGCAATATGAAGATAACATTGAATTTTACCAGTTCAAAAACGTTTATTTTTAAGTATATATATATATATATATATATATATATATATATATATATAGTATTTTTATCAAATGAATCCATATACATATGTTTTCCATTCCAAACCGTGTATCACCAATATGGGATGAAAAAGTACCTGCCGATTACACTGTTCGACCCCTGATACGAAAGCCATACTTAACTCAGTAGTCAGGGCGCCTACCGAGGTGACTCAAGTGTTGCATTACGCTGTAAATAACGGCCTCTTGTCAATTAACTTAAAGTTCCCAATCTAGCGAGAGCTTTGCATAATTATTTTAAATATAAACCCATATACGCATGTGTCTTATTCCAAACCTACAATCATCAGCAATGTAGGAGACAATCTTTGCCGATCGAACTGTTCGAACCCCGATAGAATGTCATATTTAACTCAGTAGTCGAAATGCGGGTCGATGTACCCACCTCGCATTGTCTCGAAATGTGAACGTAAATTAACGTATTATACTAGCTGAAAATAAGTTGATGAAAACACTTCCTAATTTGCATAGCTGTTAAATGCTAAAAGAAAATAGATGATACTACACCAAGAATACAATAGCGACTTCGAGAGGCGTCGAGAGTACTGACAGGCGGATATTAGAGTTGTGTCATGCTTTAAATAACGGTATGTTGTCAGCTATCTTATGATCTTTTTTCAATTCTTTTTTTAAAATGTTTTTGTTTAGGTTTCTTTTCATAATTACATGTTATTATTCTTTGCAACAACGGAGACCACTATCACAACACCACAACTGCTCTTCCCTAAGAGCTGGTCATTCTGGTTCTTTTTATCAGAAGGAAAGAGCCATGTAACTTCTATTCAATGATATTATTTAAGATTTTCTTCCAAATAATGTCTGTAGCAAAGCTCTTTTTTTTAAAATAGAATTTCTAATGTTGGCATAAAAACAATGAGTTATCAAACATATATATTCGTAACACAGATTTTCAGACTGGAAAGTTCTGGTATAATTCGGCAGACTCAAATATTAAAAACAAAATAATTTGAATGAAGTAAAATTAAGTTTCTTAATTTAGAATTCGATTGATGGATTTTCATGTCGTCCAACAGATTGACATTTTAATTTTATTTATAAATCGAAATGTATTTAACTTTGTACGAATTAGGCACATTAGAGTGTCTCTGTACAAATAAAGCAGATACAAAAATAATGAATATTGAAAATGTATACGTATTTCAAAACTATTAATCCGTCTTTAGAAGACAAAGTAAATAGTGCATGCCCTATCTACAACCCATATACATATAGTATAAAACGCAACAGCTAGAAAAATAAATAAAGATTAGGGGATTTCTTTCTAACACCAATTAGAAGCTACAATTTTAATTGTATTCGTATAAGACATAAAACATGTACTACTTAGAACAGGTGTAATGCTTCACCAAGTAACTCTAAAATATCAAATGATTTGAATAAAAAATACACACGAATACAATAAAAAAGCAATTTTTTATTCGTGTAATGTGTTTGTAGTAAAATATAACATCAGCTTATTGAAAATAATTTTCGAAATCAAATTGGTTAATAAGGGCTAACATCAAAAGGGGACGCTGTTTCGTGATGAAATGTATTTCATAAGAATACAAGTTTTATCACAGAAAATGACAAACAATAGTTATGCTAAATGAAACGGATGAAATTGAAAAAAAACATCATGAGACAAGACGCAATAATAATATAGTATAGTATAGTTGGGATAGGAAACTGTAATTGACAGAGCCAATCCCGCCGATATACACGACAGAAAATAGCTTTTATCGTGCATAGAAAGCTTGGAAGGCGGATTAGCATAGCGCACAGGTGAACTAATGAAAAGTAAAGAGTCTAGAATGGAAAGATAACGAACTGGTGAACAGCTAGCACGACGGCTTATTGTTAGAAGTAGGTATCGGGTTGTTTTTAGTATTGTACGTTATTTCTTACACGTCATATCGGCGTCATAATAGCAGATAACACCGATCTGAGGTTTATGCCGTTGTTTAGTCGTTCGGACCCCCAACCAATCTATTAGTGAATGGATTGAGAAGGCTGAGATTGTGTGTCGGTTGCGCTTTGTTAAACAGATTGAATTTATAACTACAATGTATTTGACAGGGAGCGACTTTGCCGTGTACTAAAAGTTGAGTGTAGATAACTAGAGAGTATGCTTCCACAAATGAAGCGTTATGCACAACGTTCGTCGTGAACTCCTATAAAAGCCTTAAATTATCAAACGGTCTATGGGTTGTCCGGCCATACCTGACAGCTCCAAGAAGTGTCTTCTAAAATAAAGGAATTGTGCATTTCCCAGTTTTGGTTCGTGAGAGCTATATTAAATGATGCCCTTCTTACACATGTATTAGTCATGCAGCTATGGGACACAGGCAAATAAGCAAACCTAGCGAATAACACAAACATCAGATGTTTCGAAAATGATGGAATTAACAGTAAACTAGGGAGTGTCTCTCTCGGCACGACAGACAGGGGTGTTCGGAACCCCCTAACTTTTGATAAGTGATGCAGGTTGTTACCGATGTGAAGGACTAGGTTACACTTCTCTTAGTTTTCAGGAAAAAGTCATGCGTCACTTTCATACCGAGACAAGATACGAATAAGATGTGAACTCGGCGCTGCGAACTGTAAGAATATATGTGACCGGGGAAAAGTGCATTTCACTATTTTATTCTATGTGTTCCTGTAACATAGAGAGTAAAATATGTTACGGACGTCGTGAAAGCAGACTATGGAAGTTGTTACTATTGGCGAGAGAACGCAGACATGTGTGGTTGTAATTGTAGTACTGGTAATAGTTTCGTGCTCGCTTGGGTTCGACCTTATTAATTGAGGTATATACACGATTAACTGGCACGAAGTTGTGTCTATCTTGAAGTAAGGATACGGCCGATATATTTGACGAGCTAGTTTATGTTTGTACGTCTGATTTCAGAGGAGTTTGAACAACAACGAAATAAATAGACTGTAGCGTTGAAATTGGCGTAAGGCAAGGCTCTTGACAAGCTAAAACTGTGTTACGGAGTATTAATGTCGGATATAGTCAGGAAACTATTCGAGGAAGAAGTACATATATTCATCCATAAATGCTGGTTTGTTCCATATAACGAACAAAAGCGTGTATCCCCAAAGATGCTGCTCCCGTTGATGGCTGTCGTTCAGCGGAATAAATCCAAAAACTGTTCTGTAATGAAATACAGGGAACACATGGACATGCATACACGTCAGACGCTGATGTCTTCGCAATCAAACTGAGGGAATGGAGACGTCGAGTAAAAAATGTAACGCTGCTGAATCTTTGATCTGCTTATCTGCAGGTGTGCATTGGAGAGTCCGTTTAGTCCTAGCAAACCGTTGGTTTCCAAGGGTAAACCTACTGTTTCACGGAGTTGATATTTTGTCTTAATGTTGCTCTGAAAATAATAAAGCTCGCTGTAGAAGAATTCTTATCAAAAGAGCACCACTTTATACTGGTCAACGGAACTCCGTAGCTAATAGAGGATGAGGCCAGGCCGCTTTGCCTGACTGTCTGGGAAGTAAACAGTGCACTGCTTTAGAAACGTGGGGAGTAGCTACTAGACGTCGCAGAGACAATCAATCGAATAAAGGTCACCTTTCCTTGCGGGAAACTTGTTGGCATCTATCAGTGTTCGGCCGGTTGCGAGTAGCGACTAGTTTTATCAAGTGAAGGTTAAGCGCGGAAAAAGAAGGAAATACGATAGAACGAGGATGTTCCATTAAGCCATATGCCAACCGAGAATGTTAACATACTGTATCAGACCAACCCATGCAAATAGAAAATTGTGCTTTAATGGTGAGGAGATGACGTAGAGGTTGACGCAAATTCCTTGACCATGGAACCGCGAATTAATATGGCCATACATTGAGAGGTCAACTTCTTACACTTGGAGACCGACTGCTTAATTGTTTATCTATGGCTTACCAACATATTGACTAATACGTCAAGTGTAGGCACGAACGCTGCTTCTGAAATGTTTATCAGAAGAGATTTGCAGACATTTTAAGAACGGGTCAATGAGTTCGCGCTGGTGATAGACTGTGTGCTCGTCGGGTAAACTAAACAATTTCCCGATAACACTACTAGAGTCCTATGGAGAGAGTTTAAGCCAATTAGGTAGGAAACAGAGCCTGTGTTGCAAATATGTGCCGCGCAAATAACAGCATAGAGCCCAGCCAAATACGACATATCCATTTAAACAGCAGTCATCCTGGAGTGAATAGAACAGCCTAATGTTTCAGAAGAATATGCTTTGGTACGAATAAGACTAATGTTAAAACTTGCAATTAAATCCTGTTGAGAATGTATTTGTATAGATTCAGCACCAACAAGATGAGAGCATAAGAATGTTCAATCAAATGTTGGGTATCGATGTCACACACAATAATAGTGATCACTACCTTTCCCTTGTCGATTGCAGGCTAACTCAGTTTGTTATATGGCGACTTTTACGCCCAGGGCATTATGTTGCTGTAATACAGTGTATCAGCTTAATTTTCTTTGAAGGGAGTCTAACCGAAGAAATATTACCGACAACCGTACATATTTCCGCAGCAATATTTTCAGATTGTTTGATGAAAGCGTGTGTGTCCTCTTGCGTTGTTAGTGTGCATACGCAACGCCGAGACATGAGATTGTCGAGAGGTGACATAGGAGTATGATTCGAATTCCTATTAGGTAGAGATGCACGGCTTAAGTAAAATATCACGCCGAGCAAGGGTGTCCATAGTGCAATGACTCCAGTAAATAATATGCACTACTATAGTGGACGGGTGAAATCCATCGATGAAGCTCTACCTTTGCTACCAGAACATTAGCATGAATCCTATGACCACGGGAACGTTGAGCAAGTAAGATACCGGCAAAACAAGTACACACGTGAATGAAGGACAGCAAGTATGACGAAATTTGTGGGTCCCCGAACTGTCTGTGTAGACGGAGTGCCTCGCTCGTTAAATATATTCACGCGTATCCTCTGACTGTGAGCAATGCTTACCCAGTGGAAGTGTAGCTTAAATAAGGCAATTGATTGGTGGGGGTGATAAATGATGAGGCCTACAATTCGGTCGATGATGGTCTTGATCAGTTGAGCGAAAGTGGCGACAGCGACATTCACAACAATAACAATAGCCTAGACCAGCATGTATCGGGGGAACAAACTCAAGAAGCGAGTGAGTCAGATGTGCTACCTCTCTGAAGGAGCCCGCCTCACAGCTGCTTCGATAGTAATGATGCTGACAGGGGGGTGTAATCGAAGAAAACCTTTATCCTGACATTCTCAACAGGTAGTCTGTTCTGTGCATTAAAGTTTGGAAGGGAAAATTGCACAGCGCCCAATTGAACTGATAAAAATGAAGGAGTTGAGAATTTAAACAACGGAACTGGAGAGCAGCAGGATCAATTGTCTCTATTATGAAGTTCGTCCCGGAGTTTATTTGGTTTCATGTGTTGCTGAAACTACAGTTTGTAAGAAACGTAGGTCTTGGTAGTTACAGTATATACTAACGAGAATATTTAATGAGTAAGAAGAACGTACTTCCGTTGGTTATACTTTAATACAAATAAGTTAACTCTTACCATAGAAAACAAATTACAGTAGAATGCGAAGATACAGAAAAACTAAAACTAAAAAAAACTAAACTCAAAGACGTTTGTTGCAAAAATTGCAAACCTCGAACGGATTGGTTTGTTTCATGTGATTTATTGCAACGTCTCCAAATATAAAATATCTATTGTTTGAGAAAAACAGAAATATCCGTAAAAGACTGGGCTTTTGTCTAAAAAAAACAAAATGTAGTTGTGTTTCTGACAAATTGATGAACGAATAAAAGCGTTTTGAAAAATTGATTCCATAACAAATATAAGAACATGTGTTAATAGAGAAACGTCGTTCACTATTGTTGTTTATTTGAAAATATACATAACTGCGGCAAGCCCTTTTTTCCAGAGAATCAAATTGATTTATTTATTGACTAAATGAAACCACAAAATAAACATAACAACTATTAAAAAACTATGCCATATAAAGAATACAATTCATAAAAAGAAATAACAAAAACCAAAAGATTAATCGTATTGAATTTATTTTTTTTTATTATTCGTGTCGTTATTTATTAGCGTTGCAGCTACACGGAGCAAGGTTATAAAAAGAGAAAGTACGCTATTTATTTAAGAGAAATAAAATAAACTAATTGCATAAGCATTTTTTCGTGTAAATACAATGACATTGGAAACAATTTATTATCGTGTATAGAATTCGACGATAAAAAGTTTTACGTTGTGTATTAGGGCATTGTTGCAACAATACGATAAGTGTGAGAAACACGCAGACCCCCTAGATGAATATTTTCTAAGTCTACAAACAAAGACGTCGTCCCCATTATCAACAAAGAGAGAATACTTAAGGAAACGCATTACCATTAAAATATAATACAACATTGTTGCTACTTCCAGATATAGCTAAAGGTTTACGGAAACATATGAGAGAAAATGTGTGAATAACTATATCATAATGATATTTACACATTTATTAATTACACACACCAACACACACACACACACACACATATATATATATATATATATATATATATATATATATATATATATATATATATAGTGCAGATTAGTCGTCCGAGGATATAGCAATGCGATGTGGGTGCCGTAAGATGGAAAAGTGAAAAGAAATAAACGCAGGGAGAAAGTGAAACTCAAAACGATTTATTAATAATTTCACGAAAACTGATTAAATACCAAATAGTAAATACTGTCCGGTAAGTAACAGTTCGGCAAATGGTAATCTTAAATTTTCGAAAGAAAAACTTTCATTATCAGAAGACAACAATAGAAGACCGAGTGGGTCGAAGAAAAACGGGAAAAACCGGTGTCAGAACATCGAAATACGGCAGAAAACAATTGGAAGTAGGAACGCAGAAAATGTCAAAATTCTATTAAGCAATCATATAACTAAGGTTAAAATATTATAAACATTTGTTTAATAATATACTAATTTTTATAATTTTATTATGTTTTATTTTATATAATTCATTTATTAATTTTTTCTTCTCTTTTTTCTCTTTATTCAATTCAAATTTAAATTTACGTGTGGGCTGTTATTGTAAAAGGGGGATAACTTTTGAAATTTTAGAAAGAATTTGAATTGTGGAATGGATCAAAGTCAAGGAGGGAACTATTGTAACAGGGAAGGGGGGAATAAAGAGGAGATTATGGGGAAGGGGGGACTATGGAGAAATGGAGAAAATAAATAAGATAAAAGTAAACAAACAAATAAATAAACACACAAAAATAAAAATAAAATAAAAATAAAATTAAAATAAAATAAATATAAACAAATAACATAAAAATAAAAGTAAAATAAAAATAAAAATAAAATGTACTATTTATTCATTCATTCACTCTTTCCTTTTATCTTTCTTTTTTTTAATTTTTTTTTATAATTAATTTAAGAGGAAAATACTCCTAGAAGTAAATTTGTATACATTTATTCTATCCATTGACTCATAGATTCACTTATTTTAAATTTACTATTTTTTTTACTTCTCTTTCCCTTTTCCTTTTTTTATTTTTCTTCCTAAATTCTCCCTTGTTATGATGATCTATTAATATATTTAATTCATTCTTTTATTACTCTAATAGAAAAAAGAGTGATAAATATGCGACGATTGTCCAAATTTATTTCAAATTTACATTGTTCAATGCAAGGTGCATTCAGTAATAAACTAGTGTTTATTATTCTTTCCTTAAGCCAAGGCTTTTCAAAGATCGAAATATTATCATCAGAGGAGAAATACAGATGGATAAGTTGGCTTTCGAAAAAACCAAAGTTCAAATATTTGAAAAATCTCAAATTTATTATTAAAAATTATTAAAATAATTTTTGTTAAAAAAACGTATCGAATGAAAAGTCAAGTCCCGTGTAAAAGATATGCAAATTGTCCGGGTGGTAAATTTCCGTTGAAAAGAAGTTCGGTGAAATTGTCGAAAGTGAAGAAAAACTCTTGCGTGGGAGCAGATTGGAGAAATGCTCAAAATGTAGGTAAGTCCAGATGCCCTTAAAGGAGGTTGAGAAGAGGAAGACAGGCCATTTTTTTATGTACTTCCGGGCCAAGTAAAACAGAAGAATCTCATTCAAGGTTTAAATCCTCATGAGACAAAAAGGCAAAATTGTAAAAGATTTGGGGTTGGGAGGTACGGGATAGTTTTAAAAGTCGCTTTGTGAATTGGGGGGAAAAGGAAAATGAGGAAGGGTTGGTATGGGGATGTAGTTAAAGTGACAGGAAGGTTAAGGGTATGGGCGAGCGGTAGGATGTAGGTTTTGGGGGGTGGGAGTAATCTGAAGTGGGAAGTGGGTATAGAAATTGTTGATTCGAAAAATAGCAATCAAATGAGTGAGCTTCTAACATTTCAGGCAGCTAAGAGCAAATTAAATTGTAGTTACAAGTTATGGTGTCTGGGGGTTTAAAAAGGTTAAAGTAGAATTAGTTAAAAGCATGGTACAATAAATAGAGGAATGTGAGAGAGTGGATAATTAAAATTTAAACATTAACAATTAAAATTTAAAAGAAGCTAGGGAATAGTTAATTAAACAATTTTTATTATTTATTTATTTTTAATTTAAAACCCAAATTAAGGGTTAGATGAATAATTTGGAGGGACATTAAATGACCAAGGAGACAAGAGGGGGAAATAAATTAATAGGAAAGGGTTAGTGAAATTAAAGATCAAGTCTGTTCTACTCGGTTATATTGAAATTTAGGAGAGGGAAACAGTGTAAGGGATAAAGATAGATTGTCTGAAACAATTTGTTTCGATTACTAGTAATAGGGGGTGGAATTGGGTTGGTTCAATCAAACACTTGAGTGCAGTGTCAATTTTATAATCTATGGTTTAAATGGTGAGTGAGTCGTAACAAGGTAACAATTAACAATTACAGTTTAAAGGGAATTAGATATATAAGGGAAAATTGCAAGAGGTTTCCAAGTAGTATGAAAATATGATTGAGGGGATGGGGGTGAGATTGGTCAAAGATAAGATAAGTTGTACAAAGAGAGAATAGACCGATAGAAAATGGCTCGCGAGTATTTAGAGGGATTAGGATTATTCAAAAATAGGCCAAAATAAGTAGTTATGTAACAAGCTTGAATCAATCAATTAGTTAAAAAGATTTCTCAAAGGGGGTTATGGAGGTTATTAAGGAGATAGGACAGAAATGCTGGAACAGTTTAAATAATATAAGAGTTATGGGCCAGGGTTGGATTGAAAAATTAAGCAGACTTGCGTTTTGAAGCTAGTGTGTTAGAGAACTGATAAGAATTACAGGGGGGGGTATTAATGGACCCAATTGGAGCGGAATTCAAAGGTCGTAGTTAGAAGGAGAACAAAAGGAAGTTACAGAGGAATATGTTGCAAATAGGAAGAGTCCAAATATAAGGACGATATAGTGGAAGTGTGAGAGATAATAAGGGGGTGAGAATAAAAGGCCAATAATAATATATATAATATATATATATATAATATAATAGATATATATATATAATCTATATATATATATATATATATATATGTATATATATATATATATATATATATATATATAATTATATATATATATAAATAGTTATATATATATAAAATATATATATATATATATATATATATATATATATATAATTAGGAGTGGGACGTAATAGGTTCAATTTCTAGGGTCATGCGAGTAGTATTTTTTGTGTTCATGTATACATACATAACACTAAACCATCAAACATTTTGAGAATTTTGCAAAATTCAGATGGTGCAGGCAAAATATTGCTGTTAGGGCTCCACGGGACTAAAACTCCATCATTTTTCGATTAAAAAGTGGTTTCATGTAACATTGCAGGTCCTAAAACATCCCCAAAAGATATGAATGGATATTGATGGTTTAATCTGATATAGTACTTTGATTAAGGACAATTTTCAAGCAGTGAAAAGGGTTTTCATGAATGTAAAATAGCCAAAAACTCGTAAAAAATAACCCAAATAAGCCAAACCCCTCCGTTCAGAAACCTAATTGGTTGCCAAGCCTCTACTATGGTTATGAATGGGTGTAGATAGCTGAAACAATTGTAGTTTCGAAACCATTGCATCGTATTATATTCAATCAGTTTAATAACAATCATTTTCTTTTGTTTTAAGTTCAGTTCAGTTTAGTTGAGAATATAGGATGAGTGGAACAAAGTGCCAGTACGATGATTGGGATGTCACTTTGCTTGCAAACCTCCCAACTGTACATGAGTGCGTTTTTTCCATAGTTCATCATGCTCAAACTTATGGATCTACAAAACAGAAAGAGCATCTCCATCAATTGTCTCTGTGTCTGCTGGCTCACTGGCAAAAAGCATTTGGAAGAGACATTAAACTAACAACAATAAAAGGAGTGAAAGATAAACTATATCGATACTTGAGAGAGTACAATAGCAAAGTTCAGAAGGGTCATGGATCGAAGAGGTCAAACTTGATTCAATGGATGACAACAAATCACATTATTTTCAATATTCTGGGAAAGGGTGTGTACGTGGAGACGTTTGATGCAAATGAGAAACAGTTTTTCTTTGATCAAGATGCACTCAACCGGAAGGTCATAATTTACAACATTCATATCGACGAAGAACATGAATCAATGGATGTTGAGACGGAGGAAACAGAGTTACAGATAGATGAAAATATATTTGGGAATGTTTCTTTCTGGTGACTATGATGACAATGAGACGAAGAAGTTTTATTACCAGATGAAAACTCCATTCTGCTTTATTGCACGACAGATAATGATAATAATGTGAGCGTGTATACTGAGGAAGATGTTGACATCCTAGAAGAGTCTGATGATATTCCTCTGAATGAACTTTGTGTTGCAGTTTCGGACATTTTACTGTGAAGAAATTGGTACATGGGAATGACTAGAAAAAATGTTGACGTGAACAACTACATAGTGGAGTATCTGGAATGTGTCAACCGTGATTCTGCAAGACGCTCATAGAGATACCCCCACAGAGATGATGAACAGAACACAAATATAATCCAGATCATGCCATGCAATGTGCTCGGTGTTTGGGACATGAGTACACGCGAACCCAAGTTCGAAGTCGAGAATTGGACAATCATTGAAGGTTCATATCAGTCGATGTACAAGTAATTGGCTTATATCCTGTGCAGTTCCCCGTGGATTTCCACAAATTCAATTGACTATTTCATGATATGTCATTAAGCAGTTTTTATTAAATTTACTCCATTATCCATTATTCGGGTTATATGATTCGAGCGGTGTAATTTGGATACAAATTTTTAACCATTTTGGCTGAAATTTGACTCCCATTTCTACCATATGGTCTAAATGTAAAAGAAAAAAAAAGATAATTTACAAGACGAATTAGAAAATGTAGGGCGATTATATCTAGCGTTGCCAAGCTACGGTACTAGAGATAGAACACAGGTAAATAGAAACAACAGAGCATCTGACATTTCATGCGAGGAATGTTTTTTTAAAAAACTAAAGAGTTTATCATGACTAATATTTCTGAGTCTTTTAATTAAATTAGAAAACTTCTTAATAAGACAAAGAAAAGGGTATTAAAAGACATAGCATCTAAGATATTATTAAACCCAGATATGAGATATAGGAAAGAAGAACTTACTCAATGGTATGAGTTTATCAAAAATAGTATCGATACAAAATTATACAAGCCACCTGTTGTGGGTATAACAAATACACCTCGAAATGTGTGTGTAGTCCTGTATTAAAATAAAGGATTTGATTATATAAATCTGCCTAAAATATTTAATAATCAATAGATCATTCAGTCACTTCCCAATGAACTTAAAAAAAAGAAACAGAAACCAACAGTAACATATAAATGATGGCAACCTATACGGTATAAGGTTTTTAACTATAAAAAAACTGTAGAGAATTTAAATATTAATGATAATGATAAAACGTATATACCATCATGTGAATGTGAATCATCCCCTGTATGTAATACTAGCATAGAGAATATCATTACCGGTAATCTAGCGATAGTTAAACATTCTAAATTAAGAAAACACCCTAAGTAAATGCCAAAACTATAGAGAACCTAAATGTTTAAATTATGCGAAATGTTTAAAGGAAATAAATAAAGCGTTAGCTAATTTCACTGCATCCATGGCAAAAAAGCATAAACTATTACACTCTACATTTGACGCATGGACAAATAATGTACTTAGATTCGTAAATAAAAAAGTAGAACGTTTAAAAGAATTTAAACACCCTAAAAATCGAATATCCTCCTTAGAAATCCAGAAATAACTACGGAGCTTTACATGCTTCAAAATAGGGTTGTAATAGTTCCTATTGATAAGGCAACAGATAATATTGCTTTCATTTGTAATTTTCATTTGTAAAAATATTATATGCAACGCTTATTGCTAGAAGTTAGACGTATGCATGAAGTAATAGTAAAGGTGATAATATTATGATAAACAATACTGTTATTTGTGAAAAAATAGGATTACAATTTGAAGAAAAATACAAAAAAAGTCCATGTATGTATATGATACCTAAAATGCCTAAAACACCAGTTGGCGCCCGTTTTATTGTTGCCACAGAAATGTGCATCACTAAACTTTTAAGTAAGGCTGTATCTAAAGTCGTTAAATTAATTATACATCAAATCAAAATTATTTCCATAAAAAAAGTAAAGTCTATAGTAATATAAACCTATTTTGGGGGGTAACTAATTCAGATCTAGTAAAAGAAAAATTAGATCGTATTAATTCTCGTAAACAGGCTAAATCAATCTCGACATGATTTAAGTACATTATATACAAAGATACCCCATAAAGAACTTATTAAAGAATTAGGTAATACTATAGATTGAGCTTCTGTAGGAGGAAAAGGTAAATGCATAGACTTTGCCAAATCTAAAGCCTGTTGGTGTAAAACAAAAATGGTAAGACGAGTGTGTCCAAAACTGGTCTGACAATGCTTATAAGTCACCTTATTGAAGAGAGTTACTTTCAAATAGGACATAAAGTACTACTCCAAACAATAGGTATTCCAATGGGGTTGGATTCTTTTCCATTTTAAGCAAATCTATATTTACATAGTCTTGAATATATGTATATATCATCATTAATAAAAAAAATGATATATCGTGAGCGTATAGTTATCATGCATGTAGGCGATATATTGACTACCTTGTTTGCATTAATGATAGTGATGAGTTTGCAAATACTAAACATTTAATATATCCTAAATAGTTAAAATTAAACTTTGAACATAAGAGAACATACACTACTTTTCCTGATTTTGGATATAAAAATTGAAGATAAAATATGTATCTATCAACTGTTAGATGAAAGAAATTCATTCCCTTTTCGTATCGTGCGGATGCCACATAAAAATAGTACTTGCCCTGTGTATATATTTTACGGGTGTATTATGTACGATTTCCTGAGGATTGCTCGTGTTACCTTAAAATTGGTAGATGTTATGCCCCCCAATTTCTGACCTAATAATAAGAATGATTAAAGAAAGTGGCGATCAAAATAAAATTAAAAAGACAATTAAATAAGGCAATTACTCGCCATCCTGATGCTTTTAAGTTTCATCAAATTAATCAAAATAAATTGATAGTGCAAATCCAAAGCTATCTAAATTAAAATAATGTAGAATATGTATAAACGTATATATAACACATATACTAATTATATAAAAATGTTACGTGAAATAAACAGTAGAAAGGGATGAAGAAATAAATAAATGTTAAAACTGAGAAAGAAGAAGAAGAAAAAATGCATCATCAGTTAGCTTATGAACGCCGATTGGAAACGCTGTCAGTTAAATAAGAAGAAAGAAGAAAGAGATAACACATCGGAAGTTAAGCTTATGAATGCTGTGAGTAGCGCAAAGAAGATTAGTATTTATTTAAAATTGATGACATAAAATTAAACAACAAAGGAGGAGGAGGAGGCGGAGAGATAGGAGGGGGTGAAAAAAGGACTAAAAGTATATATATATATATGTATATATATATATAATTTTAGAGTTTTTTTTTATATTTTGATACGTTGATATTTTTTATAATTTTAATATAAAACTAAAACAAAAAATACATTAATCACCTAAAAAGTTGTGTAATGGATTCGTCTAAACACTTTAAAATGCAGCAACATTTTTGTAAGTAAGGGATACATTTTATTAGACAGACGAACACCACAGATAAGGAATACTTCTTTTTTTAAAACTAATATAAGTGAGCAAAACATTTATACGGAACAAAACTTAGATTTAGTATACGGAACGTTTATGTTTTTGTATTTTAATAGAAGTGGGATCTGATCAACTTTTCTGGGAAGCCATGAAATTAAATACTGTCTTGTTTTTAAATTCCCGAAAGAGTTTTTCATGGTAAACAACTGGTGATCCCTTAAATAATGGTAGAGGCAAACTAATATAATAGCTGTAAAAATTAAATTGACTTACATGAGTGATTTTCCACTGAACGACTTCGGACTTAAGGTTTTTGGTTTTTTTTCCTTTTTTTTTGTTTTAATGGTTGAGATACTTCCGAGACTATATATATATATATATATATATATATATATATATATATATATATATATAAATCCAGGTTAAGTAAACCTCTACAAGATGAACATCTAAAGAATTTCAACCGGTCCTATAAAGAGTGCACTATATCAAATATAACTTGTCTATATAATTATTATTTTATTCATACGGACATGTACATAATCCGCAACACTGGCAAATCGATGTTAGAAACTGAACTCTCATCAGATAAAAAGAAAAGAAGGGTCTTCTCTCAAATCATATTTGTATAGAATGAAGGGGAAATAGAAGAGCAGAGAACCATAAATAATTGTCTCACTTTCCCAAGGACGTATTTTTCGTTAATATATATTTTTATTTATTTCATACGTACATAAAAGTAATCCGCGGACACGTGCTTCTAGTCCACAGCCGTCATCAGCATGGCTACTTAGACAGAGATCGAACCTTCGATATTGATGCCTATAGTTCAGCGTACTACGCCTGGGCCAAGACGCTCTGTCTAGAAATATGTACGATTTTTATCACCTAAATATTTAATGTATTTTTATGTAATTATTTTTATTTGTGATATAGCGTTCGTTGTTATTTTGCTTACTATTATTTTTATTGTCTCACTTGCCTAAGTTATTAAGATTCAGAAAATTGCATTATTAGTCGCCCTTAACTTCATAGGACGTATTTATCCTTAATATATATATATTATTTATTTTATACGTACATAAAAGTAATCCATGGACACGGCTGATGACGGATGTGAGCCAGAAACACGTGACCATCCGTAATAGCTTACAAAGAAAACTTAAATTTACTCATCATCTAGACGGGCAATATACTTATTGACCCTAACAAATCGCAACTTTTTTTTGTTGGCGGTTTTGTGCTGGGTTGGGTCTAGTATACAACATACTGTCAGCTCGTATACTAAAGTGTAAACTTTCGAATATGGCTTGTTTACGTTTTAAAGTCATTTTCTAGTTACATATGATCAGTTTACATGATCAATTAATACATCTTGGAGTTTTACCAAAGTTTCAGGGTCAAACATTTACATCAAAGAGTTACCAGTGATGCTTAATACACCGTTATACAATATCCTACAATATCCTACACGATTAATCGCATTGTATCCACCCCGATTCACATACGTCAGAGTGCATTTTAAAATGTTAACTCATCACCATTATCTACCACTTGATTATTTTTTATATTGTCACAATTTTCGTCTTGGCAATGTTCACAAGTACTTGTACTTTTAAACCCATACCTCCTGCAGGTAACCTAAGGTTATTGCATCCTTCTGAACAGTAGCAATGACTTATCTGAATCAGGGCATCTGGAGCAGGGATGTTGTCCGTCATCACTAGAACCAGTTTTCTCCTTTCCACATTCCATTCCCACTCAGATGGCACCATTTAATCACTACATCCCATTCAACCCATAATCTGGTAGAAGGTCGACAAAGAATGGATTTTTCAGGCAGAGAGTGTTGGTGGGTGTCGTTTTGACGTGCCGGACGTCTTAACTCTCGCAACATTCGGAGCATATAGTATATAATAGATACCATGGAGTTTCCCTCAATCCGCTTTGAACAAAGCTATAATTACCTTACAACAATTGGTTTCCACAACCCCCTGGTTTTGCTTAGGTAGAGAACATGTTTTTTAACAGTATATCATTTTCATTTTCTTTCTTGACTATTCGTTAGTACCTCAAAGTCTTTACTATTCCGAATATCCTAGACACCGAATGTTAAAGGTATGAAGCTACAACATATCATTACAAACTGCTTCGCATCTGCTTGAGAATTTTGATGTTGTAAATGTAAAAGTTCGCTTTGTCAGAGCAAAACTAAAATGCAGTACATTAAGAAAAATTAACACGAAACAGCAAGAGAATGTTTGTTTCTTCTTCTAATTAGGGTGGTTATTTGAAAGCAGACATATCGATGGCTGCCTTTGTAATCTAAACATCACATTTTCGTCCCCTTGAATAACGTCACAGCCTTCCTTGTGGTTTCGTTTCATGATCGTCAGCGCTTGCTTGTTTTTCCACATTTGACCAGAAGTACTTTTTCTTGCAGCAATTCCTCCTTTTTCCTAGCAAATGTTGTTAGCTTGGTAATGTCTTCCTTTCTTGCATTTAGCTTGCGACTTCGCCGCTGATTAGCACAGTTTTTATACTTGACACAACTTTATAACCATCAAACACGACAAATGTTCTCCCATTGGGTTCAACAGTAAATGAGACATAATTGGCAATCGAGCTGTAGGTACTGCACTTTTTTTTATTTTAAACGGTGAAGAAGATAGCCTCCGTCTAGTATATTGTACTCTGTTACTGGTACGGGTTGCGTCACAGAACTGTTAAATTTGGTTTCAACATAATTAATGAGAGCTGCTGGCCACTAATGTTTGTCAGCTTGACATAAGATGCACTGTCCGTCAAACAAAGACATCGGGAAATACCTAGTTCATAGGGCATGACCCTTAGATTACACATGTGTGACACCATGAGAAAACTCTGGAATAAAAGTACTGGGTCAATGCTACGATCTCAGAAACTTTGACATTCTTGCCCGATGCTAAAGTATTTGAATTCAAACTCCTTTTGTGAGAGTAAGAGAACACTGATTGACCATCCATGATCTGTACACTGTCGTTTTCGATTTCGAAAAGGTCCTGAGCATTGGCATCCTCGTTAGCAGAAACGGTTCTGATAATATTACATAACAGTTCATCGGCTGAAAACTTATTTAGTTGTCAAGTTGCTCTGTAACTTTCCCGAAGTCTGACTCATCTCTTCTCATCCGACAGGTAGACAACTCATTATGTTGTTCGCTTGTGTAACTTGGTGCGGTAAGTTATTGCATGCCCAGGTTTAAACGGATGACATAGTCGACGACATCGCCCAAACTGTTCCCTGATTCTCGGGCATTCTACTACCCTGTGTGAGCCCAACATGCCTTTTGAGGGAAAGCATTAGTGTTTGCTCGATTACAAGATCGGAGCCAAGGTTAGCTGAGTATTCACTACTGTTTCTGATTGTGTGAAACACAAACATGAAGGTTTGATGTACTGCAGGTTTCTCATCTTTCAAGACATTAATATTCTGTAGATATAGATGACCCGACTTCAGATAATTTGGGTAACCGATAGCTGTGAATATTAGCAGGCAAGCGAAGTCGGCACTAAAATACAGTTCCTAACACTCCATTTGATCAGCTGCAACACGTGTCCAAGCAATTCCAAGAATGCTCTGATACTTTATTCATAGATTGTTGGTTTGGAAGTAACATTCACGAGTATCCATCATCATGTAAAACCCGCTCAAGTTCTGATCGCTAGTACACATAGTCTGCAGCATGTAGAGCATCACCAACATATTCGATCCGACCTTGAACAGCATTGGCCTAATCATCGCCCCTTTGTTTTGCAATGAACTAAGATGGCTTGGGCAAATGCATCAGTCTTCACATAATAAATATTTCTCTACACTGTTTCGTTCATAATCTTTATTCCACAGAAAAATGCAATGCGTGTTACTGCCATATCTTCCCAGGGTAACACGACCGCCCCTTCTTACTGGCCGAGCATAACCATTCTGTTTTAAGATTAACAGATATGCATGGTTTGTTTATGTGAACACTATTTTCAGCTTCAACAATGAATTTGACACCTCTGTCGATACTTGTACAGTTGACACCTTCAACCATCTTTTCGCGAAGCACCACTGTATCATCACAGTCTCAATCCTGATTGCATGAACGACAAGTTGCTCTACTGGCGGCTTAACTCATGTCTGCCCCTGAAAATATGAGAACGTATATGAGTATTAATATATTGAGCTAGCGAATATTGTGTGTGAGGATAGTTTTTATGGGGTAAAACGTGTCTTTTTGGAGTGTTCAGTTCTTTTCTCAGGAATCCCATAACCAAGGCCTGGTCACCAAACATTTTCCGTGCGAGTGCTCTGCACTTGACTATACCTTGGTGTCCTTCGTGTAAACGATCTAATATATATGTTTATAGGTCTGCTCTGATGTCTAGTCGGATGTGATACAATAAGAATCCTTGATCAACGGTAAGGTATTGTCGTACAAACCAGTAGGATCTCAGTTCAGGGTATTGTGCTGCTGCTTAAGGCCAGTGGTCCATTATGTAAAAGTTGATAATTTGATTTCAGATTTCATCAGAGATTTCCTTCTGCCTAATTTTCTCCAGAACTATTTTCTTTTTTCAAATAATTGACAGCGTTCCTTGTTTTGTTTCTTCATGTTGCGTAAGTCCAAGGGTGGTGGCTGTTGTCCGAATTTGTTTACGTATTTTTTTAAAACTCTTCCAATCCTTAAAAAAACAAATACGCTTTCAATCCTGCGAAATAATGATCCCACTTCTGACATCATGTAATATTAAGTGGGTTGACGAGAATAAGGACAACAGACAGAGTGAGAACTAATGTGTCATAATGTGTCGTCTTGTTAAGCTAACAATACTTTAACATAGGAGAGTTCCTTCGCTATGAATGAGTGGAATTGGAGGTAATTTGAATTACACCATAATACACACCCACACACACATATACAACAACGCACACACACACACAGACACACACACACATATATACATATATATATATATATATATATATATATATATATATATATATATATATATATATATACAGGGTGGGCCAAAATAAGGGTCCTATTATTAAAAATTCATAATTTTTTATTTATTGATTTTTTTTTTTTAGAATAAGTAAAGGACCCCTTCCGAAGCAAGCATGAGCCGTATTAGCCCTAAGGAACGTACCCTCATAATAGAGTGGTACTTTAAATCCAATGAGGCGATTTCGGAGACTCAACTCATCTATCGGCGTCATTACAACACCAGAAACTCTCCTTCGGCAAAAGCTATCCGAGGAATTATTGCTCGTTTTAGGGACCAGCAAGGAATATCCGACATGGCGAGAAGTGGTAGGCCTCGTACTGTACGAACAGCTCAAAATTTCGAGGAATTGGAGAGAAGTTTGGAGGAGGATGCATCCAGATCCACAAGGAGGAGATCAAAAGAACTTGGCATTTCTCGAAGCTCACTTCGGAGAATGCTAAGAGAAAGAGGATATTTTCCATATAAAGTGCAGCTAGTTCAAGAACTTCAACCTCGAGATAATGAAAAAAGACTTGAGTACGCTATGCGACTCCAAGATTTGGCCAATGATGATCCCGATTTTCTCAAAAAACTAATAATGTCGGATGAAGCCCATTTTCATCTTGATGGGTTCATCAATAAACAAAATTGCCGAATATGGGGTACGGAGAACCCAAGGATAATTCAGCAGCACACATTACATCCACTCAAGTGCACGGTGTGGTGTGGCGTTACTGCTGAAGAGATAATTGGCCCCTATTTCTTTGATGACGATGCCGAGAATCAGGTAACAGTAACGGGTGACCGCTACCGAGAAATGCTGCAAAATTTCTTGCAACCGTGGATTGCCGCCAAACCTGACAGGATGTGGTTCCAACAGGATGGAGCCACAGCACACACTGCGAGAGATACCCTTACACTTTTACAGGGTATATTTGGAAATCAGATTATCTCTCGCAGTTGCGAAATTCAATGGCCTCCACGATGACCCGACCTTACAGCTCCTGACTTCTTCTTATGGGGTTAACTCAAAGAAAAGGTTTATGCCAATAAGCCAAACAATATTAAGGAACTGAAAGCAAATATTGAAGCAGAAATAAGAGCCATAAGTCCTCAGATGTTGCAAACTGTTATGGAAAATGTTTTAAAAAGAGCCGAAGAGTGTGAAGCCGCCAACGGCGCCCATTTAGAAAACATTATTTTTGCTTAAAAAACTCAAAACAGTGTAAAAACAATACTTTAGTTTTTGTAAGTTTTAAGAAGTGTTTTTCGGCTAAAATTTGTTTTGTTTATTTCAAAAAATCTCGGTAGGGTCAGTCTACACACACATAAAGTTTGGTGAGTTTAACTATTATTTTGTGGAAGTTATTACAATTTAAAGATAGGACCCTTATTTTGGCCCACACTGTATATATATATATATATATATATATATATATATATATATATATATATATATATATATATATATATATATATAAACCGTTAAGTTACAATTTACGCTATTTATCCGACTAGTATAGCTCGGTAAGTGACGTTTATAAAATAATGTTTCGTGTATAGTTAAGTCCGCTTATTGATCATGTTGTCAGAAATGTGTTTCTTTTGTTGACTTACATCTTTTTTTTTTTAATTCATCACATTTTAATAGGTGCTAATACTTGGGCTGAAAACATCGTCAGAGAAATACGGAACACATTTTTTTCTAATCACTGTTCCGTAAAATGGCATGGGTTAAATAACCTCACCAATTATTATTTGAGCTAATTGCTTAAGTTGTAATTGACACGAGGTGATTTAACCTATGGCGAACACTTTTTACTGCTTCAAATTATGTAATAAATTATTACACCCTTGAGAAAAAGACATACGGACAATTACTCTAAATAACATTTTGTGTTTTAAAGTTATTTGAGTTTCTATTATACTTAGTGATACTGATGTGGAGTAAGCTGGTACTCCTTCCTGAGATTGGAGAATGAGATGCTCCAAGGGCGATAAAAGGGAGGCAACTTACACAACAACAACAAGAGGAGGCAAGTCATTGAATTCACCGTTTGGACCGTGTACGACTCTCGACATATTTCTATTATATGTTTCCGACCTTTTCCAAAAGAGGTCTAATAAACATCATTATATTGGCGACATAGGATTTTGATCCCAGAACTCACATTGAACGACAGAAAGAAAGAAAAATCAGCACGTTTGAATTTTTCGAAACACAACGACCGGATATTGTGACTTCGACAACCTTGGCTGGAACAACAGAAAAAGAAGAATAAAATCGTCAAAATAAGATTTTTTTTTTTTACTTCGTTTTAAGTCAGACGAAAGTTTTACAGTTATTTACTGGTAAATGAAGTTAAACATTTTTTTACGCCGAGTGAATTCAAACTCGCGATGTGAACATCATGGGAGGTTGTGTTTGTTCCATATGTTTGTTTTTTGGTATACTCATTGTATTGTGTATAGTTTAAAAACTGAAAGTACAAATACATTAGTGTCTTCTCAAATAGAACAACAGAAAAGACATCAAGATTTCCAAGATTACGTGCAACAAGAAATGTTAGAGTTACGGAAACAGCAAACAAATGACACAAAAAGTGTTATTTGAGGATGTTGCAAAAAGGTAGAAAGATGGAAAATTCTAATTATTTCACAGCCGAGGATATTGCAAATTGAATAACGGATTCGTATATGACCCTGACAACGGAATAACTTTTTAAGCCTATTTTCGACTGTTTGAAACAATTTTCAACAAACGGTGCGAAACCTGGTCGGACGAGCAAAAATGGGCTTTCTATTTCAGAAGCTTGCTCCTAACGAGAGTACAACGTACACAAATTTACTATTGCCTAGAAAACCTGACGAAATATCGTTTGCGGGGACAATAAAAACACTCACAAGTATGTTTGGTGAGAGAAGCAGTCTTTTTCATACGCGTTTTTGTTGTCTGAACATTGTTAAGCAAAATGATGATGATTTTATTACGTATGCAGGAAAAGTCAACCAAGAGTGTGAACGATTTCTCCTACACGAGTTAACAATTGACATGTTTAAATGCCTTGTTTTTGGTAAAGGTTTGACGGATAGTAGAGATAAAGATGTTCGTTCGAAAATATTGTCAAAATGGAACAGAGTCCAGATATTACATTACAAAAAGCTACGGAAGAAGCTAAAACAATAATTAATCTTAAACATGAGGAAAAATACATTTCACATATTTTGCATATAAAAGAAGTTCGACGTAGGACAATGAAAGTGAAAGAAAATGTAAATACCCAATGAAATTACTATGCTACAAATGTGGTGGACCTCATTCTAAAAATGACTGTTTTTTCTCGATAAATGTTGTTTTCGGTGTAATAGAATAGGCCACAAGAGTTCACACTGTAGAATGAAGCAGACTGAAAGAGGAATGTCGAACGGAAAAAGTTAAGTAAGAATGGTTTTGACAAAGCCAGTAATCGAGGAGGGTCAAAAAAAAAATTCGTGCAAGAGAAAATAAATGGAGAGAAGGTACAACTTCAACTGGATACTGGAAGTGATATCTACATAATAAATGAAACAACGCGGAAAAGAATTAACAAACCCAGGTTAACCAAGACTGATAAAATAGCCCGTGGATTTTCGGGAAATAGGTTAAAGTTCAGTGGAGAATTTGTATCTGAAGTATCGTTTTTAGGAAAGACTAAACAAATCTCAGGTTTATGTTTTACAAAATTCTTCTAACCTAATTTGAAGTGATTTAATTATCCTGTTCGATCTATTCGAGATTCCTATAAACTCATTTTGTAATAGAATTTATGTTTCACAAGCTGGTAAAAATAAGGTTACGGATACATTGATAAAGGACCCAAAACATGAATTTCCTAGAGTGTTTTCAGGTGGTCTCAATAATTGCACAAAAACCGAAGTAAAATTTGAAGTAAAAGAAAATGTCAAGCCTGTGTTTAAACCAACACGGAAGGTGGCGTATGCCGCATTAGGAACCATTAACCAGGAGTTACAAAGACTGGCAGAAATGGGTGTCATTTCTAAAATTGTTATTCAGATTGGTCGTCACCAGTGGTTTTTGTGAAAAAGAAAAATCATAAAATACGTGTGTGTGTGTGTGCAGATTTTTCTACAGGTCTAAATGACTTTAAAAGAGCCTGCTTATAGTTTGCCCTCTCCGGGAGACGTGTTTAAGTGAAATGGAGGAAAGATTTTTAGTTAAATTGATTTGTCTGACGCATACCTCCAAGTAAGAGTTAACGAGATTGTGCAAAATTATAAACAATAAACACGTATAAGGGCTTGTACAAATTCAATAGACTTCCGTTTGGATTAAAAGCTTATTTCAACAGATCATGGACACAAAGTTGGCTGATCTAGTGTTTGAAGTAGCATATTTGGACGATATTCTGATTAAAAGCGAAAATACTAACGAGCATTTAGAGCACATAAGAGCGGTATTTAAAAAATAGAAGAATACGGTTTCAAGTAAAGTTAAGAAAAATGCGATTTTTTTATGTCTGAAATTAAATATTTAGGACAAATAATTGACGAAAAAAGAATACGACCAGAACCGAAAAGAGCAGAAGCCATAAAAAATAGGCCGATCCCTAAAAATGTTACAAAACTTCAAGCTTTTCTGGGTTTAGCGAATTACTATGGAATATATATAAAAAGTATCCATGACTTCAGAGGCCTATTGAAAAAACTTATTAAAATAAGTTGGACTGATGAATGTCAGCAAGCTTTCGAAAAAATAAAAAGGGTATTGACGTCGGATTCAGCACTAACACATTATGACCCTAAACAAGAAATAATAGTCGCTTCTGACGCAAGTGATTATGGCATTGGTGCTGTAATTCTTCATAAATTTGAAGATGGTAGTAAGACACCAGTAGCCCATGTTTCCAGAACTTTTCTTCCGGCAGAAAGAAATTATTCGCAAATTGAAGAGAGCCTTGCGATTGTTTTTGCGTTAAAAAAATTTCATAAATTTATCCATGGTCGATCGTTTTTATTACAAACAGACCATTATCCATATACGGATCATAGAAGGGTATTCCCACACATACTGCAAATAGATTGCAGCGCTGGGGTACTGAATTATTAAATTATAATTTTAAAATGGAAGTTTTGCTTTCGAAGAAAATAGGGCACGCAGATGGTCTTTCCACATTAATTCCTCGAAGATCGGGACCACTAGAAGACATGGTTATTGCAGCCTTAAGGGATGAAACGGATTTTAAGGACGCATTGTGCAATGTTATACGTGACTTACCTGTCACGTTAGATGAAATAAGAATCACGGCTTGAAAAGACGATTTTATAAAAATTATGAATGACGTAATTTCAAAGAAGAAATATAAAACTTCAAAGAAATTCGACAGAGATGCTACTATATGTTGGAAGAGTGGTGATGCCAGTTGTATTGCAAAAGCGAATGTTAAAAGAAGTCCATCAAGGGCATCTAGGGATCGCAGGTATAAAAGCTTTAATGAGGAGTTATATTTATTGGCCGAAGAGGGACAAGTATATAGAACAGATTCTTAAAGCATGTAGAGGATGTCAACTTGCACGACAGGTGTAAATAATACCATGGCCGAATACAGATGTCCCATGGACGAGACTGCAGATCGATTATGCTGGACCCATGAATGGTCATTATTACCTTATAGTTGTAGATCGCTACTCCAAGTAGCCTGAGATTTTCAAATGTAAACACCCGACATCCACAACTACTATAAAGGTACTAGACGAACGTTTCAGTCGTTTTAGTGTACCAAAACCAATAGTAAGCGACAATGGAACAAACTTTACCAGCAGTAAATTTTAATATTTCTGCAGATGTTTGTCCATTGACCACATAACAATTTCACCTATCCATCCCAGATCCAACGGTCAGGCTGGAGGATTTGTGGACACTTTTAAAAGGGCATTGAGAAAGAATCACGGCATGGACACTGAGGAGATGACCATCCGGAAATTGTTGTCTGGAAATCGCACCAAACCAAAACACAGTTTCGGGCATGTCACCAGCCGAACTGATGTTTGCTAGAAAGATACGCTCAGTATTTAACAAATTGTTACCGAGTCCAAAGAAGAAATACGCGAAGAAAAGTAATTTTTCGTGTAAGTTCTTTAATACCGGAGACAACATTTTCAAAGATTTCAGAAATGAAAAAACGTTTTGGGATGATGGAGTAATATCAAAAAGAATTGGTGGATTTATGTACATGGTGAAAAGTTCCAAATGGGAACATAAACGTTATCTAAATCAATTAAGATCAAGGTTTATGGAAGATGTCAGGTAAGATCAGGTAATTCCGATGGACATATTGTATGAGACGTTTGACATCTCAGCACCACCAATTGCTGAAATAGTCATTCTAAGACGGTCAAGCAAAAGAAAAAGAATACCGGTAGAACCGTTAAGTCCGGACCCGAAACGTAAAATATATGAATTTCTGTTGTGAAGAAATTATCTCAGTAGGGAGTTATCTGTAGTAAGCTGCCAACTTTTACGACCACAAGAGGAAGCAAGTCATTCAAGTCACCGTTTGGACCGTGTACGACTCTCGACATATTTCTATTATATGTTAACGACCTTCTCCAAAAGAGGTCTAATAAACATCATAATAGATATGTGCACACTTTTCTATGGCGAGTAACAAATTGAATTTGCTGTGACAATATATTATACGAACACTCTCAGTATTACCTTCGTCAATTATTACCACCTTTCAGCTAAAAATGCGTGATAATATTATGAAGAGGAATATAATTCCAAATAAATAAACTAGCCGTGTACATCGTTATATACTATTTGGATCGATAGTGACTACATCTCACAACTATTATAAACTCTATAGTTACAGCGATGAATTATAACATTCACCATTTATTAGCTTATACTATAGACAAAGAGTTGTTTATTCTTTTAAACTATTAAAATATTTAATTACCAAAAAGATATCAAGCATTTATCGTTGAGCAGAGTGATGTATGTTAATACATAGGCTAAATAGGAAAATAGCGTGGAATATGTGCGATTATACTGGTATAACGAAGCGAATAAAATCATACTAAAATGTACAGATAATAATGAATAGGACATTATAGTGAAAAACCCAATCTATAAGATTCAAATTGAAAACAAGTATGAAATGAACGATGAAAATCACCGTACGTAGGATATAGATAATACAATATGTGAACAATAAAATACTTTAATCTACACGGGCTTGTTTTTATTCTACAGACAATATAAGAACATACACTTATTTGTCTCTTTTGTGATGGCCGTTTTAGAAACTGTTTGTCCCCTATTTAAATAAAGTTCATATATAATGTTATCTTCGCCTTGCGTGTGTTAAGAAGGGTTAACTGAAACATATTTAGATTAAAACAAGATCTTCAGATGGGAAATAGTGAATAAACGACTGTCTGAACATGAAGGGCAGCTTGTGGTTAAGAAGAGATGCGATTCGAACGAACACCAGAAAGCTGCTGGCTTTTTAGTCAATCGTTATTTTTATCTTTCTCGTTCAGATACCGGATCTTCTCTACTTCCAAAAAAAGGAAGGAGTGTTCACATGTGGTCGCTAAGCATGTTCGACCTCGGAGAAAGATTCAAGTTCCTTTTAAAACATAGAATAAAAAAGCCTTAGCGAAATAAAATACAAACGATGGAAAACCAGGAAACGAATAAAAAAATAACGCCCAGGCTGGCGGACAACGTAGATGACAAATATGTATGCTCAACCTTACCCCGAGTCTTTAAAAGGGGGTGAACGAACCGGTCTGGCTCACGTAAAGTTCCCTGACCTCGCACGACCATATTTCTACACTAGGAACAGTCAGGCGGAAGGAGCAATTGCTACAAGACCCTGCTTTTATTTTGACAATAAAATAAAAAAAAAAGAAAAGATTTCTGAGATAGTATTTATATCGCAACAAAACAGAAAATAAATTTTAAAACAGACCGGGGAATAATAATTGACTTTGTGTGAACTAAGAGACATTTTTCCATCATCGCTGCAAATAACAGATAACACATTGACGTCACATTCTGCGGCCATGTTAGAAAAGATAATTAAATATCGCTACAAGTCTTCTTAGAAATATATATATATATATATATATATATATATATATATATAAACTATTGAATTATTGAATTCTAATCACTTTGATAGCTTCGTAATTTTTAATTTTCTAGATTATTTGATAGGATGAGATTTGTGAGATCTGGTTTTCTTGTGGGCTAGAAATTTAAATAGCTATTTGAGCAAGTATATTTGATCGGACGCTCTGACCTAAATATGCCTGCCCTTTTTCCTTTGACATACACTTATTCTCTTGATTCAGACAGAATACATCCGGTTTTGAGTTGAGTTGATTTGGCGGGCTTACCGACGCAGGACATTTGTTTCTTTCTTTGTAAAGCAGACGCAAGAAATTTGCTTCTTTCATTATTACAATAGACATGTTGACTTCCGCTTTGTTAACGTCGTTCGAATAAGCAGATTTTAATATTGCCTTCTATTCGGCTGGGAAGGATCCTGTTCGGCTCGCGTGAGGATGAATAATTTTAGAGTTTACTTGTTGAATTATTTTTGTTCGATTCGGTGGAAAATGTGGCTTATTTTGTCGACTCGATTCCATTGTATTTTTTTTTCAAATCGGATTTAACGAATGTAACGGATTCTCCATTTGACAGGAACGCTTTGATTTGATTTGTAATCTTCAGATCAATTTCTGTGAATTTTGAGTGAGTTTATTGAAATTTTTATTTGATTTGATTTATTTATCGGACTAACATAAGCATTGGATACTCTTCACTTCATCGACTGTTGACGCATCTCACGGTTGGACTATTTTTTCAATTCTCTAAATTTCTAGTTTTTGGACTTTCACTCATTGCATGCATTCATTTTCTTTCAGCCTTGTGTACTTCTGGATATATTTCCTAATCATGTCTTTTAAACTCTATGACCTGGATGGATTGTATAGATTCAACAAAAAGTATGTTTTTGGGTTGATATATTTGATGTTATATATTTTTAGGTATTGTTGTATATATTTATATATATTTTCAAAGTGTAATTTTATAGCCTGTAGTGATATCACTATGGTAATTGTCCTCTGAGGAGAAGATTTATCTTTGAAAACTCATGAGCTAAGGACGTTAACATACTTTGCTTGAACTTTGAATTTTAATAACATTTGATTGACAACTTATTTTATTACTTAATTTCATATTATAATATATATATATATATATATATATATGTGTGTGTGTATGGGTAAATATATATATATATATATATATATATATATATATATATACATATATATTAATATATATAATATGTATATTAATATATATAATATGTATTTTTATATATTACTTTATATATATATATATATGAGTATATTTTAATACACATATATAAATAAATATATGTGCATTGCATGTATTACGAAATATGTAATACTGCACCTAATTTATATATTTACAGAAAAGTTACTGTTTTCTATATGTACTATATTGTATAGATTTGTTTCCGTTCAAGCGCATATGAGTATTAGTGTGTAAAGAATTTAAATAACTAACGTTGTATGTATATGGACACGGAGATAGATAAGTATGGTACACTTAAATCATGGTGTACGAAATTGGGGAGAGTGTTTTTAATATTAGTTGATTTAAGTGCACGCATGAAATTATGCGCAAATAGAGAGAACCTCTTATCATTATTGCTTTATTTACTTCTGGGAGGTGTATAAGTGTGAATGAAGGACTATGTATTTTTATTATAGTCGTGTTCATTGCACTTAACAAAGACCTGTAATTTTAGTTCAGAAAGCAAGGTCAACTCAGTAGATTACTTTTACATTGTGAATAGTGTGATGACGGTTTTGTGAATCTGGGGAAACAATCTCGAAATTAAAAAAAAGAATAATAACGCAGACATTCGGTTGGATAAAGGTAAGTTTATATTAAGGAAAACAGCGTATCTCGACTTTTTTTTATCGAAAATTGAATCATTTCTAATGGTGACAGATGTTCGACTATTATCACACTTTATTTCAGTAACTTATATTATTTTCATTATCTATTAGCATTATCATATCATACGTTTTTAATTTCTAAATTAATGGTTCTCATATTGTGCTCATCGCAATGTAATTATTTAAAAGTGTTAAAGTGGAAAATAAAATCACACAACATAATACTTTTTAAATGTATGAAAAACGTTGTTCCCATTGTTTAAAATTATGTATGATATTCTACTGGAATTTCATGAAATCTCGTTGCATTATTCGGCTAAATTAATATCGGAAAAACTGATGTGGAGATTTATATAAGTTTAATGAATAATCGAACATATAATTAATTCCAATTCTTAGCACTTCATTGCAGATATCTCTTGAGTATACACATATTCATTTTTGTGACGTGTACATTATTGAATTACATGCATATATTTCGCATGCCACTTCATTGCAATGCACATACGCATAACGATGGAAATTCAAATAAAACATTGAAAATAGAGTGTTATCTGTTATTATTAAGTGTTATTATCGAAATTAAAATCTAATTTGTATTTTAATTATATTTTGATATGATTTACCCCATATATACCTAGAGTTGAATTAGATGATGTATTCGATGTTATATTCATGTTTAATTAACGTTTGAAATATTAATAAAGTTTGAGAAATCTTCATATTTCTAATTTAACATATAACGATATGTTTACGGAGATACACACGCGCATAAGAATATGCAACACCAACCTTCGGCCACCCGGGCGAATCAATATGTATTTGAAATATGCATATGCATATGGATCCACGAGCGGCATCATAGTGTGCATATATTTAGAATAGCACATTTAGTCTGTTGGAATCTTAATAGTTGCATTACTTTAATGTACAGTTTTTCATGAGTCTTTAATTTATTTATATTCTTTGACAAAATAGGTTTTTTTCTGAAACAAGTTTTTCGAACTATTTCTCATACCTGTGATTAGATTAATATAAAATGTGACGTTTGAATTGCAAAGCGAATAACTTACTCTCATTTATTGTCGGTCCATTATACACATTTCGATACTCTTATTTAAAACGCACTGCGTTTTCCTGACTTAGTGTTGTCACTGTTCGGGCAGGTCTCGCTGCGTTATCTAAAAGAATACCTACATTTAAATAGTTCAATACCTGAACGTATTTATATATAACACTCACCCGGCTTGTTATACAACTGCTATATTTACTCCTTTTACGTTAGAACATTTTCCGATTCAGCACCTGGGTCTTTCTTTTTTTTAACCATATTTTCTTATTAAGTTTTGATTAATTGAACTTAAAGATGAATGTCGTTTACTCTATCAACACATGCTCGTCATCTCAGTAATAATTTCGATATAATGCAGTTAAACTATGTCGGTGAGGAGTGATTCTGTAATCGCATTTTTATGTTATCTACAATTCTTTAAGCAGTAAAGCTTAATATAAATAAATACATGGATTGCCACATGTGATGCAACATATTTTGCTAAGTAAACACCAACTATGTCCATGTATAATTCGAGGTCATTATCGGAAACGAACATTTTAAGAACGCGGTTTCCTTCGTATGATATCATTACTAATATGTGTAGGGCTACTTCAAAAACTGTTGTCAACAGGAAAAAAAATCAATGTTTCTATACACACTGAGGAACTTATGTTATTTTGGTTCATTGATTGTTGTGTGTATACATTGTTTACTATTATAGTTTTTAAATATATACTCCAACAGAAACGAAACTAAAAACTAACAACATTATGCGTTTTTAGTTCGATCGCGCTTGTAAACACGCGCAAGGTCCAGTTACATTGTAAAGACGTAGACTGGATGTGTTAACATATATATATATATATATATATATATATATATATATATATATATATATATATATATATATATGTATTGCTACTTTATTTACATACAGATATAATATCATAAGATCTTATGATATATATATATATATATATATGTATATATATATAGATATATATACATGTATTCAGTATTTACATATAAACGTATCAATAATTGAGTATGGCTTAGTTGTAATACTAAGATATATATGGCAAGTCAGGTACACATATACGTTAATGTTTCATTCCCGTAATAATCAGACAAAACGTTTTTAGCCGGATTATTTTTGTGGAACGGATAAATTATATTTCTGTATTATGTAACTTAATTTCCATAGGCATATTGGCATTCTTACATATATATATATATATATATATATATATATATATATATATATATATATATATATATAAAGAGGTGTACTAAAAGCGAACTTTTAGGAAAGGTAAAACCCTATTGTAAAGAGTATACAGCTCAATATTTTAAGCTCCTACTTAGTTGAGCTTTTTCCTCCTATTTGTGATATGTTCAACAAGGAATTCCTCCCGCTTTCGGCAAAAAATATACCCATTCCCTCAAATGAAACCTATATCTGCAAGCTTATCCAATCTGTGAAGAAGTTCGTCACTAACGTTAGATGGAAAGCATTTCACCATGACATGAACCACAAAACCTCCTCCCACCAAACTGACTCCAGCAATTCCTCACTTTCTACCCACTTTGGATCTACACTACCTATGAATACCTCTAGGGAACTGAAGAAATTGGAAAAATCAGCTGCCTCCAGGTACGTTCCTAAGACCTCCTCCTTCCCTAAACAAAATGAACACCTCAATAATTTCGAAAATGACCTATTTGACCTCATTAGTCGCATTAAATTCAAAAGACACAATAAACACCTCAATCCCATCATGAAAAAAATCAACAAGTTCACTAACAATATTAAGAAACACCCAGCGGATAAAACTAAGAATTTTTACAAACTGAAATATAGTCAATACAAATCCTTAATCTACAAAGAATTAAATAAATCTTACAAAAGCACATCTTACGATACCCTGGCTAGTATAAACAATGAGGCTAAATCCATACTAACATCTTTGAATGTCCTCAACTACGCAGAAACTTTAACCCCTGCAATACCTAGATTTACTTTGAAGGACCACAAAAATAATTTCCTACCATCAGACTAATATGCCCCTCTAAATCCGACCTAGGCATCATAAGCAAGAAAATCTTGGATAGAATTATCCCTACCTTGAAAGAAAAAATTCGTTACACTCTTTGGCAATCCTCTGATGAGGTTACTACCTGGTTCCTTAACCTCATTGATATATCTAAACCTAACTTGAACTTCATAACATTCGACATTAATAATTATTACCAATCCATTTCCCCTATCTTACTTAACAAAGCATTAATCTTCGCCAAAAATAATTCTGACATTACTGACATAGAGATTAAACTAATAATATTAGCCAGAAGATCCCTACTAGAATTTGATAATACGCTTTGGACTAGGAAGGACACCCCCAATAACTTTGACATTACCATGGGGGCCTCAGACTCTGCCTAGGTCACTGACCTGGTAGGTTTGTACTTGATGAGAGAATTGGGGTTTAATTTTGGACACTTACAGGGTGGGTTGTATAGGGACGATGCCCTGTTTGTATCTGGGGAGAGATCGAGACAATATAACAACACTATCAAAAACCTGCATAACTTCTTTAAAAACTTTGGTTTGACCATTACAGTGGAACCTGAGAAAAGAATATCCAACTTTCTTGACCTTACATTAGATCTTAACTCGGGAACCTTCAGCCCATACCATAAACCTAACTTAACCCTTTTCTACGTACATAGCCTATCTAACCACCCTAAATCCATCCTAAGCCCAATAGTCCCCTCAGTATCTAATAGAATCTCTAAGCTATCTTCGAATAAATCTATCTTCGATCAAAATTCTAGCTTTTACAATAATGCTTTGCTTAACTCAGGCTACAATCACAGAATTAAATATAACTGCAACCCCCTTACTCAAGTTAACAAATCTTCAGGCATTATTACTCACAACATGACCACACACAGAAATAAAAAGTTTAACTCATCAGCACCTAAGATAATCATAACACACTCTAATAAGCCCATAGGAACTAAAGATATTGATAATCGGGTAGACCCACATTCGCATAAACAAAGAAAAAAACTTAGAAGAAAGAATAACATTTGGTTTAATACGCCTTTCAGCAGTAATGTTAAAACCAATATACCTAAAGAATTTTTCCAAATCTTAGACAGATCTTTTAAGCATCCCCACAGATATAGCACTATGCTTAACAAAAATTCTATTAAAATATCATACTCTACTATGCCCAATATTGAACAAACTATCATAACCTCTAACAATAGGAAAATCAAACATATCCAACAGCAACCACCCACCACATCCCTCACCACTTGTAACTGCCGTAAACCTAGAGATTGTCTCCTTAACAACAACTGTGTACAGAAGGACGTAATATACGCTTGTACTGTTAAACAATTCCCCCGCTCCACCAATGTTGTGAGTAATCACAGTTCCCATACTCCACCCGAACTCCGGATCTCCCCGCAACCCCAATCCGCTTCTACTCTAAACTCCCGCTTATACAGCCATACCTCTAACCAAGCACCCCCAAAAATAAATAGTGCTCATGGGCCAACTCACATTTCCCCCATTTCCGCTCCACCCCACTTGTCCAAACAACTTTCCTCGCTTAACTTGGATCTCCAAACCCAAATCTCTTCTAATACCATTAGTAATCTCAATGTAACTATAGCACCACCCTTCAAGATACACACATATATTGGGGCGTCCTCTTTCCCCATTAAGACCCGGATCTCTAACCATATATATTCCTTTAAAAATAGCAGCGATAACAGCACAGGCACTTCACTTTCCAATCTAATTAGAAACCTCAATCTCAAAAATACTCCCTATTCACTTCACTGGTCAATACTCAAAAAGTCCAAATCATATACCCCTGGAGCATCCCATTGCCAACTTTGTACCCTGGAAACCTTTATGATAGCTACTGCTACTATATCTAAAAATATTATTAATTCTAAGAATGAACTTATCTCCAGTTGCAGGCATAAACGTAAATTCAGGTATAGTAACCATAATAATCCCCCAGACACCCCTCCCCCATTTGATTAAATTCCCTCCCTTCATCTCGGATTTCCCCTCCTTACATCTCGAAACCCCTTTCCGATAGTTCTAATTCCTGTTGTTCTTTAATCTCTACTTATATCTCCCTCAACCTTCTCTTAACTTAATAAAATTACCCATAAACTTCGTTAGCTTCACATTTCCCTTAGTTTTAACACCTTTCTTCCATTACCCCCTAAATCTTTCAACTTAACCTCCTTAACTGTATAACTTTATTTGGCTTTCCATTTTCTTTCCCGTTTAACTTCTTTTAATGCATTCGTCCGCTTCCCTTCAACACTTCTATTCTTCATTCTTTTCCCTTTCAACGTGATAACTAACCCACTCTATTCATATTATATCCTAGCCCTTTTATTTACTTGTTGATTAGCCTTATCTACTCCATATCCCATTTGCACACCTCGATATCGAACTCCTTACTGTTTCCACTGTGCTTCTAATTATTCTTCCCCTCCTGTTTTTACTTCTAAATAATTCTTCTCACTTTTTTAATAGCCTCGATTATCCCCCCCCCCCTTGTTTTACCTCGCCCTTCGCACATCTCTCTCAAACTACTCAACCCCCAACCCGCCCTAGCTCTACATCTTTTAACCTCTATAGTATTTACTTTTAACTGCGATCTCCACTCTCCCTCTGGCTTAATCCTTTGTCACTTTTTTAACCTTGTATATCTCTTTCTTCTTCCGGCCTTCACTAACCTATTTAACAATTTTCTTAATTAACCTCCATATAACTTTTTTGAATAAAATTTCAAAGTTTATATTTTCCCATATCTATTTGAACTAGCATCCCGTAACTGCTTATTTACTTCAACCCATAATTTTTTCCACCTTGGAGACTCCCATTCCGGATATCCTCTCTAGGTCTTCTTTTCCTTTTTCTTTTTCCTTATTCTAATATTCATTCTTGAGCTCCAATCTTATCGACTTTTCCCTCATATAGAATGAGGGAAAAGTCGATAAGATTAGTATCTTATTTTTATTATTTTTTAATTTTTTAAATTTTTAAATTTTTTATTTTATTCTTTCGGTCAATCCTCAATTTTCCCTGCGAGCTTAAGACTAATCTTTTTATCTATTTTTCATTCTTTATTCTTTTATTTTCTTATTTCTACTTTTTATACTATTTTTATCTTTATTTTTTATCTTTACTCTTTTAATTTTAACTCATTTTCCTAGTCCTACCCTTAATATATATTTTGCCTCATTGTTTATCTAAGGTCATTTGATTAAACTTCTAACCCCGAACTCTGTTCTTATACATATTCTGATACTTTAACCCCTTATCCTAACATTCGTTAACTTACCCCCACTCCTTTCTTCCCCTTTTCTAGTTTAATCCTAATTCGCGCTAACTTCCAATTTCAACTTTATGTATCACCCCCCCACTTTCACACTCTTAGTTTTATCCGCATTCCTTCACCGCATCGCTCCCTTTCTCCTCCCCCCTCTCTTTCCTCGTACCCGTTCCTTTTCTCCTCCCACACACCACTTACCCGTTTCCTCCCTTGCCCACTGGTCGCATATTATATTCTTGTTTTCACTGTCTTTGCTTTTCTTCATTTATAGCCGGCTTTCTCAACTGGGCAGACTTTAAATATTCTCACTGCCCCTTTTTCCACTTTAAAACACTTTCCTTTGTCATCTCCGCCCGGGAAGTTTCTTTAATGGCGAATATTTTACATCTTAATCTCCTCTGACGCCTGCCTGCATCATCGAATGTACCTCTTATTGGACTTTGTACCCTTTTTTGGATTTTCTATTTTCGCCGTACCTGAAGTTGTGGCTTCTTGGAATTTAACTTTGAAACTTCTCTCATTACTTCTCGTGCCTCTAACGACCTACCTATCTACATCGTATTCTCTCTGCTGGACTCTTCGACACCGGACTTTTTGGCAATCGGACATTTGCTTGCACCCTGGCACAGTTTTGCCCTACGTTTCTTTCCCTACAACTTTTATTTTATTTCATTTTTTCAAATTTTAAATCTTGGCCATTGCCAACTTATCTATCCCAGCGACTTCCTATGATGATAAGATTTTGATCTTTGAAAAGCCTGGCTTAAGGAAAATTTAACTTGAATAAATTGCCTTTTTGCGGAATATACCTTGCTTTGAACTTTTGAATTGAATTTTGATTTGGCTTTTGCTTTCTCTAATTCCTTTCCATTCTCCTTCATTTATATATATATATATATATATATATATATATATATATATATATATATATATATATATATATATATATATATATTGTACCGGCATGAGTCTTTGTTATGTTATTCTGTTTTTTACACTTGGATCAAACACATTGAATCCAACTGGAAGAGCTGTTGAGTAAGTTATCCGTATGTGCTAACCACGTACATTTATGTGACCGAAAGTCACCCGATTCTGATGCAAGGATATTTGCATTGTACCTGGCTGGTTGTTGCTGATGTCTAAAACTTCTAAACAACACGTTGTAACCAGCCAGGCAGATGTGAGGATAATATTCGGGACTTCGCGCGTCGAAGTCGGTCGATGTGTAAGAACTGTAAACTACCATTTAAAATTGCTGGCTGTGGTTCTCGCAATATTTATGTAAAGCAATGAACTAAGACGAAGTAGTTTTCTTCGTTGAACAATCAAGGACGACGGGGTCTACTTACGTTTGGAATCCGTAGTGTGGTTCTCCCTCGTACTCACTTATCTGCAAATGTTGCTTCGCTATTCAGAAATAAAAATAGTGCTAGATCTAAATCTTTGGCATTTATTTCGATGTATCAATATATCACTGGTGACCAAGTAACTTATGTCTATGAAGGAAGGCAACATATACTATAGAGTATTTTGGAAATTATTGTCTTCTTTTGGACAAAATTAAAGTGTAGGATCTGTTTCGATGGATACTGAACTTCATATAATGGCATTCAAGGCTGTATTCCGTCGGTCTATGAGTCTGCCCTGTGCAGTTCTAGGAGGTCCACCCTCCCAGGCTCCCAGGAGTAAGTTTATTGCTTACTGCCTGAGGCGCCCCTACCAGGCAATTTCTAATGTCCATAGTGCTCACCGCTCGCGTACTGGCTTTTAAAACCCCACTTTCCCGACCCGACCTTGGGTCACGCCTTACTTGTGGGAGTAAGATAAAAATGGCCTTGGGCCTAACTCCTGGAGAGGAGTAAATGAATACTGTCTTCGCCGCGTTGTACGCCGTCGATTTCTGCTAGTTTGTCGACGGCTGCCTTCATCGTTAGCCTCGTTTGTTTAGTCAAACTCACTTAAGGCGTCACCACTCGTCAGATAGAGTTTTAGAAGTGTCTATGGCAATTGTAATACATCTTTTATCTGTATATGATACTTTTTGAAAATACTATGTTCTTAAACATAAATGCAGTACATTGCTATCTAATTTTAAACAGCTGTTAATGGGGCAGTATGATTAGCGTATTGTATCTCGAGAATTGATAGACAAGATTGAAATAATAAGACCAGCGGTACAGTTTAGTATAAGTACTGATAATTATCATCGAATATTGTACATATATGTTTCTTGATGAAGTTTAATAATAGTTATTGGAAAATAATATATATATATATATATATATATATATATATATATATATATATATATATATATATGGTATCGTATTTGAAATGTATTGGTAATACATATTTCACAATTGAATATATCCTAAATTGGATTATTTGATCGTTATATCTTTCTTGGACAAATCAACTAATATAGTTCAATAAGGAAACAGTTAATATTTCCCGGGACAAATTCACAAATAATGATGAACAAAGTTGTATCTGATTCAATATACCTACTTTGATTTTGATGTTCGTATAAACTATTCAAGAACATATATATATATATATATATATATATATATATATATATACATATATATATATATATATATATATATATGCATCGTTATTTTTGTTAAGTAGAACGCTCTCTTGACGTCAAGCCGACGAAAAATGTGTTAAAAAGTTCACTGTGTGTTTACCTATTCCGTAGTGGCCGAGTGGTTCTAGATGTCGAGATTGAGTTGTAAAATACTTGCACCCCGGGGTTTCGAATCGCGCGACCAGCAATGAATAGTCACCTATCTATGCTGATGAGTCTTCATTATAAAGGAGGAAACGTATACGTACATATATAATAAATAAAACAAATAAATCTAATTTGTAGTTCTTACAAATTCTACTTGATGAGAACTGTAAGCGTAGTATTAATACAGTATGACGTTGCTCTCTATATATCCATCGCTCCTTTCATTAAGTAGACCTCTCTGTTGACGTCCATTCGCTGAAATAAGTGTTACAATTACCACTGTAAATTAAGCCATTCCGTGATTACCGAGTGGTTCCAGATGTCGTGATTAGAGTTATAAAATGCTATGGACCCGTGGTTTCGAATCAAGCGACGAATAGTAAATAGGCATATCATTTTTAGGTTTCAATTTTTTTTAACACTGTATGTAAGGTACATTCAAGCGACATTCTTAACAGGAACTTTTAATACACATTTTCTTAAATTATTTTCTCGTTAAAATATCTGCTCTTTAACATTTCAAATTAAATATTTTAAGCATAGTTCTCTTTCACATTCTTTAAACATTTTAACACAGTGTTTGTTAGATTGTTTAGTTTCTTTCGCTTTACACATTAGGACCCCAAAATGTTATGCACAAAAAAGTGACCTTACAGATTTTTGTCTCCGCTAGTCGTGTGTTTGCTGGCACACTCATCTCCGTCGCTGGCTCGTGATCGCAGTGGTGTACTTGTTTTGTGGGCAAACTCTGTTTTCATGCACGGAGACATAAATATTCGAAATAGAGACTTTTTGAGAATGTTCTGTTCTTTTATTTCACACTTCGGTCGGAGAGGTTTTCATTCGTCGGTTCGTTCATTCAAACTCTGTTTTTCATACTGTTCTGTGGAAATGTGACGGCTTGCAATCGGCTATATTCTTCTACATCTTAGCCCATATCTGCCGATGTCACCCAGACTACGCATTACAGGGCTCAGTTTATGGGCGTCTGTCCATGACGCGCTTCCATCGTGAACTGTTGAAAACTAATTTCTCACCAGGGATTTGTGACGTCAGAGCTCTTTTACCCTTCAACGAATGTCATAAAAGCACTCAATATCGCGTTAGTGCCTGATCTTTTTGATCCGAGCGTTTCCTCTCGGCCAGTATGTTATGATTCCCAGAAATGACTCACTATGACACATGTCTGTTTGTCCCAAACCACATATGCACTTAAGTTGTACTTATTTTGCACTGAATCCTATTTCTTTCACTCAGTTCCTAATTCATACTAGCTAATTTAACACGTTTAGAGAATATAAGGCCCGTCATAACATATCATATATATATATATATATGTGTGTATATATATATATACATATATATACATACATATATATATATATATATATATATGTGTATATATATATATATATACATATTAAACAAAACTAGATAAAATAATTATATGTTAAACAATGCTAGATAAAATTAACTTGGCACTATACGTTTCAATCAGGGATAAGTTTATCATAGACAACTAGTTTTTGTTAGTTTATATAGTTCAAACAAATTACTTATCTGCTATATTAAGCCATATTTGATCTTTGAGGACACACTCTGGCATTCTAGACTAAGTTCGCTGTTATTTTTAAATGTTTTTCGGGAGCCACTTAGTGGGGGTATTTTCTTGTTAATGTGTAAAATGTAGGGAAAATATACATTTATCCTATTTTATATCATATGTTAAGGAACACGGTATCGTTACTTACTATACGAAAAAAACGTCTGGTGTCATGTTTCCAATCTAGCGGTTCATGCTTTAGTCACATCTAGCTATAGTGTGTAGTCGTTAAACTATGAGATCTTTTCCTGTGAAAAATTATATGTAAATATATATCATTCAAACAGAAGTGTGTGAATAATATTCTAAATGTCAACATTTACCCAATTGTGACAAACTATTGCGCTTGTCATTCATTCAGTTTTAGTTCAAACTTGAGGCGTTGTTTTGCACTAGAATTGACTAGTCGCAAGACTGTTTTGAGCATAAATAAATTAAAAGTCGGTCCTGTTGAAAAAAAAGTCATTCAAAATATAAGTGGCAATCAATGTGTAGGATACCCCTTCCACATTCAGTTTGAATAACCATAACATATTGCATTTTTAAAAAATATTTATTTTGTTATGCCCAAAATGTAGTAAACAGTACAATAAATATGAAAATATAGATATCTGGAAATGAGTGTTTGGTATGAAAGGGTTAAGCAGCTTCGACTACAAAAAACATCAATTGAGTAACGCTTCCCATGCATTTAAACTCGATACGTTTTTACATCATAAATCTAATTTAAAAATGAACAAATAAAAACATAGAAATCACAAAATATGTCAATAATAAAAAAAAGATTGGAGCAATAGAAACCGAGCCGTTTGACTTTTAGTAGAAACATAATAAAGTGATAATTGACTTTTTAAACTACATTTATCAGGAAATAGAAAACAAAGGCCAAATTGAAAACTGAACCTAATGTTATGATTAAGTAAATAAAGTAAAAATGGTTTTATTGAATATATTAAATCTGTGGGATGGTTAAAAAGTTAACCCCTTACTATTTGTGTATTTTTTCTATGAGTTTCGTATTGGTTTCTTAGCGGTGACGAAGCAAAAATGTTCCCTACGGAATTGAAACTGTGAGCTTTGTATATCTGCTTTTTGTGGAAAACAAAAACGAGATTATTCTTTTTTAGACAATTACGTGTTGGGAAAATAAAACGATTATTTCAGAATATCAATTTAACGTAAAATTAGCACCCATTTCTGGTCGAGCATATAACTATTTTTCTTGGTAAAGCATGTAAATTGTGTTTTTTTTTACATGGGAGAGACCGATTAATCCTACCACTAACCCAGAGTTCATGTAGCAAACACTCCCCAAAATATAATTCTTTCAATAACCTTAAGGCCAGGTTGCAACCAAAATAAATTTAACTAGAACGGTTACATAGTATCTTGGAATTTTCGCTAGGAGCAAAATGTAGTATCAATTGTGTATAAGTTAGTATGTTTGTGCTATTACATAGTGCAAAGTGTAATATCTGTTCTGATACTACACTTCAACTATTATGTTCTCAGTCAGTGAAACAGAAATCATCCTAGACAAATGCAATTTTCATTTTTGTAACAATCCTGAGTTCCCCTTTTAAGCGATCTGGATGTTTCACACAATAAACATCGACCTTGTGTTTTCATCGGTGTAACGGAAATTTGAGCAAAGACAAAATCGACAAAGGAAAATCCTGAAAAAAAAAGTTCGTCGATGTTGTCAAAGTAGAACATTTCTGTAATTATGAAATAAATATCGATTAAAAAGAGATTTTAGAACCGTTCTTGCGGATGATATATTTGTAATTACTGGGCTACCCCTTAACCAAAACAGAACACTTATTGTATTATCTTTTTGGTGTTTGTGCAGTTTACGAAGCTAGTTATTTTTTAGATTAGATTTTTAAGATGAATTCTATTTTTACGATATATGTTTTTTATTAATTTCTTAGGTAAACGTATAGAAACGCAAGCACCGCCTCCCTTACCATCCAAATAATGCCTTTCTAAATAGTGTAATTATATAAACCCGATATGTAAACAATACAAGTACCAGCTTTTCTTATTATCATATTAATAAAAAGTAGTAAACTAAACATGTGTTACGGAATTAAATCCATTATAATGCATTCGGTGTTTTCGTAAACAATTCACTCATTTTAATGTTGTGTTAATAGTTGAACAATAAATCCATTACTTTGTGTTCGACATTTGAAAATAATGTAGCAGTATTTAAACTATCGAATAAAACATCATTTAAACTTGCTTTAAGATTCTTAGCAAATACTCGTGTAATAAAAGCCCACCCCTCACCAAAATAATATTTAGAAATAAATGTATTAGGGGGGATATAGTTGTAAACAGAAGCTAAACCTTCCTCCACAAAAAAAAACACTTTTTTGAAGAAATATTTTAGAATATTTATGGTTCCTTAATATTACAGCGGCACGGGCAAAAATGTTATTTTTTTTTATTTTGGGACAACATGTGCTACACGACGTCGTTACATACTTACGGTAAAACATGTGTTATTCTTTTTAAGTGGAAAACTATAATTGAATTCGCGTTTATGCATGAATGTGAACTAAGCAGCGTAAAAAATTCATTTTCTTGATCTTTAAAACAAAATTATATTGGAAAAATTGAGAAACATTCAGAAAAAATAATCTTAAAAAGGGGTCTACATTTTTATAACAATTAATAACTAATGTATGTAAGAGCAAAAATATACTGACCAATTAAAGACACGGGATGTTCACCGCCACGACTATCCACTATACGACGTCATCGAAGTTTTACTTACCGACAGTCATTAAGTTTCCAGTTTTAATTTGTAAAAATAAAATGTAATTTTCACAGTTGAAGTAAATATTTTAATAATATATTCTATAATATGCACATCATTTATTAAATGAAACTGAAGTACTTTAAAGAATCTTTGAAATTAAGCGAATGGTTGAAACATTTTGTGGTTTCATTTTACGCTTAAATAGTTTCTAGAGGAATGCCGTACTATTCTCTGCTAAATCAATCTATAGTTTTTGAATGATAGGGTGTGGATAACCACATCTAACGAGTTGTTCTTAAATACACAACAAATGTTCAAGAATATTTTAATCTGGGTATTTTGGTAGACAGCCTAGATGCCCTACTTTACTTGAATGTTGTTCGTACAATATAGTTTAAACTGTTGCCGTGTCAATTGGATCATTATCATATATAAATATGACATTTCTGTCTAGAAACAATTCCATGCACATAATATGAATACATGGTTTTTCAAAATGTTACAACTATCTTGACTATTGATTAGTCAATGCAGATAAACTATACGATCTGCAGATTTACAAGATATTACCCTTAAATCATTACCCATACAACTTCATGTTTAAAAGGTGAAAGAAAGGACTCTGGATTGAATGCTTCCTTCGGTTGTTATCAAACATACACAATGCTACAGGTTAGGGATTGAGAAAACTTTTCCACTGCTCTGAGGACGATTTTTGAAAACTTTCTAAACGTTTTTCAACATGTGTATTACAAAGTAGTAGTATTCAGATGGCGACCCTTCCATGAAATGCAGCCTTGTGAAGCAATCGTCGCACAGTGTTTTGTTGAAACGAGATTTTCTAGATGATTATAAAACTAAGCTGTAAGTTTCTGTGAGTTTCCGCCCCCTCTTCACAATCCTAAAAAGGGAGCTACGATCTTTTTCAGGCCGATTATGCTCTCTTCCAATATTTTGTTTAGAGTAGGATGTTTTTCCTTTTTTATTATAGGATGTCCTAACCTTCGAGTCAGTTCCTCACGTTAAAGCTACCATCTCAGCCACTTTCAGTTACAGTAGACCTTTACATACGGGTGTACATTATTTCTTTGGAAATCTGATATGTCTTTTATTTTATTGGTTGTTCTTATATGCACTATGTAAAAAAAATGAAACAATAAATGGAGGACAAAATAAACCATAAATAATTAAATTAAATCAACATTTTTGTTTCCATGTTCATAGTTTTTTTTTACAATTGATGCACAATTTACAAAGTTGCTTCATTGATCTGTCAACCCATGCATATGTATGTATATATGTATGTATATATATATATATATATATATATATATAAGAGAGAAGGGGATATATAGAGAGTGAGTAAAGAATAGATATGAGTCTATATACGCATGCTATCTTTTCTTAATCATTTGAAATGATGATAACCTCACCATCAAATTAAAAAAACTGAATCAATGTCACATTTTATGAAATTGCATACTTTAACACATTAAATCTGTATGCTAGGGATTTACTCTTAAAAAATGTGTCGATCATTATGCATTTTTAATATATCTACTAAGCGTAAGGTGGTTCAAACGAACACTATTGTGTATCAATATGTGCTAATATTTATAACGAGAAGGAAAGACTATCTATGTCATGTGGGATATCGTTTACGAAGAAGAGAAACAATAAAGGTCCAAATATAGATCCGTTGAGTACACATGAATAATGTCATATTGCTTAGATGGACGGCCATCGCGGACAACCTGGATCATTCTTTTGGTTAGGAAAGATCTAATTATAGTAAGTAGTTGCTCAGTAATACCGTATGAACGTATTTACAGGAGACCCCTTTCATGTTATACCTTGTCAAGGGGCTTAGATATATCAAGCGCTACTGCCCTAGCCTCGCCTGCCTTTTCGAGTGTATGATACATGCGTTCAGAGATGGCCGTTAGGATGTCTGCAGAAGATCTATCTTTTCGAAATCCATACTGGCTCTAAAAAGACGTTTAGCATTAACTAAGTGTAGTTTTGAGGATCAGTTTTACTCCTAGAATTATTGTAGACTTGTACCACAGAGGCAGTATTCCAGCTATCGGGGAAACAACATTCAGCCAGATATTCATTGTAGAGTTTGGGGAGGACATGTAACAATACAACAGAACATTTTTTATTACTATTAGAACAAAGATAAGCACATAAAATATACACACATCGCACACACACACACACACACACACATATATATATATATATATATATGTATATATATATATATATATATATATATGATATATAACTACATATATGTATATATAACGATATTCATATATATATATATATAACACCTAAGTGTTGGTGCCAGAAATATTCGCCTGTATCATGTAGACGTATACTACCATGAGGTTCCTATGTAACATTTATATATGTTTTTTAGACAGAGATACATATTTAGTCGTATGCGATTTACTTACTCAATCATTCGTGTGCCAATCGTTTTCACAAAGTCAAGGGCATTGACCTGTTTTTTCGGATGACACAGACTGCTGGCGCTGTAAAAGTTTAAAATAACTTAGACGTTGCAAATCAGGTGTAAGCCTCTTTCAGATCTTGTTTTGTTCATCGACGTTGTTTTGCGGAAGCACATAATACTTATCCAAGCATATTAATGGTTGCCGTGTGAGTATGCATCGGTGAAGATGTGTGTCATTCGTGCATAGTTGCTATTAAGTTTACATATATTTGCTTACGTATAGAAACATTGCGAACTAATTATTGGCTGGGTAAAATAGAGGCCAACTTGATGAAAAGAACGCAAGATTATTGCAGATAATAGTCTATATTCTTGTATGATAACATCGTTGCTATGGTCACCGGAATAATTATCAGATCATTTTACCACTGCAATGCTAGACGTGTATAAAAGTCAAATGCGTCTTAAGATTGAGTATTGTAGCAACATTTAGAAGGAATCTGCTAAGTGCACTTTTCCCACCACGACCAGTACAGAATCAACTTCAACATCTAGATAGCGATGACTATTCGATTTCGGCCAGCCTACTCTTAAGAAAAAAAATCGTTCTAAATAGGTTTCCTTCTACTCTACGATTAAATTATTGAAGATGCTAGAGTGAGCTTCTATAGTTGCCCCCTCTTTGTAAGAATCGTTTTCTACCACAACGGAAACATAATGTACTTTCTTTTTCTTTGTGACTATTGTTGGCGGAATTTTTTATGGACACAGTCTATTCTAAAAAGCTTTCCCGATTTAACGTGTCCCGGGAACATCACAACGAGACTGCTACTATCAAGATCATGAGATAGTCGCCTACACATTAGACATAAATAAATACTATTCGTAAACCGTGCAATACGTAACAAAAATACCCCATACCATTGATAGAGTCTGTACTTATCTATTTTAGTGTTCATAATCATTCCGTTTCATGAAATGTTACTTTCTTGTTTCTACTGTTTGCGATGATCCAATAGTACTAAAATATAAGACAATAAACTAAAATATACATTTGTTTTTATTTTCCTCATTATTTATCTATGTCGGTCTATCTCTTTTTTTTCGAAAATCAAATTGAAAACAAAGATGAACTACGATCTCAATTAAAATTTTACCAATAATCCAATGATTATATGCATAACGTATTTAATGTTTTTGACAATAATATTACACGATCTTTTGTCCGTGTCGTATATCCATGAAGGATAACAACGAGGTTTTACTTAATTTATAACTGATAGATTGGTATGTAGAGAGTAATATTAGTCATATAACGTTAAGACTTGAACACATAGATATATATTGGTCGCTATAGCTGCACAAGGAAAAACTATATTTACTTTATTATAACTAGGGGAAATATTAATAAATGAATGAACACTTGTCAACATCCGACAGCACGCACATAGGTCACATCGTTAATGTTTAGAATAATTGTCGGTTTGGAATTTTTGAAAAGTTTTAAAAAAAAGCAAGAAAAAATGAAGGAAAGAGGAAGACGCGATTGAACGATTATTCCTGCCAATCCCATGGTACCGGTATTTGCCAAACACCCGCTCTATCTATGACAATCGGCACTTTTAAAATTAATGAGACCTACCGAGACCTGTTAAATCCACCCCATGTTATCTTTGTATATGATTTTTTTTTTCAGCAAATAAAACAGAAACAAAAAATGGGTATGCCTCGTAAGCACTAATGAAACCCACGAATATAATTAAAGAGACCTGCAGAGCACTAATACACTATGTGTGTTCGAAAAGAAATGATGGTATTAAAAATAGTTGAAGTACATGTATTTTTTCAAATTATTACATACATATATATATATATATATATATATATATATATATATATATATATATATATATATATATATATATTTATATTTGGATATTATGTGTGTGAAAAATGTAGGATTCAGGAAATGTTTACTTCATGCAAGGGTCAAGTAGCTAGGCGTATATGGACTCACTTCAGATGTCATGTCGCTGAAGAAATTGTAACCTCCATGTTTAATAATAAAACACTGCAAGGAACTAGGTTCGTTGATAGTATTCTCTACACATCGGAATGAGTATACATTTATTCGTAATAGGTAGAATTAACGTAATCCGATAGTCTAAAAAATCAGCGGAATTAGCAGGAACGTTCATTAAGTATGTGCGCAGTGTTTTATATCATGTAGCAAATTAATAGCAGAAAAATAGTAAATGTTAACGGACACTTTTTAGGCAAAGGTGGATGTAGTTTATTAGTTCCAGGTATCGATGGGGAGAGTGGCATTACTGAAGGTTTAGGGGGGAAAGTTTTGCTACCACTTATATAGAGTATGTTTTGAGTAGAGTCAAAGATGGTGGTCCGAAAGTAATATTTAGTGTTAGCTGTTGAAAAATAATCACAAACTTATTAAAACACGGCCGAGTGAATAAGCGTAATATAGTCGTTAGTTTAGTAGTCTGTGATGCATGCGGTTATTTTCCTATACTTCAAACAGCTTCAGGGGAAAACCGTTTTGAAATGAAAAGATAAGATTAAGTATTGTAAGAGAGCAGGAGAACAAGGGAGGTCATATTCCTTTTATGGAAATATTCGTGTACCGACCAGAAAGTTAAGCTCATTATACACTAACATGTGAACAAACGTTTGTATTTTGCTTTTTCAGCCGTTTATTTTTTAAAGTTATTTGTGTTAACTAACCACTTTCTTAGTTTAGGCAAAACCCACTTACAATCACATTCAAAATAATGCATGCAATTTTATTCGTTGTATTGATTCTTATTTAGGCCTTAAATTGCCGACAAAATACACACATCAAGTATGTAGAAATAGTATGCATTTACAGAATGTAAAAAAAATAGTTTTTGGAGAAGACATTATCTGCAGTGGCCATAACGAATTTCTTTCTTGCTACCATTATCACAATCCATAGTGTCAAGAAAGTGTCCATGTAGTGACGTAATAGTAGGATCACAATCGCAATACTCATACTAAAAACATTTCTTATACAGTGTTGATACTAACACTGAAGTGTGATGTGTGCTGCTTATATAATAGTAATTAGCGTATTCTGCTATCATGACATAGTTTTACCTGGGTTTAATTTAAGCTGTCGGAAATCATACGATGTTTTCAACTGTATGTTATTCTCATACCACGACTAAATACGAATGATAATCATGAATAAAAATAATATTGGAACAAACACCATATTGATCAAAGGTTGGTCTTTATTACTTTTTTTATTTTACACGAACTTTAACAGATAAACTAGTCGAACCATTTAATTCAGTGTAAACGCAGTTAAAAGAATGAACACATTTCAGAAGTATTCGGCTACACTTGAATATACGTGACAAATACAAGTCGATATCTGCATTAAACTCGGGATTACCTTATAACATAAAAATGAAAGTAGTAAAGTGCAATACACATTTTACATTTTATGGACACGCCGGATGTTTCATAAGAAAACAAGCCTATACTACCACTATTATATCGGGAACAGCTGTAGTCTAGCTATTTTATTATGAAAATTACATTTCTCTGTGTCACAAAATAGCGTAATTGTCAAAGTTGAAGATATCTTACTGCAACTAACCTAAACGTTTCACACCCATCAATGATTCCTGAATGTCTTCTTTTTTAGTCATCGTGTATGAAGGGGCGGTGGTTAAGTGGAAAAACACAAGACTGATGACCTGGGTGTTTCAAGTTCGAACCCAGTCGATTCCACAATCCCATTTACAGTTAGGGAGGTTGGCAACCTCTACGTAATCCCTACTGCAAGAATACCGACGATAGAATCAAGCCTATCAACAAACAAATTCTGATTCATACGAATTTACTTTTTATCGTATATTAACTATTTTCTTTTTAGTATCGTATTTTCACAATAGGCAAACATGTAAACACTATTCTTAATAAGTACCGAATTGATGCGGATTATTAAGAGAAAAATAGTTGTTTCATTAGATATGACATAGTATAGGTTTTAATCCTGTGTATTGTAGATTCGATCAATTTGCTAACTCTAAAGTGTAACTTGGCGGTTCGACCATTAGTAATATTTAAAACAGCAATTCTTACTTTCTAAGTTCTTTAGAAGTTAGATCATAATTTAAATTAAGAAATATATCAAAACAACACACTTACTTCATAAACCTTGTATTATAGGATCGCCTATTCTACAATAACAATACTTTCCTTTCCTATACGTTAGTATTATCAAGGATTATGCTTAACTCCACAAAGTCTATGATTCAACGGAATATGTAACGTCATTTAATACAAAGTGCATACAAGTAATAGAATGAAAATGTAGTTGATCTAATGCACATACTGCAGTTCAGTTTTACAAAGAGTGTTCACACACACGTGTAAGAATAGCATGTAATGTAGTAAACGGAGTCTGCGTATTAATTGGCAATATATGCCAATAAATAACAAATAGATTCACCATAAAATTTAAAAAAATATCAAAGGAATTCAAGTCGGTTTTTAAAACACTCATTTACTTTCATATAATTATCCGGAATAATAAGGTCAGTCCTCGTGGGTAAATTAGAACGAGAGTATATGCATCAAATAATTAATATATATATATATATATATATATATATATATATATATTATTATAAATAGAGTGTATGTATATGTCTGTCTGAAGCCGAAACTCCATCAGCGTACTATGACTATTTATTAAGTCCGCCAGCTTCATTATATACTATTAGGAAAACCGCTATAAACACTATGCGTAATTCACAAGTTACATAATTAATTTGTTTTGAACTTCTAATAAATCAGTATTGCAAATAAACACTCATGATTGTTCTCTTCATATTTCAACATTTATTTACGCTATTTTGCTCGCTAATAATCTTACTTATAAATCATAATTTAAACAGACAGACAGATACATACATACATGAAATGTGTTACGTAGTTAATATAACTATGGCGAATGGATTAACACTGGCTGTTTAATCAGTGTTTCTCACCCCCCAGTCCGTTAATTCAATATGGCGCAACTAATTAAACAAGCAGCTATAATACGACGCATTATTAAAAATGTAAACAACAACTCTGGCATTCACCGTGATAATTTTCCTCTTATTTATTTTTTAAACCGTTCTAAGTTTGTTTATTTTCTTAATAGTATTCACTGAATCAAATTGCCTAATTAAAATAATAATTGATTTAAAAATTACTATTTAAACACACACACACACACATTTTAGGGTTAGGGTCGGTATTTTGTTTTTTTAATTGTTGATTTTAATTTACGTAAATTTACGTAAAGCTTTTTTTTTCCATTTTGAAAGACATCAAATATTACTTATTATATTTTGACCAGGATTTGTCGAAACACGATTGTGTGTACAAAATGCGAGCAGACGATACCTTTTACTCGGCAAGTAAATAACTGTTTTAAGAATCGTATATAAGGTAACAATTATTTCTTCTTTTCCTTCTCTTATTACCATTGATTCGTTAATGAATATATATATATATATACACTATTATAAATACTACACTCAATTTTTATTTAAAATGTTTATTTTCTTTACATTTATTTTTAATACACACACGTTTTACGGTTGCTACACACCAAAATAATGCAAACTAAATTCATATTTTTATTAATGATGTTACTTATCATGTTCAATATATTATTTAAATTAATTGAAGTGATAAAAAGCTCTACTCAAATTACATACAAGCATCATGTCTGACGCGTCAGCCTAGCAAAAATATTCGACCGGAGGGAGCGTATATTTGCTAGTATACATAATAGAACAGAAAACAAATATCCGGAAAAAAAAACAAAGTGCAAAAAAAAGTGGCATCTCCCAGGATTAATTATGATTTTTACTGACATTTAATGTTGCTGAAATTGCGGGATAGGGATTTTTTAGGAGATAATTGAACTCAACACCCACTTATGTCCAATCTTATTCTGCTCCCGGCTTTAAAATTATTGTGTTATGTTGATTTATATTCATATGATATATATATATATATATATATATATATATATATATATATATATATATATATATATATATATATACTGGTGATACCAGATCAGGCTGCCCTGGGCTCCCTGAGACGAAATTCACCTACATTGACGTTTTTTTTTTTTTTTTTTTTGTAAAACTTAATTATGTTCTACAAAACCAAAAACAAAAACAACAGCCCCTCTCCCTTTCTCCCTCCCATTTTTTATTTTTATTTTTCCTACCCTACTCCCGGTCCTGGATATGACCTTAAACTACATCCGATGGTGAGATCCGGCTTACGGACTTTGGGGAATGTGGAGCCTCTTCTTAATTACCATTGCTCCCAGGTCCACCCTGACCCGGAGTGGTAGTACCTGTTAGGGTCCCAACTATGGGTTTAATAGAAACAGATATTAAAAGGGGAAAGAAACAAAAAAGAGAAGAAAACAAGACCAGATTCGGCATTAAATAACCCAAAAAGGGTTGATATGCCGTAAAACAAAACTACCAAACCATACCTATATATATATTTATAATATATATGTATATACATTTATATATATATATATATATATATATATATATATATATACATAATTATATATTTATAACACATATATATATATATATATATATATATATATATATATATATATATATACATAATTATATATTTATAACATATATATATATATATATATATATATATATATATATATATATATATATATATATATATATATATATATACATATGAAGTTGGTACACAATAGTTCATGAAAAATGAAGTGTCGTGATGGACAATATGTGTGAAAATATGACAGAGGGAAAACAAGTCAAAATGCAGGAGAAAAACAAAAACAAAAGATTTTGTGACCGGTTTCGTTCGTGGTGAACATCTTCAGAACAAGACGTTCCCCACGAACGGAACCGGTCAAAAAATATCTTGTTTTTTGTTTCTCCTGCATTTTGACTTGTTTTCCTTCTGTCATCTTTTCACACACACACACACACACACACACACACACATATATATATATATATATATATATATATATATATATATATATATATATATATATATATATATATATACATATTTGCATATAAATATATACATATTTATATATATATAGTTATATATATTTAATATATATATATATATATATTAAATATATATATTTATTTATTTATATATATATATTTATGTTTATATATTTATATTTATATATTTATATTTATATATATATATATATTTATATATATATATTGTTATATATATATGTATATATATATATATATTAATATATATATATGTTAATATATATATCTTTACATATATACACATATATTTACATATATATATATTTATATGTATATATATATTCATATATATATATATTTATATTTGTTTCTACGTATATATATAGATATGTATATATATATATATATATTTATATATATATATATATATGTATATATATATATATATGTATATCTATATATATATATATATATATAATTTATTTAAATACTGTAGTATCTAAATACATCATATTAGCTCTCTTATATGATCGAGCACTTTATTTGATTTCTTTTCATATACAACCGGAAACTATATATATATATATATATATATATATATATATATATATATATATATATATATATATATATATATATTGTTGTCACAGAGCAGATAAATATACTTTCTAATACAGAGGGTTTTTTAATACATGTTCTATTTTCTTACGGACCTTCAAATAAAGTCATAGTTATCAAGGTCATGTTTAGATTCAAGATTCTAATGTTGATTACATTCCGTTAATAGATTAAATACTCAGGCACTGTTTCAGGATTAATGCGTACACTATAGGGGACCTAAAATGAAGTTATATTCATAGTTACTAATATATTGGTGGTGAACAGGAATGGGATAAACATTTAAATCAAATCTAAAATATTTGAATTTTAAACTGGATGGGTATTCCTTATATGCACTCAATTCAAAATACTTTAAAGTAAATGACCCTTGAGAAATATTTATTCATTCGTTGCTAATACAAAATGTAAAAATTGCATGAAAACGAAGAACGTCATTCACTATTTCCCACGATTGCGTGAAAATTAATTAAACAAAATATAACCAATAGTGCTCGTTATAACGCCTAGCAGATATTTTCAGAAATTAACAATAATCGGATGTGTGTTTAAGAATGAATGACTTAATATAAACATGTACATATATAAAGAAAAGATTGAATGTTAACATCGATAAACGCTATTGTCAACATTACTAAGCTGTCACTACTAATATTTTTGTAATTCCTCACTGGATCACATGACAAAATAATGTTTGGCAGAAAATTATACAGCCATTATTTATTTTAATTTGCATAAGGGTTTAGTTGAAGTCTATATACAACATATTCATTCCTTTTTTATTGTCTCAATTTAAACACAGGTTTCATTCAAAATGTGATGATGCGTTTTCCCGTCGGGTTAGGGTTATACTCATTCCTTGAAAATAATAGTTATGTTACTATGTTGTAATCTCTTACGTAGATTATAATCAAAATATAATGATAACAATTATACACATTTATGTGAATTTGAGAAAAATCAATCTCTTGAGTTTCATTATTTAAAAGGAATTTATATCTGGAGCCTTCAATTTAAAATATTTTTAAGGAACTAAAAATAAATAAAAATGCAGATAGTCTTGCAAAATAAAAGTATATTAATTATGATTCAAATATAATGTGTATCTAATATTATTCACTTGTAAATTGATAGTATACCCATATAATCCCTACTAAACACTCTTTTAAAATACTTCCTAAAACCGAACATGTATGCCTTTTTTAATTTGATAATTTGGTGTATATGTGTATATGTTAGTGTATATGTTAAGTACTCATATATATATATATATATATATATATATATATATATATATATATATATATATATAAAGATAGATAAATATATATATATATATATATATATATATATATATATATATATAGAGAGAGAGAGAGAGAGAGAGAGAGAGAGGGGAAATAGTTAGAAAGTACATCTTATATTTCTCTTATTTGTGTTTGCTACTTAAATCTTTACTGCGGATCTATCTCCCTTTTGATAGAAACTAGACAGATATTAAGCATGTAAGCCATCTTAACAAAGGGATTGATCGCCTTTACAAAGCAAAGCAGTGAATCCGGCTGTAAGGCTGATGTATGGCGATATATGGGTAGGGTTTGGCAAGCCGAGTGCGGCGTTTGATATTCATCCTTCGAATGAAAGGAAACGCCGAGCTAAAAGTGAAGTGCGCTATTCAAGTTTTCAGATCGCATCTGGCACATGTTTTTGTTCCGCTTCTGCCAAAGAAATATTGGGGGATGAAACATTTAGGTTCGTCAAGGAGAGTAAGTGTGCGTATTTGCAGCAAATCTCGTGTAAAGCCAAAGAAGGCAACTGCCTTTGTTGCGAGTGTTATAAAATATTGGTTTAAAATCATGGATCCAGCTTTCCAGCAGCAATCCTTTTTCATTGTACTTGTTTTTCGGGTTACGAACATTCAAGGTCGCCTCTTTTTCCTCCAATTTTTTAGAGGTTATTGTTCTTGTCTCATACTTCAAATGTGTGCAGGCTTTATATTAACTAACGTTAGGAATGTCGTGAAAGGTACACAGAGAGCATAAACGTGTAATAACTTAAAAAAATAATCTTGTATAGTCAAATCTTCTTTCATCGGACAGAAAGAGACTTCCTCCTATTATTTACACTAATCCGAACTGTTGTTTTAATAGAGGACACAAATGCATGAAGATACACATCTGATACACATAGTCGTAATATTGTCCACTGTAAAATAAATGGCAAAATCTTTAGAGCGTCGAATACTGTAGACGACAAGACACTCTCCCTTTCTCCCGATAAAGTGTACCTTAATTTTAATTACAGTATCTGTCAATATTTCGCTATACCGTTGTACTGCACGTTTGCCTCGTAAGCCTAGACTGGATCTCGAGCAGCATTCGACTTCATGCGCCTGCCTTCAACTGCATTGATGAGGGGGAAATATGATATCGTCTGAAAACGCTTTAATATTTAAAAGAAAATGAATATATATATATATATATATATATATATATATATATATATATATATATATATATATATATATATATAAGGTGGAGAACAAAAAGCGAACTTTTAGGAAACGTAAAGTTTGTTGTGAAAAGTATGCAGCTCAATATGCAGGATAGAGCAGATATATAGGTAGAAGAATGAAAAGGAATTAGAAAAGCAAAAGGCAGATCTTTTTTCAATTCAGTTGCGCAAAGCAAGGTATATTCTGCAAAAAGGTAATTTATTAAATTATTTTTTCCTTAAGCTAGGCTTTTCAAAGATCAAACTCTTATCATAAGAGGAAATCGCTGGGATAGATAAGTTTGCATAGGCCAAGAGTGAACATTTGAAAAAGTAAAATAAAGATTGTGGGGAAAAAACTAGGTAAAACACTGCCCGAATGCAAGCAAATGTCCGATTGCAAAAAAATCCGGTGCCAAACAGTCCAGCGAGAAAGTAATGTGTAGGTAGGTATGTCGTTAGAAGGCACGAGAAATAAAATGATAGGTTTCAAAGTTAAACTCCAAAAAACCACATCTTCAGGTGCGGTGAAAATAGATAGAATCTAGAGGGTAAAAAGCTCAATAGAGGGTTCGTTCGTGGATGCAACAAGGCTAAGTAAAACGTGAGGTGGGAAATATCAGCCATTTTAAAAAGTCTTCCTGGGCTGAAAATCATCAAATAAGTTTAAATTAACGAAGAGACAGTGAATTAAAATTTAAATATGTTACGTAAGTGATGAGTCTAATTATTTCTATTCAAGTGTGGGGGGTGAATGGTTAGTCGGTTTTGATTTTCTTTAGATGTGTGTGAAGTATGTTTAGGCATTTTTACTGGGGCATTTTTGTAAAGCGCTGTTACATCTAGGCTATGCATGTTTTTCTTTTCTACGTTAATGTTTTTATTTTGTTAAGAAGGTCGACTGCGTTATCTATGTGTAAGACACTCTCATAATAAAGACTAACAACAAACTAGCATTCAAAGTACACCGCAAAAAACACTCACAAAAACGTGTGCAAACACTTCTACTCTAACAACAACAGCAATATAAAAACAGGTATGATTATAGGCTTCTACCTACGCGCTCTTTCAATCTGCAGTCGTCAACACATAGATGAAGAAATAGAACACAACATTGATTCCTTAAAAAACATTGCAATACATTACACATTTTATACTACATGCCAAGAAGAAAGCTTTTCAAATATCCTTCAAAAACAACACACATACACACCAAACACCAAACACATCTCTCATAGACAAACACCTTCTCTTACCCATGCATTCCAATAACACATCCATATGCAACACACTTAACAAACTAGGAATTCCGACAGTACAAACCACATCACAAAACATAAAACAAACATCATACACGGCAAGTCATTTCCAAAAAAACTCACATCCCATGCCGGCTTATATTATGTCCCATGCAACACCGTCCATCTAATTTACGTGGGGAAAACGCAACGTGAATTGAGAAAAAGATTGAGTGAACACAAACGGGAGATAAAAAACAATGACTCTCTCAGTGAACTTTTCTCCCAATATTAGAGCACGATCATGCTTTCAAATTTGAACAGGCTAAAATCACCAGATATATTCATAACAAAGCTCGGCGAAGACGACTAGAAACTGCACTAATCACAACCTCTAACACCATCAGACAACAGCCTGGCTTTTTCAATCTAACCGCCTTAATAAGCAAAATTATCTTGACCGAACAAAAACTAGACCAAGATCATGGCTAACTCTCTTCTCTTCGTTCTCAGTTGTACTTATATACAAGTACCCGCATACACACTCACGCACAACCCCCCTCACATACATTTCATTCACCACGATTCTAACCCACTTAACCACAAAAAACAGCCTGACCAATGAACACAATCTAGACATCCTCACAAATATATAGATATTTAAACCATTTTTTCTTTCAATTGAACTTCAAACCATAAACATAGCCTGCACAAAACTACATTTCACATATTTCTCGCCAAAATTAATATGACTTTCCCCCTACTCTTTCTTTTTCCTTCCCCTCATTGTCATTTTCACACCACACTTCAACACTTTTCTTTCTTACTCATTTATATTCACACATTCCTGACATAGCAAGCTGGTAAATACACCTACCCTCCAAAAATGTCACACCTAACCACAACAACATATCCCATCTCCACCCCTCACCCTTGTCACCCTTTCGACTACTTATTTCACACTCTTACCCACCTACCTCGCCTACTTTCAAATTCTCTTTATTTTTTCAAATTTGTTTTTCTAAAACTATTACACTACTTACATACCAAAGAGCCAGAGTTCCCCTCCTCTTTCCTAATCCCCCTAAAATCCATGTTCCATCTAACCACGACGAACACTTTTGAACCCCTTCCCTCCTTATCATCCTTAGACAAATTCACTTCAACTCCCACCCCTTCACTTTTTAACTCACATCAATCCACATTCATTTTATTCTCTGCCACTGACTTCTCTCAGCCCGGACATGGCCCAGCGCTCTCAGCAGCCACGGCTACTATTTTTCTCATAAACCCATCATGTCAATCAAACATTTCGATGTACTTGCATGACGTTTTTCTTAAAATTATCATCCTGAGGAGGTGTTACAAATAAAGACGAAACGTTCTTGAATATATAAACACACATCTCCTGGTTTGTTCCTTTTTGATTTCCCATATATAAACTGATGCATGGAAATTTCAGATAGAACAAGGCACGTAGCATTTACAATCTGCAATATCTTGATCTTGATGTTTACTTCTTTCTTTCTCTTTCTCTTTCACTCTATTTCCATCTGCATGTTTCTCTCTTTATATATTTATTATTACAAATGGTGATTCTTGTATGTACATTTTTTATTCTCTGTTTATCTCCGTGCACATCGTGTTATTTTATAAGTGTATGATATCATGAAAGGAATAATATTGCATAGTTGGCAGGAAATGACCAGCCAATATATCGAAGAAGTGTGAGGGGAACGTATAATTGCTTACTTAGAAAAACAATCTAGCTGTACAAAATACAGAATACTTTGTGGGTCTGCTTTACTTTTAATACTGTGTGTGGTATTCCGTTTTAAGTTATGCGTTAAGTTATGCAATAAAATAATGGCGTTGATAACCGTGCATAGGAAAGTATGTCTCTTTAATCGGCATACAGTAGATCACATCACAAAAGATGACGCACTCTATCAAGGAGAAAACTCATATATAACGTCTTATCTAGACCGACTGTAACAGTTAGGGTAATACAACATTAATAATATTATAGATAATGTGAAATGTACTTCCAAACTATGTTATACTACGTTCAAAAATCTAATCGCCACATATTAAAGTGCCTTCAATATAAGTTATTACTTGGTTAAATCCCCATGTGTGATCCACGTCGGATGTATACCTTTTGTATATACTTATTTATACTGGCTGCACATCAGAGGTTAATGTGTGAGAATTCTACGTGTAACGTATATATAATCTTGTTTTACTGATTCAAACCCTAAATAATCCATTTTGATTTTGTCATAAATATTAAATATTTACACGTTTTTTTCCCATTCCTGGTTGAAAATGGGGAACACAAATGTAACGCTGTCACATCTATGATATGTCTTTCTGTCCCTAACTCAATTAACTCACGAAATAGTTTTGCATGTGATCATATCTAACATAACACGTATACTTGTGTGACTAGTAAGTGATTTGAATTCCTTATTGGTCTATTACAATATAATACAATAATATTAATCAGTGTTATTAACAATTCAGTGTCATTGTCCCATGAATAATTAAATGATTGGAGAAGTGTACTCCTCTTGAACACAATTGATGAATGAACATCATGCATCATACTAACGGAAGATCTGAAATATATATTTGATCTTTTATAAATATTCACTGAATAATTTGTTTCTGCGTCTGTTGGGGTCATATTTAAAAACAATACTATTGCACAACAACGACAGACGCAGTGCCATCAACATAAACCGACATATATATTCTTAATAACTTTGGCGACATGAAGGATATTATTAGTTTTCGTAATATTTGTGATGAGGAATTGTAATTTGGATCAGTTGGATTAGTCATACTACTCTTCTCACCTTACATATACTGAAAAGGTTTTCACCGATGTAACCCTGCCTACAAAGACCTGTAGCTTAACAGATAAATGTAAAAGTAATAATGAGATTAAAGGCATAGTTTCTCGATATTGAACGTTCAACCCTTATTACGGGCGATACTTAGAAGACAATTACGAACTACTTAATAAGTATACCCGCTCATTGCTCATGAAACGATTACAAATAACCCCCTTTGATTAAATAAAGGTATCGTTAAATATGTCTTACCTATTCATGAGTTTGACATAACTATTTGTAACTTCGCTAAAACTCACCAGAAGAAGGCGTGAGGTTACATCGGTCGAAATGTGCTAAAAATTACATCAAATATCTGAATATTAGTCCGAATAATGTAATTAATACAAACGATATGATCATTAAAAATATTTTAATGACGTGAGTCCGATAAAATATAAAAGTTCGATTATTTCTCATGTCAAGTTCAGAATTGTGTTATCACATTAAAAAACTAAATTCATGATGCAGTGGGTGCACTCTTGGCGACATTCATGACACACTGACTAAGAGCTGACCATGGGAGGTTGGAAGTTACAGAAGGACAATGTATGAGATAATCATAATTAATAATATTCAATAGATAAACATGCTCGTTATCTTGATTTATTATTCATATATATATACATAGAAGAGCCCTTCTCGATACAATTAAGATTTTTAATAGCATAGATGTTTATTAAAGCAGAATTCGAAAGTTTACGATGAATAAACAATGTATTCGATATATTTCATTATTTTTATTGATATATATATATATATATATGTGTGTGTGTGTGTGGGTGTGTGATATGGTTGTGTTTGTATTCGCGTATTTAATTTTCAGTGAGTATATCTTAAACAATATAACAATTCCTTTAAATAATACGTGTGTTGTACATGTGTTGGCGATTCACCGGAATGTTTAATGATAGAACATAATATAAAACTATTGTTAGTGATCTATCGGATGTTTATACACCGCGAGACATATTTTCAGCGGCATGGATGAAAAAATATAAAGTAAAATAACATTCTTTTTTAATTTGTATTCAACGCGGTTAATCACCTCTCGTTATTACTGCAAAAAAACAATTTAAACAAAACCGAGCATTACATAACTTTTTACTGAGATATATGTTTATAAATAAATGTGCGATACAGAATGCAAGTTGTACCCTTTCTCTTGAATATAATTTGCATTGTAAACATATGATCCGTTTCTAATTTCTATGTATGAATCAACATTATTTAATTTTGGATTAATATATTATAAGTTAAATAATAAAGCACTTCTGCCAATCTCCCAGAAAGCATTAATATCAATATTCGTTATCTTCCATCTCCCCTCATTATTTTAGTTGGAACTATTGTTGTCATCAACGAAATGTATACTTCCTCTAGGTTGTCCTTTCTGTGTACGTAAACATTTGAAGAACACCCCAAATGCAAACGATCCCCGAAACCGTTCAGAATACAAAGTGTTTTGGGCTGGACCAATTCTGAACAGTTTAATTCGCAACTTCATGGTTACTTGCAGAATATTTCCCATCCACTTTCTATTAATGTTATTGGCATTATTCGAACTACTGTTATCATGTTGGATATTATTTGCACAACGTTTCAGCCGATGTAACCTTCGATCTTATCCAGGTGTATCTTGTCGAACTCGGGAATCTTCCTGTCGAACTAAGGAACCTCTTTGAAATTCAGAACATACATTTTTTTAAAATTAACGTGGTGTTTTGCTCTTGTCCGTCGGTCATGACCGGGTAGAAGTATTAGATAATTCGTAATTGTGTTCTTAGTATGGCCGGCACTGAGCATTAGATTTTCAACTTCCAAAAGACTATACCTTAGAACTGATTATCACTTAAGCCCTCCATGCGGTATGCAGTAGGTGTTTGCCGACTATTCTTGTATTAATTCAGGAGCATTACACCTATTTTTCTTTAAGTTGTGTAGTCTGTTTACTAGCACATTATTTGCAAGACGAGATATAATGAATAACCAGCCTATTAGAAAATGAACATTCTGCGAATCTGAAATACTCACACAATAAAATTACAAGTCATATTTTCATATACGTGAACAGCGTAATAATAATCAACAATGCACTGTCAGAAAGACGGAGAAACCACTGGCTAAGCAAAATAAGCTATGTTTGCTTGTCAGCATTTTCAACGTAAATTTCGATTAATGAAAAAATAGCTTGTTACGGTAGTTGTACAGACAATAAGTGTCCAATCAGTGTGGGAGAAACACAAATTCAATTCATCTTTTTGTTTACTTTGGGTATGTGATATGAACGGATGTATTTTTGAAGCTATTATAATCTCCCTGCAGGATTGTGTTATTGATCATGTGGTATCATCTGAATGTGAAATGAAGAAATATTAAACAAAAAACATGAAAGCCCAAACTGAAATCGTTGTATTTTCGCTATTTATTTGATGATCTTTCATAAATTGCGTTCCTTTCGTGGCCTGGATTTTATAAGTGCGTAAGTGATCTTTTTGAATTTCGTCAACAAAGACTTGAACTAAACATCTCTAATTTAATCTAGCTTAGAGTTTCACCAACCCCGTGTTCTTTCGACTATTGTGCCACTTGGACAATCTCGGCCGATTTTTTAAATAAACTTAGCATCTACTGTGCATATCCACGTATACTAATATCGCATGCGTGTGTTTATAGTATAATTGATTGTTTGCTACAATCATCGTAAACCAATTTCATTCCAGGATTATGTGCCCCTTTTTTCTAAAAAAATAGTTCTTATGTATATGTAATGTTCGTACTTAAATAATTATTTTAAATATTTTTGACTTGACAGGTTTTTCTTTCCTGAATCCGTTCAATTCTAGTTGTATATTAAAACGATCGGTGATATCGACCTGTAATCTTTTCTATGCGAATACGGCTGTTCAATGTTTCCCCAGAATAACTATGTGAGAAGCTCGACAGGCAAATTGGCAACAATAACAATTTCCCTATTAAAGTGTAAAAACTAATACTAACCTTTTTGCAGAAGAAATGATGACACCCTTTTATTATTAGTCATCTTCTTGAGAGTTAACTTGAAGGGAGCACACATCCTTTCTCATAACGATAACAAGTAACAGACGCATGCTCGTATTTTTATTATTGCTTAAAGGATTTTTTTTTATTTTTCGAAGATTACTCGATGCTGTTTCGTAGAATTAGCCAATGTAGAATTCTAATCAAAATCGAGTCTCCCTAGATTGATGGCGTCTCACGCTGATATATTTGCATCTAAATTATACGGATTTGCATGTGTGTATTTTTAAGATGCGTTCCTCAAACTACTTAAAACATGAGCAATTTAAAATATCCTGACAGTAAAGACAGAAGACATGCATTCAAACATTCTTATTTAAATGCAGGTGCTTTTTAGATGGCAGAAGTAATCTATATTATAATTGAGAATCGGTCTTTTTGTAGATCTACCTGCCAAAAATAACGACAGGCTTAGACTGAGTTGTGCATGATTATTTTATGTATGTCTTTATATAACAAGTGATTCTGCCTATTTCTCTCGTTTTAGTTAAATTTGCCGTGCAATATCTATTGATTAAATCATTTCCTTTAAGTATCACCAACATACTATAATGAGTTATATTTCTGATTTATATGTCCATATTTTATCGCAAGAGTCATGACACTTTTTTGCATTGTTCGTAGTACTACTATAGAATTAATTTTAAATCATTACCTTCAAGCGAACTGTGTTATATTCGCCAACGTGCTCATCTTTATGATCGCACTGACGATTAAGTTTACAGAATATTCAATCCAGAAAGCTATGATGAAATCCAAATGACACTTCACTGTGCGGAAGAATAACGTTCGTTCAGCTAAACCAAAACGATGCGGCCACCTGCATTAGATAGACCACCTAGGGCTACCGTCATAATACATAACTTTGTTAAATAAACGATACGCAGATGTAGAAAAGTGTAGCTACATTCCAAGACAATATGCTATATTCCTACACGGCGTTTAGAATTAAGTTGTACAGACGACATGCAGGAACGGAGTAACATGATGAACGCGGGTAGTACCATATTGATATGTTCGGTGTTATGACTGGGGTTCTGCCCTGTAAATGGTCCGACAAGAAATAACGAACTCAAAGTTTGAGAAATAAATTATACTGGAACAAGTATAATACAACATATAACACCGGTAGTTAGACGTCTGACTTAGCTGACAGTATTAGACTTGGGTTGTGACAGTACTTATTTCGTAACAAAACACTAAAAATATAGCATAAGTTTAATTAAGGGCAAGGAAATGTTCGTGTTCTCTTACTAACTGATCGATCTGAGCAAGTTTCATTCGTGACCAGCATTTACAAAAATACCGCGGGCATACTACATCCATGCACCATACACGAAAAATAATTATATACCATGACTATCCTACTTATAATATATATGGGGTGTTTGGGTGATACAAAATTTTACATCCACAAAAACACATACGAATTACGTACAATGGAAAAAGCCTATGTTAGTAAAAAGACACTCTTATTTCTAAGCTATGGTAGATATGCAAATTTGCTAGTCGGATAAGAGTGGTTTGATACAAACACACCCGCTTATTGCTTTGACCTACTTTTGGAATTTCGTAAGCGAACCTGCATGCCTGGCAAATCAAGCTATATCTCAACAAATAAGGGAAAGGAGTACCGAATTATAAAATAAATATGAATGGAATAAAACAGGGGAGAACAAGTATAAAAACACACCTGAAACCTAATGGAATCATTCATAGATTAGCCAAGTTATAAACTAAGTATTAGCCAAAACAGGTCACACAAACTAGACTTTAACAGGACATAATCGAAGTTCAATAAACACACAAAAACATATTTCGTATAGATACGCCCAAGTACCGCTCAAGTGTGAGCATGTCTCACTCGACACAGACGTGCAAGTATAACCTATCTTTCGCCAAAACCTTTATAGACTGCTTTCAAACGTATCTGCTATATCACGCTTCTCGAAATATGCTAGTAAGCAGTAACATACAAAACGTGTGTTCATATTATTTATCTAAGTCCAATTGATACATGCATTAATATATTCCAAGTCAAACAACTTTACATTCATATACAATTAACAAATTAATCAGCGGTACTACAATCGGAAATAAACGAAAGCGTTACTCACAGTCGTCTATCACCGCAACGAACCAACATACGCACACTCCACATATCAGATTAATACAGCTTCTTGCAGATCCAGAGTAGATTACATATCACCAAAAATGCCAGAAAGGCCTCGTCATTAGCGAAGCATTTAAGCCAGGCGTCCAAAGCTAGATTGAGGGTAGCCCCACCTGTCAACAAACCGAGTTCCTCAGTCGTATAATCTCGACCAGATCCCATACCCATAACCCGATATGATGCCTTTTAGGGCAAGGCCTGTGTGTCAGATAGATTTCCTTTAACCTGTAAAAGGTACTGGAAGGTCCATCGACAATCGCAATAAAAGGGGCACGCCTCGGTAAAGACTCTGTGCCTCATTCTTATCAAAGTGCATACTATTCAAATCCGGAAATACTTTCTTAGTGTATTATTTCCAGATGCCATCGTTTCCTTAAACATGTGTAAACAGTCGATCTACGTAGTATAACCAAATCCTATGTTGACGAATCCCGACGCTTGGCATATAAGACTGCCTTCAGAAAGACTGTACATATCAGATCTTCCGACGAATCTTAGAATCCCTTCTCAGCAATACTAACTTGAAAATGCCCAACTTTAATTCAATCAGCGTATCCGACGAAAGTGCTAGCACTAATAGAAGTTATACGATGATCTGATAGATGTGTGAAACACCCCCTCGCTCTCTCTTTTAATGAAAGATTTTAACGTGTCTACTAACCAGCTAAAGCCCAAATCGCTTTCCGACCATTTTTTCTCCAGCTGTATATAAGGACCACAACAGACGTCGAGTAACTTGCAATGTCCGTTAGCCAGATGAAGGGTCAGTGTAAGGATGCACTTCTCCCGGCAGCAAGCTTACATATGTGTAACAGTATATTTTGGCCCCTGTTACCGTTTTATATATGATTACCTTATTACGCTTATCTCGACACTGATCGTTACACGCACTGTTACGTCGTCAGCATAGGTAGAGAACTTTAACGTGGTGCAAGCATCTTTTCAAGTTATCTCGCATATGGTCAGATTCACCATGAGCCTGTGAAAGAATGGTTCAAACAAAAGCGCATAAAACATCATTGAAACCGGACATATTTGTCGAATGGGTCCGGATAATCTGAAGAGCTTAAGCTTCAAACAAATCGCTTCCACAAGTTTGCATACAGGAAGGGAATCTACGGATAAAACTTCATGTAAAATCTGAATAATGTAACGATACTTTGGACTGATCTAAATTGATCAGCATGACTTATGTGTCAATTGTCTCAATGATTAAGCGTATTGCGTGCATATTATCTTTAATGCTCCTACAAGTCTGTTCGAGGCTTATCAGAACAGTCACCCCCCCCCGACAAGCGAGTTGATAAAATATTGGCCTAAATATTAAACTCTGGGTTTAGCATCGTTAAGGGCCGAAACGTATCTATTCCATCCTCACCATTTTTGTTCACAATACACTGGTAAAGTAGTGAAATGTGGATCTATTATTATACCAAGTGTAAATTAGACTATAAGAAAGGATTCGGATTCGAAAATACACTTCGTATGGTTACCATCGATCTTAGGTAACGTATTCACGCCGACCTGCTTTATGTCTTCCAAGAATTCATGATACACAACCTTTGCACCTTGCCGCTTCGGTCTATATGAGGCGATTAAAGCCAGCTGAAAAAAGGGGTCGAAATAGGCTTAAGACTGACCGGGCTCCCTGGTAAAAGATCGAGAAAGTGAAAACGAAACCCCTCTAAAATACCTTACTTGGTAGTCACGAGACTGCAACGCGACAATATGGCCCGTGTGACGTGTTGATGTGTACCTTGTAAACGCTTCTCTGCATGCAACTTAGCAGTAATATTTGTTGCGTCCTGTAGCTTTCTTTTAAACTTTAAGAAGCACAGTTCTCATTTAAAATCGAATGGGCCAGATCCGCCTTAATTATAGAAACAATAGTAGTATTTCCCGCTACAACCACCTGATTCTAGATTCTAGTGTCGCTTTTTCTGTCCAGAGTGTCTAATTAAGTCGTCTGATAAAGTCGGCAGAAAACGTCTTAACAATTTTGTAAAGTTGTATCACAACCTATTCTCAATTATAGCACACGCCACTTTCCGCTTGTAGGGAACATGAAGGGGACTTACCTGCGAAACATCCTCGTGTTTGTCTGTCCTGTGCGCGAAAGGAATCAAACATGGCGTCCATGTACCTTTATTACATACGGTTAACGCAGAGTCTTGCGAAGTCTCGTTGCACAGATGCAAATTAGGTGTGCCTCAGTATAATAAAAGCGGGTCTCTCGCCATCTCATGCGACTCGGTTGGAAGCAAGTGCACGTATAACGAACGGTGAGAGCTGCTTTGGAAGTTGACAGAGTGATCTGCGACCTTCGTTATGACTACAAGCTATCTCGGCGATGGACAAATTCGACTTGAGATTAATACCCGAGTTCGACGGCTCCCCCTCCAGACCCTCTGTAGTCGAGTGGTGGGAGAAAGCCGAGCGCGTCTGCATACTTTGCAAGATAAAGAATCCTGCACTGGGCATCCAGCTGAGGCTGACCAAAGGAGCATATTCGGTGTATTAGCTCCTCGGAGACGAACCAGGCCTGGAGGAAGTTAGGCAGGCGCTATACGCAGCCTTTGCCGTGGACACTTTCGTCGCCTGGAGGCAGTTCACCGAACGGCGGATTGGGCTAGATTAGACTGTGGACGTCTACCTGGCCGATTTGAGGGGGCTAGCGAATACTGGGATGCGCTTTTTTGACTGGACTTCCAGACGGCGCCAGCAGACTGCTGCGAGCATCGTCCAGACTCAGTGAGTTGTTGACCAGAGCCCGAAACATTTTGAAAGGGGACACAGAGCCGGGTTCGGCAGCTGCGGAAGCGTCTTCATCACCAACAGAAGACGTGAGATGCTACAAATGTGGCGGGCTGAATCATTTTTCAAAAGACTGCCGAAGCCGAAGCGGTGCAAAGGACGCGCCCGATCGAGGAACGTTAAAACGCGTGCGTTGCTACAGCTGTGTCACGTGGCAAGAGGTTGTCCGGGAACCAGGCAAGGGGAGTAAGCTATAGCGCCAGTCAGCTCCCCAGATCGTCGCCAAATAAAGCGCTACCCACAGTGAGCGTGCGCGAAAACGGGCGTGAGCGCGAAGCGCTCGTAGACATCGTGTGCACGCAGAACCTCGTGCGCAAGGCAGGCTGTGACGCATGGGATAAGGAAAGGATCCCGGTATTCACGGTTGGCGGTGGCTCGATTGCCTCTGGTGGCTTAGCATCATTCGCGCAGGTGTCGGCGATGGGCCCACAGTAACCGTACGAGCCTTGGTTTTAAACGGTGACCCGCTCGGGTACGACCTGGAATGGACGTCATCAAGGAATTGGGTGGTGTATGCATTGATGGTGAGGGTAGGGCACATTTCGCAAAAGCGGGCCTTGCTCTGCGTGCAGCTATGAAGCTGGAACAGCCTGATTTTTGGTGCGGAATTCGACCAGCGCACGAAGTCCTGGACAACCTCCTGGAAGTGGTCGGAGGAGCAGCCATCCGGGAAATTATGCAATAAGGTGCCAGAATACAAAATTCCCCTCGGAGCTCTGCAGAATACGACAAGGAACTACAAACTTTGATTAGTAATGGATGATTCAGAGAAGGAATGGGGTCCCCCAAAGTGCCTGATCCCTTTTACACGTGGACCCTTTTACAGCTTCGCGGACGTATGCACTGAAAAGTTGATGGAATGGCGGCAAACGAGACCTAATGTATCTGTATTGGATCTTCACAAAGCATACCTTCAAGTGCGTGTACACAGATCACTATAGCCCTATCAAACGGTGCTCATCAAGAGGAAAAGGTATTGCCTAACCCGCATGGGATTTGGACTTTGTGTGGCGCCATCAATTATGCAAATGAGTGTTGACGCCATTCTAACTAAGGATGAGCGCATTTATCGGGCATCGTCTGCATATATTGATGACTTGTACGTGAACGAGGAAATTGTATCTGCGGCGTACGTGAGGGAGCATCTCTACAACTTTGGCCTTCTCAGCAAGGAACCGAAAAGGCTACGGGATGGCGCACGGGTACTTGGTTTGTAGGTCTGGGAGATAGATGACGTTCTGTAGGGAAACGAGGAAATGAAACCCCGAACATGCCGTGTATTGTTACACGACGAAACGTATTTTCCTTGTGCGGAAAGTTAGTTGGACACCTTCCTGTGGGCGGCTGGCTTCGTGGTGCGGTGGCATTTACTAAGCGAAGAGCCTCTGACGTCACCACTGGATGGGATGACGGAACTCATAACGTCCCTCTCAATACAATGCTCAAAGAGGTCCTCACCAGGGTGCACAAGGAAGACCCAGCGCGGGGCAGATGGTTCGTCGACAGCCAGAACCTTAATGGGTGGGTTGATGCAAGCTCTCTCGCAATTGGCGTATCGCTGGTTCATGATGGAACGGTGGTGGAAGACGCTTGCTGATTTCGCCCAGAAAAGAACTCCCAGCACATAAACCTGGAAGAACTTGATGCAGTTATCAAGGGGATAAACTTGACAATCCTTCGGAAGACGACCACCCTGCGACTATTCACGGATTCTGCTTGCGTCCATAAGTGGATTTCAGATACTCTCACCGGGAGGGCCAGAGTGCGAACCAAAGCCACTAGCGAGATGCTCATCCGACGGCTGCTCGACACGATCATGAAGCTGGTGAACGAATATGCGCTGTCAATAGAGGTGTCCCTGGTCAAATCCAGCCTGAACAAAGCAGATTGTTTGACGAGAGTACCTCAAAGATGGCTTGATGCTATAAGAAAGACTATTGAACCCATGCAGCACGCCTGCGCCGCTTCCGTATGCCCCGTTCGATCTAATCACATCAAAGAAGTCCACCAACAAACCCGGCACCCTGGGGTCAAGCGGACCCTATATTTCGCTAAGTTGGTTGAACCAGGAGTACATAACGCAGACGTGAGGAAAGTAGTCAAAGACTGTGTAGCATGCCAATCCATTGATCCAGCACCCGTTCGCTGGGAAAAAGGAAAGCTGGGAGTGGAAAGCCATTGGAGCCGGCTGGCGATGGATATTACTCACCACAACGGCGAGGATTTCCTGACTGTCATTGATTGTGGTCTATCCAGGTTTGGGATATGGCGCATGCTGCGCCGGCAAGATGCAGTCATCATCGTCCGTCAGTTAAACAGTATTTTTCTTGAACGTGGCCCCCCAACGGAGATATTAACCGACAATGGCGTTGCATTCACCAGTGAGCAGTTCAGAAAGTTTGCTGATGGCTGGGGAGTACACCTGAGGTCTCCATGCGCCCACGTACCGGGGCAGTCTACCTGTATAACGTAACCCAAAAGGATAATATTTCATCCTCTACAGCGCCGGCTGACACCTTGCACATGTATCACGTCCCGAACTGGAAGTACCCAAAGAGAAACTGAAAAAAGGGAATATCTTCTGGATTAAGAACCCGCGCGGCAAGTGTATGAAGAAATACAGAGTTGGACGCGTCACTGAGGTAATGAGCCCACAGGCAGTGCGAGTCAACATTATGCTCCGTCACGTTAGAGACCTACGGTTAGCAACGCAACCATCACTGGACGACAAGAGCGAGTCAGAGTCATAGAGCAGTTAGGCATCGCTCTGGCTTGCAGCAGCCCCATCGGACAGTGACTCGGATATCAGCAGTATCCCAGCGGACGCGATGTTTCTTGACCCTCAGACCGCGGACGAGAGCACAAGCGAAGATTAGGCTTGCGTTGTCCCCCATCCGAAGAAACAACCGGCGAAGGCGATCGATGCCTTCCTGCCATCTCTGTGATCATTGGATCAGGTGGGGAGTGTAGAGAACATGAAGGGGGCTTACCTGCGAAACGTCCTCGTGTTTGTCTGTCCTGTGCGCTGCGGATGAAAGAAAGGAATTCAACATGGGGTCCATGAACATTTATTACATACGGTTAACGCAGAGTCTCGCGAAGTCTCGTTGCACGCATGCAAATTAGGTGTGCCTCGGTATAATAAGAGCGGACACTTCACCGTCTCATGCGACTCGGTGCGAAGCAAGTGCACGCGTAACGAACGGACAGAGTGATTTGCGACCTTTGTTATTACTACACCGCTCTTATATTAATAAAAACTATTCTTTATAATGCTTTACCCGAACAACCGCGTTTTGTTTCTAGTGTCTAGCCACCATAGGTTTATGTATATATAAGTTTACACGTACCCAGAACAAGACTATGATCCGAGTAAACTATATTATGTGGAGTTGAACACTCAATAATACATACGTCGACTCTTCTAATTAAGAGCCGGTCAATATAACTCAGGAGTAGTATTGAAACGGTGCCGCGTCTAGATGCCCAAGTTTATATTATATCACAGGGAGTCATATTTCTGAATTTATCGATCAGATCAATTTTATCGAGAAATTTGGGAAGTGTTTTAGAATATTAATTTGTGTTAATCCCCTTAGAAGGAGCACCGTCGTGAGTTAAATCGGAATCCAGGACCGCGTTCGAGTCACCCGCTTAGATAACCACTCGAACAGTGTTCATGAACAGATTGATGTGCTGAAAGAAAGGAGAACGCACATTAATCGAAACATCTTATATTTAGTGGTAACATTATGAACGCAAAGTCTTCCTTTTTACTATATGACACAAGTACGGCACGACATATCTAATGTTCGCTTCACTAGGCAGGTTCCCCTTGAGTTAGAATTGAACTACCCTTAATAGGTATACACATCTTTTGACAGCGCACTGAAATAATCGCATTCATCTAAGTGGATTACCTGAATACAACATCTATCGGCTCCAATTTGTTTAAGGTCCTCCCATAACGGAATTTATGAACACTTGTCTTTACTTCCCAAACAGTCCGATTTGCTGGAATGAGTACCCCTGTTGTAGCTTAGGTCTACATTTCGCCATCGAATATTAATTGCGACATGATGTCGATGGCGATGGCTCGTAACATAGAATATTCTACGACCTGAAACTGATGAGACGATCCGGGGAAACATAACCAACATCCAAGATCTGTCTTGGTTTTGCTGCCCTATAGAGCGACGGCTATAGTTTAAGGTGACCTTCCCTAAACAAGATTTCCGTAGAATACAGAAGTTCGGTCCTGTAAATATGGCTAGAAGATATGTAGTGTTGAAGGATAAGTGTGCGTCCTCTAGAAGTCGCCAAACAGCTTTCGCTACGTCTCTGCGTCGTGCTATCGTTAATATTTGTTCTGCATCGGGTAAATTCTGAGGTTCGTCTACTGATTTTCCCTCCACCTCAGTGGGGGCTAATAATTTATTCAAATCACTCCGCCTGTGACCTATTGCTCTTACACAAGTATTTACACTGATTATACCAATGTTTTCTATGGTGACATGAAGTTAGAGATGTTTTATTTATCTTTTCAGTAGAAGAGCTTCTCTAGCATTTATGGTTAGAAGACGCAAGAGGAATAAGGAGCATGTTTGTGTTAATGAAAGTAGATGCGGTGGCATTTGACTGTTTAAGAACAGCGAAGGGGGGAGCATTCTAGTATTTCAAGGGGGCAGAAGGTGTCCTGTATAGAGTTTGGTGTGGAGTAAGTATTTTCTTGTTTCAATGACACAGCGGGATAATTTGGTACTCCATTTCCTTTATAGCAGCAGTGAGAGGTGATCGCATCGGTTCTATGAAAAGGGCGAGATGAAGTAAGTGTGGTTTCTTTTTCGGACATTTTGTGATTGGTGCGTTTGGAGGAGAGCGGGGACCGAGGGTTGTGTCAGCTCTTAGCCTCTTATTTCTTGTATTTTTTTACGACCTTTTCTTTTCCTGAGTCCTTCGACATATTTATCTGCTCTCATGCATGCATATTGTTCAGGGTAAGTTTGTCATGCCAGGTCCCGCTCATCCTCTTTCCTCTCATGTTCGCACTACGTAGGTCGTGCTAAATGAGAACTCGTCTTTGGATTAGATATGAGGTTTTATAAGTGCCTATCTTTGTGCTCTAATCTATTGCCGATGTTAAGACCCAGGTAAGCCACTAGTATGTACGTGGGTTTAACAATTGGACCTGTATCCTTTTTTTGTTGGGCCATTTTATTGGTAGGTGCCACCCTTCACTTTATGTCATCTCCTATTGTTAAATCATTGGGGACTTCGAAAAACGCCAGCTTACACAGTAATAATTCAAATGGGAATATGCAGAGATGCTCCTAGCAAGATATTGATGTCATGTCTCCGTATTTAATTAAGTATCCCTCTAGATGGTCACCGTCTACGTGAAATGGGACGTGAATACAGAGTTATTTTGTAGTTGCTATTACTAGGCCCAAAATATAATCTATGATTATTATTTCCGTCTATGACAACGACCGACATTCTTTCGTTATTACAAATAAGGTGATCCACGATAATATAAAGGCATTTAATAATCCGTAGAGGTTGGTGCCCTATTGTTACGATAAATTTCGTGACTAGATAACTATATCCTCGCTTTAACCTTTTGTTGTATCTCAACAACAAACATGGGTGGCATCTTTTTTTATATTTCCTTGGGCTAGGCAGTTAAATCAATTCTCTATCTTATGTAAATAAATGCACCCATTTTTTGGCACGTCCATGAACTATTTGCCATTGATAATCACTTTGGGTTGTTTTCTCTAGCCAACACCATGGGTGGGTGTGAAGTCTCGACCGACCCTTGTAAGTCTCCAATGCATGCGGGTAATATGGCATGTGGGTGGGAGTCGCCATAACTGAAAACTTAAAACAACGTGAAAATTAAACAACTTATCAAATAATAACACGCATACAAAAAGTTACCTTTTAAATAAACCGGAACTATAATAATGTGTGAATAACCGTTACCAATAATAGTTAACACAATAAATAACAATCAAACTAGCAACGATAACAACAATAGTAACAAGCGTAGGGGACATATTTGGAACACAAACCGATAAAAAGACCACGAGAAATGTTGTGACTGGAGTAGTTACAAGTATTCAATTGCTTCCCACCGCAGCAATATGTGACACAATATCGGAAAGTTGGAGAAGCGTCAAGCTAGCACCCCTATAGAAAGAGCACTCTGGAGTAGCTAAAGTTGCCTTAGCAGCCCCGTTGGCATTTCCCAGTCAGGGCGCCCCAGGCAGTAAGCTATTAACTTACACCTCCCTAAAGAGAGGAGGCAAGGCTTGGGATGGTGCACCCCATAAGACAACACAGGACAGTATACCTCAGCCCGGCAGATAATAGGTCACCGAAATGGACCAGTTCCTGCCGGACTGATTGTCAAGAACGAATCTTCGACTGGTATCACTTTACCCCATCCCGGAGTCCTCAATCATCCCCAGTTACTGAGAGACTGCACGGGCTGGAGTAGTTACAATATACAGACGCATGTGCTTCTAGTATTTATAGTAAGCGGAAGACTGTATGTAATGTGCATAGGTAGGTACCATAACAGCACACAACTAACCTTACCTCTTCATGAATCACAATACTGTTTACGTTTTAGATTGACGCTGTTGTGGGTAGGCTGATATTATATGTATGCCAGAAATGTCGTATATGGTACCCATTAGTTCTTACTTGGGGGAGGTGTCAGTGTTGTCCGAGAGTCCTTTCCTAAGTTGATTTAGGTATATTATGAGAGAATATTTGACCTTGCACTATGTAAAACATAGTTCCAATTCGTGTTCGTATTGTGCAAACAACTATGCCTTCTTCATTTTGCAGGATTAAACTTCAGCTTCATAATTTTTGCAAATTACTTTTGTTCTTGCAGACGTCTTTCCATTTTTACAAGCATCCTTGACCTCTATAAAAATCAGATTGTATATAATCCAGCTCTTTAAGTGTTGTCCTGAGTGCTTTAATTCTAGACTATTTATTTGGAGGGGGAATATTTACACTTAAAAAGAGTGTATTTTTAGGTTTGACATTCATCCTCAAGACAACCCACCTTATAGTTCCCAGTCATCAGCTTTTCTAAGACATATCTGTACTGCAGCTTTAGCGATGTTATCTCTCTCACAACTCACTCGAAAACTACTCTCTACATTTTCTCTTCACTCTTGAATCAGGTGATTATTTTTATAACCTTCAAATTGTAACCAAATAATTTAACTTGCTTTTTTCAGTTGTGTGTTATCAATTTGAAGCGTGAATTGTTTGTATTAATAGATTAATGTTTATCAGACAATTTATTTTGAGGTAGTTTAAAGCATGTTTAAGATTAAAACGAACCCCTTCTTCAGATTGTCTGATTCAGTCGTTCGATTTTTTTCTAGCAAAAAAATGTAGGTTGGTAACTAGGTGTTGCTGTAGCATCAAATATGTGCAAAATAAATTTGTGGTGTTTTTCTTGATACGTGCATGCTGATTTTTTGTAGTTCCGAGTATGGTAACGTTTGCAATGAGTTCACCCCTGAATTTACATTTCTCACGAGTCACTGTTTTAAGTATTTTGTTGGGTTCGAGCATGGTCGGTTTATCCAAGCTTGTCCATGTATTTAGAGTGATTATCGCCGCGTCAGAACAAGAATTTAGTTATTGTTTCATATTTTCTTCTGGAGTTTTACCTGTACGTAGTTTCGGATATTTATGCCATATTGTCTATTTGTTTTTCTAGATAGAACCTACCTATACTTATCTGTATCTGCTTCGCAATGTGTACGTTCATGCTCGACTTTATTAAATGTTAGACAGGTTTTCAAACAGTATGGGCAATCGATAACCAAATAAAATTATCAACAAGGTTTCAGTAGTTTTGTTAGAATGGATTCTTTTGTGTATAAATGTGAATATAATTCCTTATTTTTGTTTCAATTGTTTTTTGTAGAAGAGTTGAAATATCATTTCTGACGTGTATTACTTTTATGTAAATAATTCCCGACTCTTCAATATTTTAAAGTGTTGATTCACACTTACACATCTATGACAGTCTTCAACAAATATATGTAGTGCAAAGTGGCTCACTTTCTTGCCGTTTAGAATTCTACATTTTATTTTAGAATCTCTAGCTAAAAAAGAAATTCATGAATATATAACATTTAAAGTTATCTGAGGTGAGTTCAGCTGGTTTGAAATTGTCACAGTCTTTAATAACGATTGACGCGAAAGTCGAATTATTGGGGTTATCTTTTCTCATTAAGTTCATGCCTTTCAACCGTTCGTGACACAGGAACGTTTAAAGACTATATAATATTTCTAAAAGTTTAACAGTTTCAAAAAACAACAAAGTCGTTAGATTTCGATTTAAAATATAGCCCACGGATTTGTTATAGTAGGTTGTGCCTTATTTTGAGAGCAGCAGGCGAACTTTGTTAAAGTCTTCCCAATTTTCACAATCTTTTTTGTACTGATCGTAATACTTTCAGAACTATTAATCCAACGTGTTTTTCTCGTTTTGCAAATACGTACCATCGTAAATGTAAATTGCAGGCAAAGCGGCATATTAAGAAAAACAAAATCGTTCTCGTTATTTTGACTCCTATTCGACATCGTTTGTAATGATTCTTTGTTTTTTTTAAATAGTGCAAGAAATTTGTATACGATTTTTAATTGGGTTCTTCCTGTCTCTCTTCAATGTCTTATATTTATTCCAGTAGAAACTTTTAAAATATTTGTTCATTTTTTGGGGTTTTGTTCCAGAAGTCTTTCTACCGTTCATTGGTGCATTTGGTATTTACTTAGATCTGTCATGGTTAATTTAGAAAATTATCCGTTTTAATTGTGTATTTATAGAATACGGTTTTTAGTAGTTTTTGTTTCTTTCAGATTACGTTTTAGATTACGTTATATTATGATTATGCTTTTTGTCGACAAATAAATCGATTTTATATATTTTCGATAGTTTTTCACGTCAGAGTAGAGTTTACGGGTCGCACTTCAGTCAACAGTAATAATAATATGTTATTCCCTTCCTGGGGTTGAACCATTACTTTTTGATAGAAAAGAAACAACAATGTATCCTTTTTTTTAATCTGTAGAAACGTATTACTTTCCCTCGAGGCGACACCACCTCTACTTTTACAAATTAGAGAACTTGTAAGTGATTCGTCTAAAAATAATTTTGAAAAAAATAATGATAATAATAATAATAATGAAAATAATAATAATAGTAGTAGCAGTAGTAGTAGCAGTAGTACAGGGTCAGACATGACCCAGCATTTAAAAAGTAAAACCATAACATCGTATAGAAAATAAAAATACGAACGACATTCATGAAAGCTATAAGAGGGCGGACATGATAATTACCTTACAAGACAAAAAAATAGTTGCCAACTAGAACATTCCAGCATCAGAATTAATCACAGGACTAACATCTAAGACGCTAAAGGCCTATGACAATTATTTTAAACTTGCCTGAAAGTTAAATAGAATATATAACGCATTACGAATATTAATGTAATACTTATTATTATAGGAGCGCTCTGAATACTTCCGGGAGAAACATTCAACTTTATAAGGGATTCCAAACAAAAGGGGGAATACAACCCATGGAACTTCTTACAATAATTGAAGTATTAAGAAAAAATATGCGTGCAAGAAAAAAGGCGATATAGAAAATTAACAGTATGAAAGTTAGAATAAAATTAGAGAAATTTACATATAAAGAAAATATTATAAGAATCAAAGGGTATGAAACTCCCATGAATCCAAAATCTGAAACTTAATGAAAAGTAGTTGGAGTAAGTTAGGTTCGTACATACCATAAAAGTCGTGATGCAGGTTAACATTTCGAAGAAGTATAACATTATATCGAAAGTGGAGCGCAATACACACCCATACATTTGTGGCACAGGTAAAGTATAGGAACCTAATTAAAAGAAAATGCAACACTGATCGAAAACGACAGAGAGATGTTTGATATAGATGACTGAACGACGATGCAGAGTGCAGGTTTTATATCAGATTTTTCGTTCCCACAGTTCGATTATCTAACAAAAACTACGGTTCTATCCAACCAAGTGGGGTAGCGTTGTGCGTAAGAAGCATACTAGTTATTTCAACGCCCCTGCTGATTAAAAAAAATGTAAAAAAAATATCATGTTTAGGTGCGAGTAAAATAATAAAGAAAATGACCTTTGGAATATCAGAAAAAAACTTTAAAAAGACAGATGAAACTAATAAAAAGGAAACATAGTGTAACAGTAAAGATTGATGGCTGATTAAACAAGAAAACGTGTTTATATATATATATGTATATATATATATATATACATATATATATATATATATATATATATATATATATATATATATATATATATATATATATATATATAAAGAAATAAAAGGAATACATGTACATAATAAGAAATTACTTGGTGCCAGTTTGCATGACAGTTTATATAGCATGATTGGTTACATCGGTCCCGAATTATCTATATATATATATATATTTATATATATATATATATATATATATATATATATATATATATATATATATATATATATATATATATGATGGACTCTCCCGTCGATTGCGACGTATGAGGTTTTAACAACTTTCATTTGTGTTTAGATCGTTCATGACACCTGAGTCCGGCAAGAGACCTGCAAGGAAAGTCGCAGACAGTGCAAGAGTGTGAGTAATCGGATGCCAGGTGTGGAGCACTCTCTCTAGCTTTTCGCCTAACTCTGGCAGTTCTCATATTATCAACACAGGTCTCGTTGAATCTCTCCAGTCCAATGCAACAAGCTGCTCGCCATGTCTTCCTGTCTTTTGTACAGTCTTCAAAGTTTTTTTTTGGGGGGGGGGGTACTCCAATTGCCGTCAGCGCATCTTTCAATTTATCCTTGTACCTCAGCAAGGGCCGACCAACATTCCTGTTACCACAAGCTAACTGACTGTACATCAGTGCTTTAGGTATCCTCCCTTCGTCCATTCTTGCTACATGACCAGCCCATCGCAATTGAGACTGCAACAGGAAACCTTCAATTCCACCAATATGGCATCTGTTGTAAAGATCGATGTTAGCGACTTTGTCCTTCAAACTAAGTCCACATATGGTCCTAAGGCAGCTCCTGTGGAACACATCCAATTGGCGAATGTGATGCCGGTAAGGCGTCCACGCCTCACATCCATAGAGAAGACCTGTCAATATTACAGCCCTATACACATTGATTTTTGTCTTCAACTTAATGCCTCTGCTACTCCAAAGACGATGTTTCAGCTTTCCGAAGGCATTTGCCGCTTTTGCAATTCGGTTTATGATTTCATCATCAAGTGAAGCAGCAGAATTAACTTTGCTACCTAGGTAGGTAAAGTTTTTGACATAGTTCATTGGTCTGCCATCCACTTTGAGTTTTTCTAATGGAAATTCATGGACAGGCTGATTTTGTTTCACTCCTTGAACTTGTTTAGGGGTAGGGCATGGTTGATGGACCACCTCAGTCTTCTTTAAACTGATTGTTAAACCAAAAGCCCTACATGCACCTGAAAATTTTGTCAAAAGATTCTGAGCTTCTTCAAAAGAAGTCGCGACCAGGGCAGCATCATCTGCAAAGAGAAGGTCCCGAATGATGGCTTCTCGAACCAAGGTTTTGGCTTTAAAACGCTGATGGTTAAAGAGCCCACCTGTGGTTCGGAATTGGAACTTAACACCTGTGCTTTCATCAGCGAATGCGTGCCGAAGCATCACCGAGAAGAACAATGCAAACAGCACAGGTGCCATCACACAACCCTGTTTCGTACCGTTGGTAACTTCAAAAGGCTCTGAGGTTTCCCCATTGGAAACGACCTGTGCTTTCATCCCTTCATGAAAGGAGATTATGACATCAAGCATGTTGTTAGGGATTCCAAGCTTATGAAGAACTTTCCAAAGTGCTACGCGACTGACCGTATCGAATGCTTTTGTCAAATCAATAAAAACCATGTACAGTTCCCGAGTTTTTTCACGAACTTTTTCAGCAACTTGACGAAGGGCAAATACCATGTCGATTGTACCTCGACCAGAGCGAAAACCACATTGGGACTCTGGGTAAATCTCATCAATAAGATGTCTGATGATCCTGTTCAGAATCAACCTTGCAAGAATTTTACCTGCAACAGAAAGCAGAGATATCCCGCGATCATTATCGCAAGAATTCCTGCTTCCCTTGCTCTTATAAAGATGCTTGACATTACTATCCTTAAAGTCCTGTGGGACTCCACCAACTTTCCATATCTCCACAAACAAGATGGTCAGTTTTTCCTCGAGTGCTCTTCCGCCATGTTTGTACACCTCAATGGGGATGCAATCTCTGCCCGGTGCCCCTGACGATAGCTGTTTTTTAGCTTGAGATACTTCCTGAACTGTAGGTGGAAAAGACAGTTCCGGAATTTCGGGATACTGCGGAAGAGAGGAAATGATGTTTTCGTCAGTCACCGATGCAGAGTTAAGGACAGTTTCAAAGTGCTGCTTCCAGCGCTTAAGGATAGCAGATTTGTCAGTTAGCAGTGTTTCTCCATCCTCAGCAAAAACTGGGGCAGAACCATTCATTTGAGGACCAAAAACCTCTTTCAGGCCAGAGTAAAATGACTTAGAATCCTTCCTGTCGGCTGCGTCCTGAAGTGCCGCAGCCTTGGATGACCACCAAGCCTCTTTCAATGCCCTAAGTGCCTTCTGAACTTGTGCTTTGTGAGCTCTATACGCCTTCTTTTTCACTGTGGAATTTTTGTCATCGAGCCATGTTTTGTGGCAAACATGCATTTGGTCGATAAGCTTCTGCACTTCAGTGTTGTTTTCATCAAACCAGTCTTGATGTTTCCGCAAAAAGAAGCCCAAAACCTCAGCAGACGAGTCATAAACAGCATTGCGCAATGAATCCCAAGAACTTGAAACGTCACTATTTACCTCTACAGAAGCTATAGCGACCGTAACTTTTTCCTTCAGCTCATTTTGTGTATCTGCCTGTTTTAGGGGCAGAACATTTAGGCGTTTTGGAACAGAAGACTTTTTCACTCTCCTCTTATCTAAATGGAAGATGGTCTTGCCGACTATAAGCGCATGATCTGATAAACAACAGCTACGATGGAAAGAGCGTGTTATCTTAAAATCTCTGAGGTCGCGCTTTCTGGTAATTATGTAGTCAATGAGATGCCAATCTTTTGATCGGGGGTGCATCCATGATGTTTTTCGACAATGCTTTTGTTGGAAGTACGTGTTTGTCACACTGAAGTTAAATTCTTTGCATAACGTCAGGAGTCGCAATCCATTTGAATTCATTTTTCCAACACCATGGTGACCCAGAACACCAGCCCATGTTTGAAAGTTGAGCCCCACTCGAGCATTGAAGTCTCCCATCAAAGCAACCTTATCCTTATGCTGAATTTTTGAGATTAAGCTACGCAAATCATTGTAAAGATCAGCTTTGCATTGATCTGAACTATTCATAGTAGGGGCATAACAGCTGATAAGTGTTGCGAATGTGTTGTTTTTTAGTGGAAGTCTTAGGGTCATAATACGATCTGAATGACTTACTGGGAGTGTTGGAAGTGATCTAGCAATTTCCGTCTTCACTGCAAACCCTACGCCAGATGGACGTTGTTCGTTTTCTGGTTTACCAGCCCAGAAAAACGTGTATCCACCTTTTACCTCACACAACTGTGAGTGACCAGGCAGACGCGTCTCACTAAGGGCAGCAATATCTACATCATGTTTCCTTAATTCCATTGATACGAGGGCCGTTTTCCTTTCTAGTGACGCATCACTATCCTGCAATGTGCGTACATTCCAAGATCCAATGTTTAGCTTCATAAATTTCTTTGTTTTCTGACTGCTGTATTGGATAACTAGACAGCTGCAGTAGGCTGACAAGTCAAAGAAGGGCATGCAATGTTTAGGGCTCCTTTTATCGCCCCCTCCCTGAAATAGAGAAAGCAGTGCTAGTCCTAGATAGGCCTGCTTTCACTGGTGGAGGACACGAACGGCACAATTGCCCAAAGGTTTGTGCCAAACGGCCATCACCCACCAGCCGCCACTGTGTAGAGCGCCAGCTAGAGACTTCCAGCAATATCCTTTGCCTGTCCCCGTCGCCTTTACTCTCTCGCCAGTGGACCCAGAAATACTCATGTCGATTTTAGAAAAGCTGCTAGAAAACCCACACGAATGATTTGATTTGAGTGGTGAAGGCTTGTGTAGGACCATCCACACTTTTTGGAATTGTTGATTGCACAAGATCGGTGCAAATGAGTGCCACAGAAAAAGTAAGCAACAACCCTCAGGTTATACATCAGAGTTTTCCATCTCCTAGATACCTGCCTTAACAAAGGCTTAGGGGGCATCTCTCCTAGTGGGTTAAACGCGCCCCCAGATACCAAACTGGAAATTTCCCTGATCCGGCGCCATATACATATACATATATACACACATGTACATATACAGAGAGAGAAAGAGAGAGAGAGAGAGAGGTTGAGACAGACCACTACCCAGTGGCAGGGGGTTAGATTGGTGAGCGCCGGGACATATCTGCATGCCAGCAGGCCCTGCACACTGCACCTCTGGGGTTCTAACCTACTCCGAGATCTCTAGTCTATTAGCCTGGGGCCGCAAAGCACCCAGTTACCATAGTGTACCACGAGGAGGTCAGACTAGAGTCTTGTCTGGGGATAGGCTATATACCAGCAGGGGAGGCTTACTCACTCGGCTCCCTTTTCGCACAACTAGTGGGCTATCTGGCGGCTAAGCGAATAGCAAGAGTAGGAAGCCCATGCAACTACAAGTACGCTCCGCTGTAGCACTAGACGCATCACACAGACCTGTGGATATCAACTCCACCACACTATCAATATATATATATATAAACGACGACGTTAGGGACAACGCAAAGAGCGTGCTATTTGGAAACTTCTAATTTTTCAGGGGTTGACATTTCAAAGTTAAAATTGATGAACACTGTAATTAGCAGTAATGAATATGAAGACGTTTCGTTGTTTAATTAATGGACGAGTTATGACAGGAAATAAAACAATGTATCCGTAAGAACAAGCTGAAGAACCTCCCACACGGGTATTTCTAGTCTTGTTACAGCAATTGAAATGGCATTATATATATATATATATATATATATATATATATATATATATATATATATATATAATTATATATACACACATATATATATATATATATATATATATATATACATATATATAGAGAGAGAGAAAGAGAGAGAGAGAGTATTGAGTAGTATATATATGTATATATGCATGTTTACTTCTTATTCGAGTTTGTCAAATCCAATACAGGACTGAATCCCATGATAATTGAAATTCACCGTGCCTCAAGAAATGTGTAAGATATACGTCGGTGCATTGATTGATTTCCGATTAAAACATTGGCATTACGTGTATATTGAGAGTTCTATTTTGTAACTCCTAAACAATAAACATATTTTGTTTCAATTCTCTTATTTTCACATGATATATTTTAATCGTAATACTACTCAATAATATTTACGGTAATATAAATAGCAAATAATGAAACATGAAAAATATAATTTGACCGGTTATGATGCAGCATACAATCCATTGTTCTTTGGTTTTTTACAGTTTTAATTCTGCAAAATTATAATTATCAATGTATGCAATATATTATGTGATAGCATATTAATTAATTCATACTTAGTTGTATTCTATTAAACAATTCACTGATTATTAATAAAAAATTACTTCGGTGTTAATGGACGAACGTGGAAGACTGAAACATCGTTGTAAAGAGGTACTTAATTTAGTATGACTAGTAGTAAGTATCCGTCCGTCAGAGTTGAGCATGAGTGATGCATCCTTAACCTAGTTGTCCTGGGTGTCTGTTTGGCATGATCAGATTTGAATGTTGCTGAAGAGACCAATGCGTGATCGGGGCAGTCACCGTTGCAAAGTCTAGAAACATGCGTGGTCTCTGGACTGTTCGCATTGATTCTATCCTTTTAGCGTTCGCGCTTTGCTGCATCAATGTGTATCAGAGATAAGGCTGTAAAAATGAGAGACACGGCTGGTGTTGCGATGTATAGCATTGTTTCTAACGGGTAAGTTACTTTTTAGAGCGTTTTAAATTTAAACTCAAGCCGTAAAAAGGAGTAAAAAATGGAAAGAATATCGTATGACTAATAGCCATATATAAAATGTCGCACCTTTTGATATCACTTACCGTGATGTGCCAGCTACTTAATACGGTAGATACGCTATAGCTGTGGTAACATTTTATACGATTGTAAATACTGAAATGCTCTACTGAGCAGATTTCCAACACATATTTAATGCGGTACGGTCGGAATAAATTGTCATAGAATACTAAATTTAATGGCACACTTCGCTACCACAAAAAATGTCTGTCCGATATATTGTTCTTTGTAATTGTTGCCCCCAAACAAACATATCCATATGAACCACAAAAGAACAAAAGGGCTCGATATTTGTATAGGTCAATGTAGGTAAGGCTGACATAGACTTTGAGGAAATGAATCTCATTTCTTACGAGTGATCAGACAGACAGGTTGAACTCAAGATCTCAATAACACGGCATTGGCTTACATGGGCCTCAGAGAGAAACACACACATTGGTTAAAAACACGAGGACGTGACTTGTTTGTCGCGAACGAAGAAACGTGGGGTTTAGGAGTGTCTGATCATGGATTTGAGCCGAGACCGTCGTCGCAAATTATGTGCTAATAATTTGAGCATATTTGGAGAGCGCTGAAGTTAATAAGTTAAAAGTTACTAAACATTTTGAACGAAGGTATAGAATTAACAAGTAAAGATAGACGCTATCTCTGTCACGTGTTCTATCCAGAGACAATTAAATATTAACCTCTAAAAACCGATGACGTTATGACTACAGAAATAGATGGAAGATTAGGTTAATCAACGTAGCGACGACGAGATTCAGAAATGGAAGAGTAGACGAATCACAGCAGCGCTGAGGAGAATTGACAGACGAAAACAAAAGTAAATTTTGTTTTCCTGTTAAAGTGATATTTAGTCGTCGTCGATTGAACAACAAGAGAACAATAAACGCATGGACACGTACGCTACCGTTAAAAGTAAAACATGTCACTTGTATAAGTATTTGCTTATTAAAGCTTACCAATGATTGTACACCAACACACGTATAACAAAACACTCACTTACCCACAGGTAAGTAAAGTAAAATACGCGAAAAAACGGCGTAATTAAAAAGAACGGACTGAAACTGAGTAAACATAGTTTTAGTAACGTTTAGTAACGTTTAAACATAGCCATAACGTTACAAATACGTGATGTAATGACATTTAAGACCAACTGTCGTCCCATGAGGGCATTGCATAAATTGGATTTACCACATGTGGGGATTTGGTACATGTGGAGTCAAAAATAAGGCAAACAAATTCAGGAGAGAGTAGACGTAACAGTCAAAAGACTACGAAAAGAGAGAATTAGAACATAAGGCGATAGAGGTGACCGGGAAAAACAGTACAAAAAGTAAATGAGTTAGAATCAGAAAGCTAGTTTTATTAATTATTTCTGGTGTTACTTATCGAAGTATTGCTTAGAAATAGTATGAAAAAAAAGACGAACAAAAAGAAGTGAAAATATGTGAATGCAAACAGAAAATAACGGAGGGAGAATGACAGTATATAATAGATAGAGAATACTTGAGGACCGTTGTGTGTAGAACAGCACAAAGAAAGAAAACAAAACAAAATAGTTTAATAAACGTTGTAAACCAGGGTAATTGAACAATAAAAAAGTAGGAAACAATATGACATTTGTGTGCAGACTGGTGACAGGGCGCAATGGACAGCGATCGGATCGGGGAAAGAGAAAAAAAGATGTAACTGTTTTTTTCTGGAATGTGGTTCTGTGAAGGTGGGTATTGTGAACATCAAAGAGAAGGATAAGAAAGATTGCGTACGGGTCAAAGATAGAAGTAGCGCGCAATAGAAAGATTGAGAGAGTGAGAGTAAAACAAAGTTGTGCGTTTTGCGATAAATCTAAAATGTGACTCATTAACAAAAAATTATATTATCCACATGTATGCCATGATAAAGGGCGAGAAGGGATGAGAGAGTGGAATCATGTTTAAAGATAAGTATTAATGCAAGTATATAAAAAATAGGAAAGTGGGAACTCTTTGGCCTCGATAGTATAATATTTATGTGATTTAGGAATTGTGAATGTTGTTTTTCTTTGTAATGCATTCTTAGTACCAAATGTTTGTGTAACATTGAAGATATCATTTTTATTTCAGATGAACATTATTTTCTTACTGTTGTTTTTATATTATATGATGTTGTATTAATGTAATTATATGAGAGAGAAAGCGTGATATTTTTACAGTATTATTGTCTAGACTTTACCAGAAGAATTGACCTTCTTTATGTTGGATAATTATTTAAAACATAGAAATAGTAAACTACTGTTAGTGGATAGGCAAGCTCTGGGTCAGCCAGTTAAACATTAAGGTCGATATATATTTCTTTATGTTTTGTACGATATATGCTCTGTGAGGGACGTTATAATTTTTTTCAGGTAATTTGTTGGTGTCAACTTTTGGATTTGTAGAAAGATCGAACATCCAATTGTCCGTCGTATTGACATGTTAAGTACACAAAAAAGGGTATTCAAGGTTCTTCGTATGGTATTCTCAATGATCCACTCACGGAGGTTGACCTAAGGCCAGTTACAATTGTACACGTTTGTTTGTTTTACATAGTTCACCCCAAACAAGGCAGGACGCCACTGTAGACGTAAGGGACTACTGAGAACAAAGAAAGAAGGTTTGGTGGGTCAACCTAATTTAAGAGCTGCGAAGCGAGATTTCTGTTTACATAAGTTTTAAATTTCTGCATGTCAATACCGTCGGAAAAACAGGGGCAGGGAGTACTAGAGGCCATCAGCACGAAGAAAGAAGCTATTGGAGTAGAAAGCTATCTGACATCTTGGGACCTCCGCAGTGAATGGATGAGATTTAGCTGATTGTCGAGTTGGTCTAGTGAATTTACGTCGACGGAGGCACCAGAGTAGCCAGTTCATCGGAGCATAACCCATTGAAGTATTTGTAAAACAAGCACACGGATGCTACATTGCGGCGATGGGACTTGCGATGAAAGCGAACGGAAATTGAAAGACAGAGGTATGGGAATTCTCTGGTAACCCAAGTAAGTCCGCAATCACATTGATGCATCTGGTATAAATAAATTTAAATTTGCGGTGTAGAAAGTTGGTCCCATCTTTTGATTTTAGATAGTATGCGCTGCGAACGACCCTCCTACACTCAGTGCGTGGATAGAACATATGATATTCGCGTAACTTAGATTAATTGACAAACGGTCGTGTATCTATGCACTAGAATAACACTATATGTATTGCATGGATTGCATACAGTTTACGACGGAAAATGAACATAACAAATTCTAGAAATTATCAACTTTATCTGAACAATTCTGAAAAATAAAAACCATATAAAATGGAAGATGGGGGACCCGATTCACAGAAATATATACATGCCAGTTAAACTGTATAACACGCGATATACTCTCCAACAAAAGATGAGAAAACAAACAGTAGATCTACTGGATACAATATAGTTAATCTGACTAAATCAGAATGCTCACAGAGGTTTGACTGACAAACACACTCTTCCAAACTTCTATACACGTGTTTGTTATTAACCACAATGCACGATGTGTTTACGTAATGTGCACCTATCTATCGCCTAAATCAATTGTGCGCCCGTTAATTTCTCAAATGAAATGTGTGGCTATATTTCTTTCTGGGTGAATAATTAGGTAAGTCATGTATTTCACAACTTCTCAGCCTTACTATATCTGCTATTTATTACTACTAATAGGGTGACTAGTGACAAAATAAACAAAAACAAAAGAACAACATACCACAAATATTAATAATGATAATACTAATAATGATACTAATAATAGAAGTTATGTTTATTAGACAAACGCACTGTTGTGTGTCATAAATAATGTCAGTAATATAACACTAGTTTTGTCCATACTGCCCCTATTCTTATTAATAGTCATTCCACTCCGACTGATATTATCACATTCTCCATTTCAAATGCATTTTTCTTTCATTCAAACATTTATTGATAACGTTTCTATCATAACATTAACTACAACTAATCAGGGAAAGTGTTGTATTCTTCGAAGCAATTATTTATATTTAATGAGGGTAATATATGACTCTTGAAAGCATTCACACCTGCGTTAGAAACCGGCTGCGTTTTGATACCCCCATGGCAACATCTTGCAGCGGAATCAGCTTCAATCGCGAATATGTCAACAATATAAGTACAATTGAGTATATATTGTTAGCATTGCTATAGGAAAAATAATTTGCCATGTAATTTGCAGCTAATTCTACATTGTAGGTTTCACTTTTGAAAGGATTTAGCTTACATATAATATGTATTAAACACAGATTCGCCATTGGCGTCCCTCATCAGTGATTTTACAGAAATAAAACACGTTATATAATTATACCGGGAAGACACCAGTTAATTCCAGCTATTCTACATACATCCAGGTTGATTGCAACATGAAATTAGTATTATATTCGAGTGAGTATTTTTTTATGAAGGCACATTATGTGTGTACAGCAAATGTGTTTACAAGGCCTCAATCAAAGTACTTATAAAATGCATAAGTCCAACACCCTGACATGCTGTTCCCGGAAGCAGAAACACTGACAAAGAATGTGGTGGTATTTTCTTGAAGAATGCGACGATGATACACATACTACGGGTGACCGCGAATACCACTATTAGTTGTTGAGATGAAAACTCAGTGTAAAAGGTAAAGTTATATTCTATTGATTATAATGCTTAGCAGAATTAAGGCAGATGTCATCCTTCAAATAAGTAGTAATTCAAGTTATGTTAGGAAACATTTATTACATAAATAATTCCACGTTGCTTTTTCATACTTCACATACATATTTAAGGATAAAAATGGCGGTTTACTATAACGGTATCAATACTCTGCGTCTTTTAAGCAAGTTATATAATGTGGACCATTTGAAATTATGCTACCCTCCAAAAGAGTCGAGTTCTTCAAGAAACGAATATCGTTTGATGATCAGTAACACAAAGAATTAATATAATATTAATGTATTAATGGAAGCCCCTCTACACTATTTAACGTTTATTTTTTGTCATACACCTTTTACATTTCAATAACTAATTCTGTTTTCCTGTCGAGTCGATTATAAATAGAGCGACCTCACAGGCAGCAACTGCTAGTCTTGCGCCTACTAATTGTCATAGCATATGAGCATAAATAACAGGCAACATAGCACCCGGATTTTCTTTAATACCCCTACCGAGTGATTCGATAGCGAATTGCTTTGACAATGTCTCTTCCATTAACAAAAATCAATAGACGTGGTGCTTAAAGAGTGCTTTTCTAATGTCTTTGCGATAGGAATTAAATTGGCGACTAGATTTTATCATATTTATCGCTGAATGTAATGCAAAGTGTCAAACTGACTTAAGAGAGAAAGCAGTAGTGTGTGACTCAATGCATATTTAACTGAAAATTGAAATATCCTGAGATTTCAGATAAAACTGCATCGATTGAAGAGAGGGTGGCTGTGGGCATTATTCCGACAAACGTCGTCAGCGGCGACATCGTTGAATTTATTTCATAGTACATTATTCATGAGAAAATCGGCTTCCGCATTCCTAGACGTATGCTGATGGTTGCCATGTGGGTCCGAACATTGAAGGTTCGAAACAAATGGTGTGTTTTGTTGCTTGCAAGTTGGCTTAAAACATTTCTCAAACTATACACGTATACCTGCTTGTTTCTATTAATCAAAAAAACTTAAACTAACACTTTTTTTCAAAATATGAAATGAGATTAAACAAATATAATGCATTATTAGTATTCTTCTTTCAGTTTTACTTAATCAATATAACATATATATATAAATATATATATATATATATATATATATATATATATATATATATATATATGATGGACTCTCCCGTCGATTTCGACGTATGAGTGCCCCATCAGGGGCTGCCCGCGCGTGAATTTGTAATTGCAAGGGTTGCGCAATATTCAACAACCGCTCTCCTGAGTCGGCATTGCTTGATTCCAATGGCAAGTAGTAATACAAAACGACTGGAAACAATGCCGAGATAAGCGGAGAACAACGTGATCGTGCCGTATATATATATATATATATATATATATATATATATATATATATATATATATATATATAAACAAGTTTAGTAGAGTTTTAGTGTTCATCTGTCGTCATGTAAAATATCGTTTCGTTTCTTGGTGTAATTTCTAGTAACTTCCTACCTCACTACGTTTGTTGCGTGGTCCGATCACTCTGGAGTGAAGAATGGGCAAACACAGATGAACAGTTTAAAAATAAAGAAGTGTATTTACACTAAATGTAATAATAGAGAAGGAACACAGAAGTAACAAGGGTGACGTCACTAGAAGCAAAAAAAGGATGAATGGATAGGACATTGAAAGGCAGGATGCTGACAGGCACTAAAAAGGGAGATTGAGAAACTGAAGGTGGAACGATGAGGAGGCGCTGCTGGAAAAAGCTGGAGCAGGCGTTGCTAGAGAGAGTCATAGCAGAAGTAGGAATGTTGGTTTTGCGTTGCAGAAGTGCGCTGGTGCTACAGGAAGGTGAAGTAGGCAGCTAGACTTGCAGGAAATTGGTGCATTAGTAGGCTGGAACTGACACTACAGGAAGCTGGTGCAGGGACAGCTGTAAGTCAGGTTATGGAGCAGGCAGTAGCAATGTCGAAGGTTCATCGCATTAGTAGTCTGTTTTAATAGCCCTGGAAAGGGCTGCTTGATTGCTGCTATTGCTGCTCCTGCTGTCTGCTTTCATTGCTCGATGACTGGTCGGCCCAGTCGGTGGTAGATGTATCATTACTCTTCGGCGAGATCGCCCCTTTGGCTGAAGAAAAATAAGTCCGCGAACACGTGTTTTTTCGCAGTCAGAAACTCACTGTTTCAAAATGTATAACTCTGTGATTCACCTACTGAATCCGAATTTCACTGCGTCTAAACACCACAGATCCATCAATTAATCTATTGTTATGTACGCCGAAACACTCGCAGCATCTGACAACACAAAGGAGCATTTCTACACTCAGCTGGATGGCACCATCAACGCATTTCCACATAATGAAGAGCTGAGCATACTTGGGAACTCTAATTCGCGTGTATGTTGTGACAACGATTCAGGGCAAAGCTGTCACGGTAACTTTAGAGTAAGTAAATGCAATGATGGTAAGAACTCTGAACCTACCATTCTCTCTGCCTTACGAACCCATTCTTATGTTCCTAGCCGCATCACAGAGTGTCTTGGAGACATTCCAGGTCAAGAGGCAGGAACCAGCTTGACATCATTATTACAAGACGAATGTACCTCAACCATTTCCTGATCTCCTGAGCCTACCATGTGTACATAGTGATACACGGCATTCCTTAGTATGCAGTAAGGGTAAACTAAAACCCAAAGAGTTCTACTGCAGTAAACAGTAGGGTATTGCGCATATAAATATTAGCAAGACTCAACACCTAGACCACAGGGCGGAATAAAAGGTTATGTTTTCCTCCACGGGCAAATGAGATCACATCCCCCCCCTGTATCTGAAAAGTGGGAAACACTCGAGAATGACACATACTCTACAGTTCTCAAATCCTTTGAGAGGAGGACAGGTTGTAAACGCAATGACAGGTATGATGCAAACTCTGCTACACTCGACTCTCTGATTGAGGCAACATGTTCATATTTGCTGATGTAGAAGGCACACGAATCTCCTACAATGCTTACTGCATTGAAGTCTTCCAGAAGTTCAGATCAAAAAGCTGCCCGAGAAGCTGCGAACATCTACTGGGTGAACCCATCCAAGATTATTCAGAGGGCGGCTCAATCAGGTAACATGAAAAAGGTGTATGACGGGGGCAGGAGATCTACTCAAACCACAATCAACAAAACTTCACCAGTGAAGTTCTAGTCGGGTAAACCCATACTAGACAAAGTAAAACAGCTTGACAGATAGTTAAAACCGTACGCCGAGCTTTACTTCAGGGAAAACTTAGTCCATCAGTCTGCCATTGATCGCCTCCCTTTGATGCATGATCTCGACGAGCATCATTCCATACAAGAACTATAAAGGGGACGAGACAGACTGACATTAGGAATAGCCCCAGGAACAGAGTATATTCCAGCAGAGGTCTTAAAAAAGTTTAAAACTTCGTTTGAGCTCCTTCATAGTATTTTAATACAGTGCTGAAGATAGAGCCCAGTGACTCAGGATATGACAAACGCAAAACTTGTTTAACTTTACAAACACAAAGGGAAACGCAGTGGCTGAAACAACTATCGCGGTATATAACTGTTGAGCTGCGTTGGGAAGCTATTCGCACGCATAGTACTAATGCGACGGCAAGTTATTGCCGATCGAATTGGCCCGGAATCTCAATGTGGCTTTTGTTCAAAGAGATAAACCATCGATATGCTATTCGATCTACGACAGCTTCAAGACTAGTGCAGCGAGCAGAAATAGGTTCTGTATTTCGGTTTTAAATCTAGTGGACAAAGACTGTCTATCAAACAGCCTCCTGCTAACGGTATGTCCGCAAACACTTCTCAGCATAATAATATCCTTTCACTAACATAATGAGCACTACAGTTTTACGGCGACATGTGTGGGTTGTATATATATATATATATATATATATATATATATATATATATATATATATATATATATATATATATATATGTATGTATTTGTTAAATTCACTTAAGTCGATGTTCGCAGAAATTAAGGGGGCTCTTGCTGGGGCTTACACATCATCTCTATATAGGATACATAGATATTCAAATATTACATTTAAGGTTTTCATTATCCGTCAAACGTTAAGTTTGTAAAGAAGTTGAAAACATTAGTTTTCCTCTAATCACCTGACGACTCAACTATGTTATAGTATATCTTTCTGGTGATCTCTTGGGCTTACGGGATTCCTGGACAAGTAGTTATATTGTCTGGTGGAATATCTAGCTAATTGCTGTTACTTGATGTAACGTTACTTCAAGAAGATGCACCATTTCTCGTATGTAGCAGTGTATAGCCGTATCGAGGGGATATGGTTGGGGGCTGTGAACACTATGTGTATTTACATATTTTATAAAGTGTTTCTTGTAAGGAAAAGTATATTCATCATAGATTATTCTGACAAACTCTTGTACAGAGAGATCGAAGACACTCGGGAATTACGTCTAGTAAATAATCAAAAGTCCACGTATGTATGTAGGTGTCTGTGTGAATGCGTTCTTTTACGGGACAATAGCAACCCCCATATTTTTATTTTTATTCTTATTACATTTTCTATTTTTCTAGCAATTGCATTGACAACATATTAACTGCGCGTGAGATAACTCTGCTTATTTTGCGCGTCTATAAGTGCTAATTGCTGTTTTGTCGCATTGGGAAAAGTTGTTCTGCTTTCATTGTTTTCTTGAAAATATTACAAATTCTTTTATTCTGTAATTTTCAATTTTCAACTATATTTTTACACTTTTTGATGTTCTATGTTTGTTTTAGTGAAGCATTATGTTTCTTTTACTTTCGACTTTGTTTGTTTTTCTTCAAAATATTGTTTTATCTTAACATCTTCCAGTTTACTCTATTGTTAATGGTGAAGGCGCCTCAATATGTGCGTTGCAACTTTATTTTCCCTTTTATTCGATAGGTCTCTTTCTGTTTTTATCTGTTCAAATTGTCATTCCGCGTGAAATAAATTTACGCGCTGATTATTGTTTTTAAACCCCTGTTTTTCTTTTATCATTATTTCTTCATAAGGCGACTGTTAAAAATGATTTTTTTTTTTTTTTTTTTTTCTTGTCTGGTGCTTCGAACAGGCGTGTTCAGGCTTGCTGGTTGTTCAACTCGCCCTGGCTGATGTGAGGATCCTGTGAGACAAAGGAACCGCACCAGCATGTGCTTGCATGTGCACGATAGAATTGGTGTCGGCTTGCCTGCACGCCGTGTATCCGACAATTTGGGGTTGGTCCGGGATATTAGCGAGGTAGGCATCAAGAGAGCGCTTAAATTGTTCCACAGCAGCATTTTTTATATCCCGAATACACCTAGGCATGGCATTGAAGAGTTGTGACCCCTGTACAGGTAAGCTCGTTTCAAAAATGGTTCGTATTTTCCCACCAGTTTTTAGCGAGGGAACAATACAGTGCCTCCCGCGGCGTTCATTGTCTCGGGCTTGAATGTGGCCATTAATGTTCGGTACCTTTCCTTCCAATATCTTCCAGATGTAAATTATCCGGTACCTTTCACGTCGTCTTTGCAGCGAGAACATTTTTGTCTTCTTCAGACATGACCAGTAGTTCCGATCAGCTTGAATTTTCCGTAGAAAGGACCACTGAATGGCTTCAAGCTTTTGGATGAGCCTAGGGCTACTTGGGTTCCACAAGACAGAACAGTATTCCAAAACTGGAATGACCAAGGATTTATACAGCGTGACCATTGCACGATATTCTCTGGTTTTAAATGTCCTCAGGATCCAGGCAATGAGGTTCTTGGCTTTTTCCACAACTTTGTTTATTTGATTGCTAAAAAGACAATCACTAGACATAGATACACCGAGGTCCTTTACTTCTTGCTTTATGTTTATCATTTTTCCTGACGGAGTGTGGTATGATATCTCGCTTTTTAGCTGGTCGTTATTACCATAGCGGAGAAGCTCAAATTTCACGTCATTTAGCTCCATGTTATTGTCCTCCGTCCATTTGTAGATCTGATCGAGATCCTTTTGAAACAACACAGCATCCTCGGGAGACCGAACGGATTTTGTGGCCCTTGTATCATCGGCGAATGACCTGACTATTGACATGGCGATATCTTCATCAATGTCCCCAATAAGGATTAGGAAGATTATGGGTCCCAATACACTTCCCTGGGGAACTCCAGAAATGACAGGTTGTGGCTTCGAGGTTGCACCATCAACCATAACTGTTTGGAGGCGATTACTCAGGAAGGATTCGATCCATTTGAAGATGCTTCCACGAATGCCAAGATCAAATATTTTCTGCAGAACTATTTTGTGGTCAACTTTGTCAAAAGCTTTGGCAAAATCTAAGTAGACAACATCTGCATTAGCGCCATCATCAAGAATTGATAGAATGGTGTCAAACTGCTCAAGGAGTTGACTTAAACAAGATCTTCCAGATCTCATCCCATGCTGACTGTCATTGAACAGGTTGTTTTCATTCATGTGTCTAACTATGTGTTTCCGTATGACTTTCTCAAAAAGTTTAATGAGGTGGGAGGTCAAAGCTATTGGTCTATAATTGGCAGCCACCGACTTGCTTCCACCTTTGTGAATGGGTGTAATAAGAGAATGATTGTTCTGTTTATTTATTTCGAAATTTATTTTTTGTCTTTCAATTACAAAACTATTTCAAATTCTCTCTTTTTTCGTTTTCCTATTATCTCACTTACATAATTTGGGCATTTTATTTCATATGAATACGTCTGTTCGCGAATATTCTTCACAGACCCATAATTATATTGTTATTATTGTTATTATTATATTTAATTGAATGTATTATTATTATTTTTATTATTATTAGTATTAGTATTATTATAATTATTATTATCATGATTATTATCAGTTAGCTACACATTATTTTCTTTTACAATAAACTACTTATTGCTACTTTGAAAATCATATAATAAATGAGACAAGTGTGTATCTTTACAAAAAGACTGCCCAAGACGGCGCCGTTACCTCCTCGTAATCTCCTATATACATAGTATGTTTAAGATGTGATATTTTCACGAAATAGAGTAGATCAACATCGCAAAATAGCACCCCGCGTTGCGCCTTGCTCCGTATTGATTCATTTATTTATTACTTTAGTGTTTATTTAAATAGAGTCGTCATGTTTCTGTTATCTTTCTTAGTCAGAACATGTTTGAGGGATTGCCATCTTAAATGTGTTGAAAACGGCATCCATGAATATGTCCTCAATATTGATGTATTCTCGACAACATCTGAATATCGTTTACTCATTTGGTTCATTTTTATCTTGTTTGGTAAATGTGGCTTTTTATTATGTTACTACTGTTTCAAATATGTGTCCAGTTCAATGTATTGTTTTCGAACAGCCAAAATTAAACCTTTTCATTGACTTTGTAGCATTCCTTCGTACTTTTTCACCACGTCCCTTTTCCGTATGCATTGGCAACAGTCTATCAAACCCCATTTTAATCTTCGTCGCACACATTGCTTGTGCTAGCGTCAATGAAGATGACACATTGTTTGGTGGGTCATCTTATATACCGGCAAACATTATCGAATGGCCATTTGAGTAATTACACCTCATGATTTAAATTAGCGTTTTTCGGAAACAATACACGGACCGTTCTGACTGATTATTGGTACTCGAATGGTACGGCGCGATCGTTATATTCTCTATTACAAACGTTTCAGATATTTTAATTTCACTATACTTGAATTGCATTCAGTTGTCCGATACAATACAGTCAAGGACTACGAAACAGATATACAATTCTTTTAAAAACTTATGGTTACTTCCGTATTTGCTTTCTTATATTTTAATATTTCTGGCCATTTTGAGAAACTGCCCACTAATATTAATTTATAAAAAAACTATCCAGTGAGCCAGAAAGATCTATATTAATCTTCAACCACGGTTGGCCAGTTTTATTGATAGGGTCTGATGTTTATAGGACGCGTATTTTCTGATAAGACACATCACTTGATTTGTTCATCGCATTTTGAAAGTCTTTATCAGTGGTTAGCCAATATTAATAACTTTTTATACAACTTTTGATTCTTGAAATGCTATAGTGAGCGACCTAAAATGAGTTGAGCATTTTTTCTGTAATGCTAAAGAAATTACCACACACTTTATTACAGATTGAATATAATTTCGATATTTGTATGTGTTTTTCTTTTATTTTATCTATGACATTTTTTTTTAAATTGTGGTATACTGCTTTTTCTGTAATTTTTTCAAGTGTAACTTGACACTCCCTTATTACCTCTCACGATGTATTTTATACTCTAACCTCGGTTGGTAGAGAAGCAATCACCATGTCTTCTTGGAGTTCTGCATATTTGTTCATAAGCCTAAATTATCAGTCAGCATGACTGATTGTTTACAATGTGATAGCCTACATTTCATTATGATCATTGAAAAGATTAGTCCCGCATTTCTATAGTATGTTTACAGTATGCGCCGTAAATCACTTTTACTGATCAATCGGGAACAGTGATGTATTCAGTGAACGAAACAATACAATTTAGGTACGGCCAACATTATACTCAATTCGTATTTATTTATTAGTAACTTTTATGCAGTAAGTAATGTACGAGACCAGTGCCGATTGATTTAGCGATCATTATTATATTTTTGGTAATATGTAAGTTTTAAATGTATACGAATTATCATAGTCCAACGTATAGATTTTAGTTCGTCAAAAATAATTTTAATGTGATAATATTTGTTCACATGCTACCTGGCATTCTTTTGTCCATACCCAATATGTTTATGTTCTATTAGATCATTAAGAGGCGCTCGCCAATTATGTATGTTTCGAGTCAACATATTGTTATAATTTGCTAAACTAAGGAAACTTTGCAGTGACGATACGCTTTCAGGATCCAGCATATTATTTATCGCACTCGCTTTCTCTCGGTCTGCTCTTCTACAGACTTGTGTTTATAATTTGATCAAGATATTTATTTTATTTAAAAAAAAATAATCGCAGTGTATCTCCTTAATTTTAAATCCATGTTTCAGAATTATTTTAAGACTTCGTGTACATGCGATGTTTATTGCACGGTGTTGTTTTTGATCACTAGAATTTCATATTAGTCGGATGTTAAAAAATCGTGTCGCTAAGAAATATGCCCATTACTTTTTTAAAAATGCCTAATGTAATCCTATCTTCAAATGGTCATTTTTCGAATTTCTACACATCCTTATTTATATTTCTGCAAAAGTGCTATGGACGTTTTTCGTCCACATGAATATTTGTAAATACGTATCGCCTAAAGCAATGTTTTATTTGATCATTAAGAGGCGCTCGGAAATTATGTATGTTTCGAGTAAACATGTTGTTACAATTTGCTAAACCAAATAAATTTGTAGTGACGATACGTTTTCGGGATCCGGCATATTATTTTTTTATCGCGCTCGCTTTCTCTGGGCCTGGTCTTCTACACGCTTTCGTTTATAATTGGATTAAAATATTTTATTTCGTTAACAAAAACATCGCAGTTTATCTCCTTCATTTTAAATCCATATTTCAGAATTATTTTAATACTTCGTGTACATGCGATGTTTGTTGCACGGTGTTATTTTTAATCACTAGAATTTCATATTGGTCTGGTGGTAAACATTTGGATCCGCTTAGAAATATTTGCATTACTTGCTGAAAAAATTCCTAATGCAATCTTATCTTTAAATGGTAATTTTTCGAATTCTACAAATCCTTATTTGTATTTCTGCAAAGGAACTGTGAACGTTTCTTGTCCGCAGGTGTTTATAAATACGCATCGCTTAAAGCATTTTTTTTCAAAATACATTTTAAGCGAATATGTCTGATAAACTAGGCAGAGGAGTGTGTTTATCCCTCACTGCCTCGTCTAATTTTGTGTTGAAATCGGCAAAAATACGGATCTCTTTACTGTTATACGTACACTTTAGCGATGCCAAATGGCTGTATTCGATAATACACCAACTGTGTCTAGTCTGTTATAACTGTTTGTCAATTTTATTTAATGACGCGCATAAAAATTGTCCTTTATTTAAAAAACGGGCAGAATATTTGATTATAATAACATTTTTGTAGTCATGTTTTACATCTTCGTGTCCCACCAGTACACACCCCATGAAAAGCTTTATTTAAATTATTTATTTAATTTGTCTGCTTCAGCATTTACTGTTGCCATATATTTCAAGGAGGAGATTATTAGCATAATCTATTATTGAAACTTATATATCTTGATCATGCCGAAAAGGTTTCAATTGTAAAGTTTTTTTATTTAAATGTAACTTCAGCTATTAGCTCGAACTCACCTTTTATTTGTTTACCAGTGACGTGTTTGGCTAAGTTATATTTTCATAAAAATTGGTTTTCAATTTTGTTTTCGAATTTCAACATATATTATCGGAACATCTGTGCCTATGTCACGTTGTAGCTTCATTTTTTATTCAATATACTTCATTTCAAATACCTTCTAATAGTTTACACTTCCTCAACTTCAGCATTTTCAATAATACTTCTTAACATTTTATTATACTATTCCAATCGTAATTAAAACAATTCCATTTTATGTAAACATTATCTTAGCAATGCGAAACCGGCAACAAAAACACGGTTTAAAAGTCTAATTATTTTTTATCAATTTTTTTACTAAATAATTTTCTTTTTTATTAAATTTTTGGTGAATTATTTTCTTTTTTGCTATTGATTTTCTAATAAGAATAATCCGATGTTTTCAATGTCTCTTTAATCTTGGCAGATACAAATGAAAGATTAACAGTTCTCTGTGATATGTTAAAGTGTGAACTCACCTTCATTCGCTGGTAAAGTAAAACACCTTATTTTTATTTATGCATCAATATTCGATACTAACCCTGATTAGATTATGCTTTACAAATTGTTAGCGTTCAACTTCTAAAACTTTAAATCATCGCATTGTTTTTACCAACGCAAGTGAAACTAGTGTAGTCTTTGTCGGCATTCCTTGTGAGATTCGTGCATGTTCTCCTTTTGTTAAAAATACATTTTCGCGATAAACAATTTAGTTAATAAGTGTACAACATCAACAAATGTAACATCACTCGTTTTTGAGGCGATATATGATTGATGAATCGGTGTGTTAATTGTGTCCAATTTTTAAAATGGCTAATGGATCGTTTTAAAATATGTCCAATTAGAACAGTTTGTTCTATAATCGTCACTGTAACGCCTGAAATACGAAAAGAAACGAAATTTGGTTTTCAGCATGTTAATCAACACTATCGATAGCGTTCCAAATGGCGTTTGGTGAACATGCACTTTAACCTTTACTAGTATTACCCCGATTAGATTATTCTTCTGGTATTGTTATGTCTGAAAACATTCTTCTTAATATCTGTTCATTTGTTATAGTTGCAATTTTGTAATTTCTGTTTTTTCTACATTTTGTTTCTCAGAATTTCTCTTTTAATCGATACTATAACTCTTGCTTGTGTCTGAACATTTCCAAACTATCGTTGTAAAATTCTTTCATTTTTAGTCACATAAGATAGGCTACCGACTTTTCCAAGTATATGTGTTCATATGTGATCATAGTTTTTCTCACGCGACTATACATTATTTACTAGTTATCGAAATAAAAATGAGCTCGGTCGAACTTATTTTTATGTACCTGATTAAACAATAAAAAGAACAAAAAATAGACCTTATTTTCGGGTTTTCTTTTTATCTGTGATCGAAAGATTTACATTTCTGAATTTCGATTAGAAATATTGTGCGCCCTTCTCATGCAGGAGTTTGTGTTTTTCTTTGTATCCAAGTTTTTGATAGTAGAGTTGTTTTTTTTCTTTTCAATACATGAACACTTACATTTTTAAAATCCAGTACGGATTAAACTTCTTGCTGTATTCTCTTAATTAACAGTTTTCCGAGCATACAATTTAAGTTTATTTTAAAAAAAGCAACATTCCAGTTGTAGCGACATAAATCCTAGTTTTCGTTGTCAATGCTGTATGCGACATAACTCCGGTGATTTTGTGTTTGAATAGGTCCGAGCTATCGTGACCAATATTGTGTACGGCATTACTTTGAATCATGTTGGTCTGAATAAGTTCGAGTTTCTCGTCGCCAGTGTTGCGACTTTTAAGGGCCGATATTAAATAAGACAACACAGTGGTATATTTACTACAGTCTACATTTGCATAAGTCTACAATAGTTTGTTACAGAAAGAACGCCCCTAGACTAGGTATATATTTTCGTCTTATATTCCCACCACACAAAGAGTTTACACTATGCCGGAAAGTTGAGAGGATAAAGTCAACGCGCCTACAGAAGGGGCATTCTGACATATTTAAAATACCTTGGTATCTCTGTCAGCATTCCATTGTCGGGGCTGTTCAGATGGTTAAAAATTACTAACTCTCCCCGACTATGTTAGGCTAAGTCTCAGAGGGTATATCTAGAAATACCCAGGAGCAATACGTCAGCCATGCCGATAAAAGGCCCCCGGAACAGTCAAGTTTCTACCGGACTGATTGTCGAGAACGGATTTTTGACTAGTATCCTGTAACCAATTTTCTCTGAGACACATGTGCTATGTAAAGACTGACATTAGACTCCTCTACACATATTGTCTGAAAGAGTCCATACAACCACGTAATAGGATTGATCGCAATCGCGCCATAACACTACCCATGGTAAATAATTAGCATTCTCTCCGTATTAGACTTATTTTTATGCATACATAATATAGAGTAGTATTTTTTTTATTTTTCGTGGGCAATGTGTTAATTTATTCTCTCTTGAAGTTTCTTTTCAGACATCGGAAGTTGATTTTTTAATGCACACAGGAAACTACAAATATTTGTTATTGAAATTCATTAAAATTAACATGATAATATCAATTCTTATAAACGTAGGTATACATTATAGTTAGGAGAGCCACCTTGATCTATGCGTATATTGCATCTTCCTTCAGATGATTTATACATTGGCCTTAGTAAACTCACCTATGATCCACCCTTCCACGCACGAAGCAAAATTAAGCACTGCTGCCTAACAGGAAATGCTTAATTTGTAAATCTACATACAAATAGTTTTGAAATACATTGAAATAGTAGTTTGACATGCTGCTAAAAATGTTGCGGGGAGTAATTATCGTTTAATTTGCGTGAGATAAAACTTGAAAGATCTCTTACATTTTGGCAGAAATAAGAGCAAACACGTAATCGACCCTCTAATCTTCGTGTGTATCTTTGCACAGGAAACAATATAAATCTTAGCACATAGTATTGCTATTACTATCCATATATTTTCTATGATAATTTATTTAAATTCTAAGATCAAAATCCGTCGATTGCAGCACACCTAAACGTACTTTGCTCGTATATGTTTAAATAACTGTCAGACTACGATACTGACAAACGATTTTATATTTCTGGTAAAAATAGGGATGCTCTCTCTTCTAAGGTCAAAGCTAATTATATATTCTGATTAAAAGAGCCTATTTTTCGCGCAAACACATTATTCTTTTAACATACACAGATAATATATACACATTAGCTATTTATTTAGTTATACGAATATTACTTGGCTAGTTATATGAAGACACGTCTCCGTCAGAGCTATAGATAGCAAAACCTCTTCGGACTAACGCCATTGTCTTGCGACTACATTGTGTAGAAACATACAAAATGTATTTCTGAAACAACACGTGATCAACGAATAAAAATAACAATTCGAATCCCCTAATATATTACAATCACTTCAATTTTACATGAGATTTTTAGTATTTCTTTTTTTCTTTTTTCCTTCCTTTAATTGTGTTGATTTTCATTTTATCAAAAACAAATAGGCCAAAGTCATGACTTAAATGGCCCTACTCGATGTGAAAATAACATTCCTACGAATCCAAATGGGCAATATGTTTCAATGCCAAGAAGTATATTTCGAAAGAATCAATGTGTTTTTTTTTCTGGGGGAATTGTACTTCTTTAGAATGGTGTTTTCTGAGAGTAATACTGCTTCTTCTTAGTAAGCTTATTTTCTAAGAGTAATGGGTTCGCTTTCAATGTAAAATGTCCATTCTTAGAGCAATGTATTCTGAAAGCATTGTAGTATTATACATTGTATTCAGGTTATCTAAGAGCAACGCATTCTGGTTATGTAGGATTCATTAATTCTTGTTATCTAAAGGTGATGCATTTAAGGAATATACTACAGTTGTCCTACATATATAATTATATTTGATAACTATATTTCAAAAGCACAGATCTAGTTGTATGACTCTGTCACTGATCTTCTTGTCGGAGTAATGTTTTAAAAGAGTAATATCTTCAAAGAGTAATGTTTTCAAAGAGTAATGTATTCTAGGAATATAAATGATAATCTTACCGTGAGAAATATATCTGACTATTTTATTCGACATTAAATAACCCACCGATAGTTGATGCAACATCCAAATTTAAGCATCCGCGAAACAATCTAATTATTTCCGACACATCCAACACAAGGAAAACAGAACAATCAAAATCAATTGTTTGTCCAAGCATTCCTTCTTAGCTGACTTAAAATTCCTTTGAACAAATATCGTTCGAATACCGAAGTTTTGTCGTTATTCTTAATTATTGTTTTTCTATTTTAATTGTTACATGAAGTATTTTTCTAGGAAATGTTCATCCGTCTGAAAAATTATTATTCTTCAAATCGCTTTATTTGTGAATACAATGGGCACACATATAATATGCCATAGAGGCAATTATCTATACATTAATTCCAGACAGACATTTCATGAAAATACTTCAATACGTAAATGAAGTATTATATTAATCTTATTGTTAATTTGACATAAACCGTTGCCCTAATGAGTGCCTAACACGTTATTTCGACGAATGTCTTAACTGCAGCCTAAGTGTGATGATGATAGTGTAATTGAACGTTATGAGGTTCCGGTATCTTGAGGTATTGGGAGTCAACCTCAGTATTACTCGTGTGGCACACTGGGGGAAAAAGTATAACAACTGTAATCTTATTTCTGGTTATACTTCAGAATAATCAGACGGATATCATAGACACTTACAATAAAAACGGGTGTTTGGTACCTATATATCACAATAAATATTATGATTAACATGGGGTCAATCGTAAACGAAGAAACGATAAAGGAGTTGACAAATGGCATTGCGTAGATGTGCTATTCTGCAATCAGGCAATAAGTGCGACAATCATATCCTGGTAAAATTAAAGTATTATGAAATAAATTACCAAGAAAATAAATCACCCCGTATAAAATTACAAAATGTTTCTTTTGTCTTAAGACGGTCTTCATTTTCAAAATATTTTCTTTAAATCTATTAATGTTATCACTATATTGTCGCGCTGGTCGGTTTCTTTATCACTCAACATTGATTTACGGGCTGTGTGTTGGTATACCTTGTCAAATGCTCATAGTACGCTTATTGAAGGGAACCCTTTTTAAATTTAAATATACCATGTGTCAGTAATCTTTCTACAATCTACCTTCACGAATAGTATGTATATTTTTGACAATATAACATTATTGTTCGATGCATCTACTCATCTGTAGATTGTTTTTTTTCTATAATTATGTCGTAAGTGTCACGTTAATAAATTTTATATTATGTTAGTAATAAATAGTATGTCGGTATGAATATAGGTATGTCGCCTCTATCTGCAGTCATGGATGTCTTAGTATCTGTTAGTGATTAAGTAAAACTGTTCTATGTATTTTAGGAATACGACTACTTAGAATGCCCATCATGATGTGAAGTACAACGTTTCTCGCTGTGTTAAGGGTAAGAGTCAAATCGCATGTATATTGTCAAACCGGCTTACTTAATATAGACACTTTTCATGTAGCTCTTCCGGGAAGTAATTGTTTGTTATGCATATATACATATGAATAATGGAGAGTTTGTATCTACGTGTCTGTCTGTCAGTATGTCTAAAGCCAAACCAATACTATTTAAGACTTTTGTACTTATCATGAAATAGTATAGTATATATTATTTCAGCCTAATGTACACTCTTTAAATGCTCAGTTCATGGGCATAGTGCAGGGTAGTATCTAATCTGTTGTTATGATATCATCCTCCCAGGCATTACTTCTTCCTTTTTGAAATGTGTGAAGTAGTGTAGTATTTGTTCTGTTTTCATGATAAAATTTTCCCGGATATTACTTCCTCCTTTTTTTAGATGTGGAGGTAGTGCTGTATCTGTTATTTTGTCATGATACTATCGTTGCAGTTATTGCCTCTACGTTTTTGAGATATGTGGAGGTAGTGTCGTATCTGTTCTGGTGTCATGATACCATCCTTTCAGCTAGTACCTCCTCCTTTTGTGAGATTTTTGGAGGTAGTGTAGTAACTGTTTTGTTGTCATGATGTTGGATAATGGTCATGTGAGGCGGGACGCAGGTTGAGTGCCAACCATTTTATGAGACCTTTAAAATCGCGGGTTCAAGGGAGCTACGCTGTGGCGAATACACCTGGGCATAAGAGTTATGTGACGTCACGGGCTTTTCTGTGAGAAACGGAGAGTTTCCAGTCTGGTTTTTGGAAGCAAGCTGAACATACGTATTTCTTCATGTAGTCTGCGAATGAACAGAAGAATGTATTTCCTTAAAAGAATACAGGCGTAATGAAATTTCTTTCTCTCCCCCCCCCCTCAAATGGCTAAGGACGTAATGAACCATAGATACCTAGGAAGTAACAACGATAACGTAGTAAATTGACATTTCCCTCTAAGTTAGTAAAACGTCTCCAAGAGCGACAGAAAACTGACGCCTGAATAAAACTAATCAAAATTTAAAAGATTATTCGCCTCCTGAATCATGTTATGAAGGTGTTTGTTGCAGACACAGCGGACGGCGATGTTCACGGCAGTACAGACGCGAAGAAAGAACTCAACCACTAGACGACATCGAGAGGAAACACACCACCCCACGACGAAGAAGAAAAGGTACGAGTAATTAAAGCGTATGCAACAATGATGCCAACGTCCCAGGCATCACTACCTCCTTTTTTGGTAGGTGTAGAGTTAGTGTCGTATCTGTGCTGTTTTCATGATATTATCCTCCCAGGCATTGCCCTCGCGTCTTTTGAGAAGTGTGGAGTAAGTGTAGTAGATGTTCTGTTGTCAAGATACCATACTCTCAGGCATTACCTCTTCTTTTTTTGAGAGTGGTTGAGTTAGTGCAGTATATGTTATGTTGTCATGATACCATCCTTCAAGGCATTACTTCCTATTTGTTTAGAGTTGCTGATGTTGTGTAGAGTTGGTGTTGTTTTTATGATACTACTCTCCCAGAAATTACGTGCACCTTTTTTGAGAGTGTGCAGGGTGGGTAGTATCTGTTCTGTTGTAATGATATCATGCTCCCATGAAATACCTCTCGTTTTTAAAGTGTGGATGTGGTTGTGGGGTAGTGTAGTATATATTATGTTTACATGATCAGGTTGTTTCTCCTTTTTTGAGAGTTGTGGAGGTAGTGTAGTATCGGTTCTGGTGCTATGATACCCTCCTCTCAGGAATTCCCTCTTCCTTATTAATAAGTGTGGTGTCAGTGTAGTATCAATTATGTTGTTATATTACCCTCCGCTCAGACATCTCCCTCTGTTTTTTTAGAGGGTTGTGCGTTAAGGTAGTGTAGGATTTGATATTTTCTCATAATACCATCCTCCCACGCATTACCTCCTCTATTTTTAGATGTGTAGAAGTTGTTTATTATTTGTTCTGTGATTATGATACCATCGTCTTAGGCATTACCTCATTCTGTTTTTGGATGTGTAGAGGTAGTGTAGTATATGTTCTGATTCCATGACATCATTCATTTAGTCATTACCTCATGATTTTTTGAAAGGTGTAGAGTTAGTGTAGTATATGTTCTGTTGCCATGATCTTATCCTCCCAGACATTACCTCCTTCTTGTTTGAGAGTTGTGGAGGTAGTGTTGTATATGTTCTGTTGTCATGATCCCATCACCCCAAGTATTACCTCATCCTATTTGAGAAGTGTCGAGCTAGTGTAGTATATGTTATGTAGCATGACTCCATCATTCCAGGCATTGCCTCCTTTCTTTTTTGAGAAATGTTGAGGTTGCGTAATATGTTTTCGTTTCTCATTATACAATCTTCTCAGACATTACTTTTTTTTTTCGATGTGTGGGTATGAACGTAGTGTGGTATCGCGTCTGATGTCATGATACCATCAATCCAGGCATTACATTCTCTATCTTTGAGAGGGGTGGATGTAGTGTAGTATCGATTATGTAGTTATGATATCATTTCCCTAGGTATTACCTCTTCATTTTTTTAGCTGTGGAGGTATGTTCTGTTGTCACAATACTACCGTCCCATGAATTACCTCCTCATTTTTTGGAGGAAGTGTACTATATGTTCTGCTTCCATGACATCCCTTTCCCAGGAATTACCTCCTCCATTTTAGAGGTGTGGAGGCAGTGTAGTATCTGTTCTGCTTCCAACTAGCAAAAAAATGCAACCGAAGGAACATACATTTTCTAGTCTGTATAATTGACAAACACTCTATCTCATTTTTCCAGTCACTTGGTTGTAAAAAGGCGTGACGTGCTGTTCTGTGCATGTGCGTTTTTTCTTGGTTTTATAAAGTAGTATTTTCATGTACTATTATACTATATTGATGTGTCGATAGTGCTTCTCTTGATAAATATATTGTAAAGTCCAGCATAAAGTCGCGATACATAGTATAAGTGAACATACATTATTTACTGCTTTGTTACATGAGGACAGAGCTTACTTTGACACCGTCGTTTAAGTTATGGTCAGAGTAAGGGTCATGGTCTAAGTAGGTGTTAGGGTTACCGTTAGTGTTAGGCTTAGGCTGAAAGTGGGGGTATGGCGCAGGGGTAGGGTGGGGGTTAGCGCGAGTCTTAATGTCACAAAGCACTTATTATTTAAAGAACAAAAAACATCTATATTTCGAATTGATTACGAGTGTTATACTTACAAGAATTGCATTTTGTCTCATTGGATTGGAAGACGTGGTAGTGCGGTGTAGTCTGCTTGTTCACTAGATCTTCGACAACTTTTTATTTAGGTATCCTAAAATATAAAATGTACCTATGAAAATATCACAGATCAGATACACTTATCTGCATGGATTAATGACAATGGCGCAGAAATTGAAAATTGTCTGGACTTTACGGACAGTTTGCAATATAACGTATTTTACGTCCTTCATTTTTCTTGTGTTTACTGCTCTACATGTTGCATAAAAGCCATAACAGATACTGATGGTAACTATATATTTTCATGTACATTCTTGTGCATATACTTTGCGCAGAGAAATAATTAACAAATCAGAAAAGTTCAACTCGTATTTTTCGTTGTCTCTTTTTTAACCATTATTAACCACGAAAAGACACATATTGCCACTGACATGTAAGGTGTTACAGTGATAGGGAACCAGGTATATAGTAGATACTTCAAGTAGAAACGTCTGCACCACATTTACAGTAGGACAATCGGGGATCCAAAGAAACGGGTAGGGGATTCCAAAGGTAATTTGTTGGAAGAACGACGCTGTTAGAATTAACATATTTCCATGTTCTAGGGAGCAATACAGTGAAAGAGTGTCGTTTTGCTGCTGGTCGTGTTGGTTGAAGGTAACATAATAAAATCGGTACTATGTGAAACAAAAACAGATACATAAACACGATGTTATAGATCAGAAACGTAAAAGTATTGTGTGTGTAGCTTTTTGATACACAAATTAAAATCAAATACCGATTCCGCTGTATATATTCTTATTTCAGATTGTCATTTTTCTGTGAAGTCAGTAGTTACCGAGAATAGGAAACACTGTATGTAACTTATCTTTCGTTCAATCTATGGCTTTTGTATTCTAAATTGTTTATCGCAAATCGGCCAGAGATGCTAACCAATAACATTGATTGTATCCATACAATATTACTAAGTTAATTTACTATTGTATATTTTTCCTGTTGGAAATATCACCATCGATTGATTAAAAGAATATAATGTGTTTTTTGTATATGGCTCAATTCTAGTTATTCATTAAAACATTCCAATGTGTTTTAAGAAAATCTATTAAAAATGCCGTATCACACTGGTAAGTTATTATCAATCTTGGAAAATATCGAAATACAAACACATGATTTAGTATATGAGTCAAAATGAAAGCAATATTCTATAAAAATGAAGTATTGAGTAGAATTAATATGATGATATCAAAACATGTTATAGAACTATGTATAAAAACATTGTTACATAAAATAAACCAGTATGTTTATATTACATGTTTTGCACGCTTACAAATTGCGATACATTCTTATATATTCAATAACTTCGTAACAAAAAATCACAACAGCTAAGAAGCAACTACGCGTTTAGCGATGCGAATATTATATAAGGCTATTAAGTTGCATATCGATGACGTAGATAATGTCTTATGCAAATTATGGATTGATATAAAATGAGATATATAACACGATCATGAAAGATCAATTACGAGAGAACGAGAGAGAGAGTGAGTGAGGGAGAGCTATGCTGATATTCAGATGCGTCTAAATAAGTCTCGAATTTGTTAAAAATGTTACTGCACAACATATTTCATAATATGTTACAGTGATCAGACAAACACATTAAAATACATTTTGAATACAGTTTTATTCGTATATTTTTCATTTTTTTTTCTATTTTAGGAATGAACATCCCACGATAATTTCATTAAAAACTTACTTTTGTATTTCAAAAGGTGTTACACTGCTAATAGACATAATTAATTATTACTTTTTTTACATTTCCTCTCTTAAGAGTGTATATGGAGCGTTTATAAAATATTTTGTCCATAAACTGTATGAAACGATAATCATGTGGTCAAATTATCCCAGGACCTGCTTTACACATGGCAAATAATCTTTATTAACATTTATATCGGTTGACTAAAAAATATAGTGAATAGAAATGTTATGTGCATTATATTTGTTACTATACGAGGACGCAAATGTATTTGGCCTGGATTCCTAGCGTTGTTTTACCAAGACGGCGAAATGAATTCTTAGAAAGTGTTTCATCTTTGACCTAAAATGGAGAGATGGATATACACATGTCATAAAAGCAAACGACATTGAAATGCACGTGTGTAAGTGTCAATCAATTTTTGTCAAATTGATGCAGAGATAAATGACAGTAAGGACCGAATAGTTCAAATTAGGAGTTGACACTGCGTTGCAATGAAAACTATCCTAGGATGAAAGTTGTACATTTACCCTGTGGTGTGATCTTAGGAATGAACTATGAGCATTTAAGGTGCATTATTGTCAGTGAATACTAAAAGTATTATCAACAGTATTACCACATTTCTATTATTAAATGAGTCAATTGTGTAGATTCAATTGAAATCGCTAAATCAAATCAAGCGTAAAGTTCTCAGATAAGTAGTATAAACAATAAATATATAATCAAGGCGTACATTACTATACACACATTTTAAAATATCATCTAAGTAGAATATCTCTGATTACCCTAGTCGTTCAAAACCGTAGTGTGTTGCCCTGGATGTAAAGTCAACACATATGTATCGTTATATACTTTTTAAGCAATAAGTTCTGCTTATTCTTTTTATACATTTAGTATGATTGAGAGTCAAGGGTATGCTGAATAGTTTAATCTAGAATTGATGTGCAGTAAATAGGTACAAGTAAAGAGAAGTCTATTTTACTATATATTAATGAAGTTATAGTCTCTAATCGGCTCAGATGGCGTGACCCGACAATCTCTGTTGGTAAAACTGTAGATTCTTATGACAAGCACTAATTATATATACACTTAAATCAACAGTATTTTGTGAAGAAAAGTAAATAGAACAAAAACTATTTATCTTCAGTTGTATAATGTAAAGCGCGAACGAATTCAAGGTTGTATGTTTCACAGACTTTATTAAAATGTAGCATACGTATCTAAGTAGTCTATGTTACACAATCTCCGAATATAGACATTTACACACGCATATATATATATATATATATATATATATATATATATATATATATATATATATGTGTGTGTGTGTGTGGGTATGTGTGTGTATGTATCTATGTGCATGTATATATATATATATATATATATATATATATATATATATATATACTAGGTGGATGTAGTTTGATTGACGCATTGTTTAATTTGTATAGAAATACGTAAAATGTAATACGATGCAGAGATGTGACGGATAGACACAATATGCAGTAAAATAAGACATATAATGGTGGAACGGGTTAAATAGTTTCACTTTTAATACAATGTATTCCCACACACACACACATATATATATATATATATATATATATATATATATATATATATATATATATATATATATATATACATATATTTATGTTTACATCCCTACATGTATATGTCTATTTACTCAATGCATCAATGTTACGTAATACTTGTCTAACTCAAGTTCAAATGTGCATACGAAGGTAGTGAAGACGCAGTCCCGCCGCAAATCTGTAATCTAATCACATTTAAAACATGTATTTTTAAAATGTTATTTATTTATTTCTACTTCATTTATTTTTACTCCCTCTCACTCTTTTAATTAATTTATCTCTCAAATATATATATTTTTTCAAACCCTTTATTTAATCCATGGAGGTAGCATGCGCTTGTCCCGTCAGTTATGACTGGGATAATTCTTCAGTTATACAAAGAATTGCGAATTACTAAAGACTTCTCCGGATCATGGCTGACGTAACAAGAACATGTTGGATATAATAAAAGGGTGTCGTTATTAATTCCTGAGTTCGACAGAAATATTCCCGAGTTCGAAGAGTTACACCTGAAGACAACCAGAGATTACAACAGCCGAAACGTTGTGATGATACCACTAAAAATAAGAATGCAGTTCGAAAAGCCAAAATTATACGTATTATCTGGTGTCCGTTTAATATAATTGTGTATATTAACTTTTAATGTATTGGTTTTTAATTATGTATATTTCATTATTCATTTGATTCTTGTTAGTAGTATTTGTTCATTCATCGCTTGTATCTGTCTAATGCTAATTAGAGGAATGAAAGGGAAGTAATTAAGCTAGGTCTGTTTAATAATGATTTATGTCGCTTTTAAATGTAGTTATTTTCTTATTATGTTAAATGTTATATAACTTGTGTATTTTTTCTGTTTTTAAATAATTTTATAAGATGGTATTCTCGCCGACGTTGTTTCAGTATCTTTTCTTGTAAAGTTATTATTATTATTATTATTTACTCACTAGGAGTTATCACACTGGTCATCGTCAGTGGTCACCCACTGCCGACAACCTGTGGTATTCCCTGGAGTCTGAGTGACAACAAGTCTCCTCAGGCCTCCAGTATGCTCCACCTCTTTTCGTTCATCACCGCTGATGACCTTGCGGTATCACAACAGCCACCTACCAACGATTTCCCGCTGATAAGGGCCATTGGTCCCCTCTGGGGCCCGAGTTGCAACAAGCCTTCCCAAGGTCCCAGAGCTGTCCGCGCTCTTCCAGTGGAGGTCTGGTTTTGCGCTTTCCCTCCTCGACCCTCTGTCTATAATTTTCGTGGCGTCAGCCTATGCTTGCGCCTCTCTCGTGCGGTTGTATTTTCCCCGGTTCTGTTGATTTGTGCTTCCATGTGTTTGTTCTCCATTCGTTGCTTATGTGGGTTGGTTTTCTGCATTCGAGGACATTTCTCAGGATTGTAGCTGTTTTGATCATTACTGTCCTTTGTATGGTCTCAGTTATCCCTTTGATTCCTATTTCTCCTAGTCTTTTCTCCATGTTTTTGGGGACTGTTCCTAGTGCTCCTATGATTATTGGTGTTATACTGACTTTCTTCATGTTCCATATTCCTTTCAATTCTCTGGCAAGTTCAGTATATTTGCTTCTCAAATTATTATTATTATTATTATTATTATTATTATTATTATTATTATTATTATTATTATTATTATAGTAGTCCCAAGCTTTGGATGTTTTTAGTTTGACTATTCTTTTTTTGAAAATCAAGTCAATTTTCTTTGACCTTAGATATTCAAGCTATACATTAACAGACAGACCTTTTGCAAAATAGGGAAATTCATTTCCTCGTCAATCTGTTTACACTATTAGTGGTGGTTTTTCGTTATAGTTTCAAGCGTTCCAATTTAAACGGGGATCACCTTTGCTTCTTTACATGTCTATAGGATAACTAATACCCATTTTAGTTATTGATACTTATTTTTTCGTGGTCTTCCTACTGCACTCTAGTATAGAATAGATAGGATGTATCAAATATTTAGCAAGTTTTTTCTTGTGTTTTATTAGAAAGATTAAGTCAAGTGTTTAATGTTCAAGAACTTTATCAGCCTTTATGCGCATATCACAAATAAGTCTGGCATTGTCGTTTCATTGTACAACTGTTAGCTTATGCTCATACCCCTTCTCATTGTAGTCCAATGCATAAAATGTGCATATATTCCAGTATAGTATCTAAGCGACTGTGTCGTGTCTCCATTGTTTATACTAGTTTAGTGCTAGAATAAGGCATACGGATACAATATTTGCTAAGGTTTCTTCCCCTTTATTACACCATCGGCATATCGGTGATTCTGCAGTTTTGTCAATGTATTGTTTGATAGACTTGGTGTAAATGGCTTGTTCCTGGGCTGATATATAAGGGGTATCGGTGTATCCAGCTGTCACTATATCTACATGCAGTATTCTTACAATACACTGCGTGGTGTCTTTCCAAATAAAGTTACACCTGTCTCTATTAACGCTTCATTCTATTTCATCCCAATTCTTAAAACTTCCTCTCATTTCATTTCACAAAGAAACATGGCATTACTCTTATTAATATATTAATATAGACAACCTTCTGTATTCACAACATTTTCAACACAAAGTCGACCTCGGCGACCGTTCTTTTCTTGGTAGATACCACCGATCTGCATCTCGTGTATTTGCAATCAGTCCATATATTGTGAGCATTTTCCGTGTTTTGGTATAAAACCATTTTAGTTTATTTACATTTCAGTCAAGTATGCGGGCAGTATATCGAATGATAGCTACTGCTCTGTCATTGCTAGCACAGATTGTATTTCGACTGTGGAGGAGTGATTCAAGAATACTCCTTACTTTTCTCTCGTACTGAGTTATGACCTGGTTTTGATTGCTTTGTTTTTAATCTAATCCTCCTCTCATTGTATCCATTCATTATCAGATCGGTTGTTGGGATTGCAAAGACATGTGAATGGACACGTTCACCCCTTTTTATAACAAGAATTGCACATTTAGTTTCTCTAAATTTTATTCGTATGTCATCGCTACATAATTTAACCGTGTACATTAGAGTATCAAGTTGGGTTTCTTTCTAACAACCATAAAGTAATCAAAGAATAATAACTGTTGGGATACCTTTCCGTA
>OY744540.1:54028265-54063265 GCA_963556195.1 Sepiola atlantica | reverse complement strand
TGATGGAGGGGTAGAAATCCACTATATCAAATTGGGTAAATTGGCATCTTTGTTTATTTGGGATGTTTTTGAACCAGTGTAGAACGGTGTTAGTATTGTCCAAGAGCCTGAGAATGGAATTAGCTTTAATTGTTTTAACAATATTTTTAATTATTATTTTGCTAGGCTTGCCGATCTCGCTCTTTGCTGGGTTTATTAGTCTACAAGTTGGTCTATTGGCAAAGTTTTCCTTATGGTCCTTCAAAGTTATAAAGGCTTTCCTCTCAGCTAAGAGGTTGGTCCTATATTCAATACCCAATTTAGTAGCCAGATCCGTAGCTTCTCGGTTGATATTTTGGTAGGTCCCTCGGTTAGCTAGTTGGTATTTCTCGGAGATAGTGTTGTTCGTCAGCAGGGATTTCTTTTCTGGTGTCATTCTGTATATATTGTTGGTTTTGACCGAGAAGACCAGTGCATCCTTGCTACGTTTTAGGTTTCTGATGGCTGTTTTAAGAGTATGTTGAAAGTTATTTGGTCGGTCATGGAATACCAAAGACGGGATTATATCTAGCGGGCCTTTTTCGAATTCATCCAAGTTTTGTATTTTGCTCGGGTATTTAATGGATGTGAGGCCATAGTATTCTTTTAATGGCTGTTCCCTGTTGCTATTCCAAATTTTCCATCTCATCTTTTTGACGACTTCTTCAATTTTAGTAAGGAGGGTTCTGGTGTATACTTGATTACTCGGAGTCGGGATATTTTTAGGCGAGTATTTAAGTGTGTATTTTTCCATTCTCTGTGAGTTGTTCTGGTCGTGTGAAATCTCTATAAAGCTTGCTTCTGTAGTGTGGGTAAATCTCTCGAGAGTGCTCGACCGTCGGGTTGTCAGTATACTACTGTACGACCTCCTGGGGGCTATATTCCGTATTTCTTAATTGGGAGAGTTTCCCAGCAGAGTGCTCAATTATTAATGCAAAAGTAGAATTAACTAAATAATTAATAAGAGCATGATATTTATTAATATTAAATAAAGTGTTACAACAACATCCGGACCAAGGTTTCAGATCAGAGAAAATCGGACCTTCATCAGCGGAGTCGTATAGCTTATTTATTTCATCTTTATTTATATTTATTTTTCTTTATTTTTCTTTATTTTTCTTCATTTTTCGTTTTTCTTTATTTTTATTCGTTATTCGTTTTCGTCTTTCTTTATCCCCCCCTTTTATTATTAGTACCTACATTTTTTTATGATTAGTACCATTACGACTTCATAAATTTATAAATGGTGTGACTACAATTTATTTAATTATAAGTTTTATTTTTAATGATTTATTATTTAATATTTTTAGAAATATATTATTACATTAGCATATTATTTCAATATAATTTTTAATTTTATAATTTATATATTTTTTAACTTAATATAATTTTATTTTTATTTTTAACGTTATCTCCATTTACTTTCGATAAGATATATAGCGTGTCTATTAGTTGAATTTGAATACTTTCCATAACGGGCTACGTAATTCCACGCACGTGACAATTTAAACATGCTAGGTTCCCATCTGTCCAACTGTTAACGTTATTCCCATTTAATTACTTGCTTTTTCGATGTACAGCGTTGCTGTTGTTTTGATCTGAAACTTTTCCATAACTGACTACGAATATTCCACGCACGTGACAATTTTAAATCTGAAAGTGTTCCATCTTTCCAACGGACAATATTTTGAAATTCCTGGCGGCTGTTCTCACTCATTAAGCTATACGACTCCGCTGATGAAGGTCCGATTTTCTCGGATCTGAAACCTTGGTCCGGATGTTGTTGTAACACTTTATTTAATATTAATAAATATATAAATATATATATATATATAAATATATATATATATATATATATATATATATATATATAAATATAAATATATATATATGAATATATATATATATATAAATATATATATATATTTATATATATAAATATATATATATAAATATATATATATATAAATAAATATATATATATATATATATAAGTATATATATAAATATATATATATGAAAAAAATATATATATATAAATATATATAAATATATATATATATAAATATATATATATATATACATAAATATATATATATATATAAATATATATATATATATATAAATATATATATATATAAATATATATATATATATATATATATATATATATATATATATATATATATATATATATACATGTGTGAATTTAATTTTGAACATGCCCGTATAGTTTTAGTGTGTTTCTTTATTTTAACGATATAAATTCAGCCAAGTGCCTGGTTACTATTACACATTTAAGCCCCTTAACATTGTGTTTTCTGTTACGGAATATCAATCTCATATGTGTAATTTAATGCAGACACTTTTGTTGTTGTATCATGAAATGTTGTTTTGCCATTCTTAGTATGTTGAATTATGTATTTATGATGTTTTGTTTGGTTGTTTGGTTTTAAAGCATACCGAGCATTGTCGGATTATTTAATGCCGACGATAGTCGTTTTGCTGAAACGCAAAATGCTTTAAGTTCGTTATATGTCCATGATGTTTTGTTTGGCGTATTTGTTTTACGGCATATCAACTCTTTTCTAGTAATTTTCTGCTGAGTGTAGTAATTGTGTTAGGAGTGTTTCTGCTCCAAGTACTTAATATATGTATTTTTAGGGGAGAAGAAAGTCAACTCATAACTCCATTCTTTCATTTTGTCTTTTAGTCTTAACATTTCATGAGCGATATTTCTGTGAAAAAAGGAAAGAACTTTCTGTTTTCTGGGTCGAAATTCATCAATTTATGAGTTTTGGTTGATTGTTTTTGCACCTTGAAGTAACAGTTTTTGTTTTAGCTCCTGACGTCAAGTCGCTTCGTCCTTTCCTGGAGCGATTTTAATTAAAAGAATTTAAATAATTTTAAAGTGTTTTTTTTGTCGTTTTGAGTGGTTTGGTTTTATCAGCATATCAATATCCTATTTAATGGCGAATCCGATAAAAAATGTTATGTTTCAAGTTCAATAATTTATTAATGACGTTTTGTGTCGTTGTTTGTTTTACGGGGTATCAACCCTGCTCGGGCTATTCAATGCCGGATCCCGAACTATGTTGGTGATTACGGTTCATTACATGTTAGATTATTTATTCAGTGTGTTTGGTTAAGTGAAATATAAGACCGGATGTGGACGGGGAACGGGACGCAGATAAGTTGTTATTTTTGCTTTGGATTTTGCAGAAAATGATTGAGTTTTGAAAAGACAAAAATAAACGATAGAACATCAATATTTATGGAATGTCGGGTCATGAAGCGTGTATCTTCAGGCAGATTGATATAGAAGCAGCAAATAACAAAGGAGTGAGTCTACATAACAAAATTATATAATGTCCCATCAAGCGATTCACATTAAAGTATTCGCTCAAATTTGTATTAGCTCAAATTTTGGATGAAACTGATTGTTGGTCATCATTGTATTTTGGTCCTGAAATAAAATTATAATTTACTTTTTAAAATGTTTAGAATCTAACTTTAATTCCAGGTTGGAATTGATGGCAGCCATGTTGGTTTTTACGTTTTTTTTCATTGGACTAAATATATTTTTCTTTGGACTAAATATATTTTTCCTTGCCCTAAAGATATATTTTATTTCAACATTTTATTACACACACAAAAGAAAATATTGAACATTCTATTTACAAAAGCAAGTGTTAACGGAATTTAATGAATTTAAAAGCAAACATAATAAGGACAACGAATACTCGTCGGGAATATAAGAATAAAAACATGTCGCCTAAAAAACGACGAGTAAAAATGTGGCATAAAAGTTCAATTTGATATATGCTAAAAAATAAAATAAATTATAATTTTTGTCACGACAAAATGTACGATTTTATCCCTAAGATCGATTGTATCGAACATTTGGGTTAGTAGTGAGCGAAATGGGCGAGAAAATCCAACGGTCCCTATAGTACAATTGGACCTAAAATTATTTAAAAGAAAAATGACTTTTTTATTCAAACAGAAATAAACATCCTTGTCATCAATACAAAAATAAAATTCAAATATGTGATAAAATAACTTCAAAGACATCTTTAGACTCACTGGCGCATTTGACGACATTTGTTGCTTAATTGTTTTCTGTCCCAAGAAAACTGTCTAATCAAAAATGTTACATGTCGATGTGAAAATCTGAGTAGTTCAAATGATCTGGTTTCATGTGTAACTCTCTCGTTCTTCCCTCTTCCCTCTCCCTTCCTACCCCCCTCCCCCCCCTCTTTCCACCTTGCTCTTCTACCATCTCTTCATATCTAATATACATTCACCAGAAATATAGTTTTAAAAAATAATTGAGAGATTTACTTGAACTTTCATTTCTTTTCCTTTTTATTGCTGAATAAATAACTAATGTTTAAAAAAAATCAAATAATCTTGGAGCGAGGAGCGCAGAGCCATAAAACCATGGTCTTTAGTCCCAAATGGAGTTACTCCTGCTTCACTCCCGCTTCACTTTCGCTGAATATAGAATATCTTCCTCCTCTTTCGCTCCAGCAAAAGGAGCTTGCACTCTCTCTCTCTCTTCCTCATTCTCTCTCTCTCTCTCTCTCTCTCTCTCTCTCTCTCTCTCTCTATATATATATATATATATATATATATATATATATATATATATATATGCGTGTGTGCGTGTGTATATTATATACGTTTGTTTCGCGTCAACTGTATTCATCTCCGAGGCACGTTTATCTTTGTTGTTATACTCTGTTTCTGCTGGCAAAACGTAGTCGTTTTTTTTTTTTGTTTCTACAGCAGTGTTCGGTAGTATATTTTAAACTTTATTTTACATAATAATTATATTGCCGTTGCGCATTTCTTATTTATGGATTTTGTTGTGTTATTCAAGACGTTGAGACCAAAACATGTGTTTCATGAAAAGTAATTAATTCATCTCATTAGGCGGCCCGTTTTTGTCGATTCTCATCTTCACTTTATCTTTTTTTTCTGGTATTATGTCATGTATATTTGTCATCGCTGTTGTTATTATTATATACCATTATTTAAAATAAGTTCGTGTTTAGTTGAATAATTTAAGTTGTGGGTCACTATTTAATAGTTTCCTTTCTTTCTACTTAAACATTGTGCTTGACCGTTTAAAAACAGACTAAATGTTATACCTGCATATTATTATGTATTTAGTAACATTACAGCGTTGCTTATTTCTTAAATAGAGCGTTATACTTGCTTTTATATGTGATTTGGAGCTGGTTGTAATCTCATGGTTTCCCACCTGTTTTCCTTGAGTCATATTATATTTGACACGTTACTGTTTTATATTTGCAGCATTTTCGATTGAACAAAACAGTGAAGTGTATAATATTTTTTAGGTACTTTTATTTACGAATTATTGTTTTTTGTTACCCTAGAATTACCGAAGAAGCATTTCACATCATGTCTTTTAGTATTTTGTGCTGTAGGCATGACGATTGTCGTGAAAAGTGTGCTAGTTATGCATGTGTCTTTATGTTCCATTTACACAAAATGATTTTCATTAGTTTTTCTATCATAGTTCGTTTTTACATAATTTGACAAGAAAACACTTTCCCCCTGAATTAGTCTGAAATTGTGGATTTCAATTGAGCACAAAATAACAATAATAGTATAGATTTTGCTTTAGATCTCTCTCTCTCTCTCTCTCTCTCTCTCTATATATATATATATATATATATATATATATATATATATATATACCAAATCCCCATTATTCATTGTAAATTAGTAATACATAAACTCAGAAATGTATAAATATATACATATTTTCATTTGTTATTAACATGGTAAAATCCAAGGGTAAACTATGTGCTTAGCACAAAACATAATTAGATACATAATTAACATTCATCTTGACAGGCATAAAACAAACATCGGGGTGCTCAAACAAATACATGAAGAAAGTCTCAATTCGGATTAACAATGTTTCCTCTATCTAGAATCAAGCAACTCGCATATTACATAATTTAATCCAGTAAAGTGGCATACCTCATGATATTATGTATCGATATCACCGGGTTATGACGTGTCATAAATAAAACTAAACGTGCATGGATTGCATTGTGATGACAATGAGTATGTGCGTATAAAATTCGCTTGACTGATTTTGGTGCCAGACAAATTAGGTTAAAACTATTGTCCATCGAAGTGTAGCATAACGCCTCCCCATGAAAGGAATAATGCATTCGTAGTCAAAAGGTAGATGCGCGGGGCAAGTATGTGTGATGTTTGGGCAAATACTTCTACATAGAAATGACCAACTCAGAAGGCATTAGCTTGAAACGAAACAGACCATTAAACTATCCAGCCGTAAATAAGACGTGCTTTGCACAAAATCAAGATCGGATTCATGAATGAGGACGCATTATATGCAGTCACTTTAATCATCCAAACGTTAGATGAACTGCAACACATTAAATCCATGCATTATGGTTTGCCTTTTAGATGTTTAAGGTCCGAGCGTATAAACAAAATAAAAAAGTAAGCGCTACACGACAATATATAGAGTTTCTTTAATTTTATTTCTCGTTAAGTGAAAGAACATCAATTATACTTCAATGATTCTATTTTGTGATTTAATATGGACACTTCGACTAAATACTGGAGATATATGTTGCATATTAAAACATACATGGTATTGAAGTACAAAAATATAACAAATCAATCATAAAGAAGCGAGTCTGCTAAATACACAACACAATGCATCGAGAACTCATATGGTGTGTATAACGAACTAACCTTCACATGCCGTTTCGTGAAATTAGATTTTAATCGGATTATACCTTTACAAATTGCTATAATTTAAGTGAAGATACTTTTGAAAATTTTCAAAATAATAGAAACATATGAAGACTCTATGTAGGTAAGCAACTGCCTCCTGATAGCAAAAGTACAGCTAAAGTAATACAATGGCATGTCGCAATGTACGGTTATAAAAATATAATATAACAAATGGAAAACTAACCAAGACTTAGATGATAAAAAAACAGAAGAAAATAAGAAATTACTGAGTGAAACACCTAAGGGCGGGCAGTGGGAATACATATTTTGATGAAGAAATATTTAGATGTATAATTACAGCAGATGATAAATGATAAGAAATACAAGTAGATGAAAGAATAAGATACATATATGTTACCAGGTTAATTATACGAACACATAGTTATATGTGAAAAGCAGACACACACACACACACACATATATATATATATATATATATATATATATATATATATGATGTTTATAATGAACACTAATTGTAATGTTAAGATGTTATAGCCTTGTTTTATATGTTTTTTTTGCGTGTTTGCTTTGTTTGGTGAAGTTATCACTGACCATATCCACACTAGGAAATACATGCACATATCCATTTAAAAAATACATTGGTGTTTGTAGAAACAATTGTATGCTGAATGAAAACATAAGTTTTATTAAATGACATGAATCTACTTATTATAAGAGTGAAATTGTATAAAATTACATGAACATAGTAAAAATAATATGTATTTATATATATATATATATATATAAATGTATATATATATATATATATATATATATATATATATATATATATATATATATATATGTGTGTATGTTTGTTCATAATTAGCTTTTGATCCGTCCAATTATTTAAATGTGATGTATTTTCCCGTATTTATAAGGCATCACTACTATAACAACACATCTCTTAAATGAGTATTTATACTCATTTAATCTCTTTCGAAACCCATTTCATTGAATCATACATGTTTAGATCAATTAATTTTTAAGCAGTTCATATAATTCTGACATGTTAATTCACAGCTTGTTGAATGTTAACTATATATGTAACATTTTCATTAAAAAGAGTTCCTACATTAACATCCCCAATAATTGTATATGTATATGTTTATGAAAACATGCGTTTACTACATGATATAAATCTCCGAAACTCTGTGTATAGACAGAACGGTTCTAAGGAAAAGTATCCTTTAATCGTACAACGTTTCACATGTTGTATCATTGTCTTGGATTATAAGCAGATTATGCTAATAAGTACCCACACCTTTTCAGTTACGATGTTTTTCGTTGTAACTTCCACATTAGCTTTACAGTGAAACGATCGATCATTGGTGTCAGGCGATTTTCAGCTTGCACAACTTGTGCATACATTACCCTTTTTTCATGTAGTATAACGTGATTAGCTTTTGAATTAAACATTCAAAATTTGAAATTAGGTCAATAAGCCTGGCACTGATTAACGTAAAATTTAAATATGTTATTTTCTCAGTCTTGGTTCAGTAATTGTGCATGATTCTCTTAATCAACGAGTGACATGGTCTATTTTAAAGGCTTTCATGAATTAAACTCTTGTCTGATATATTGTGGTTATCAGTATTTAGAGAATTGTGAGATAAGTTTCTATGTGTGGCTAAGGGTTTGTTCAATTTTCGCAATAATTTATTACTGTAAATAGTGCAATCAATGAGACACATGAGCAAGTGAAACATTTAAATGTATATGATACTCTACAAATGACATTGTAAGGGCAGAAATATGTGTAATATGAGCTTAATTAAGAGATATCAATACGTGTATTAGGTGTTTCGGTGGAAAATTACTGCTAAATACTGTACATATACTTTTCTTTTAACACTTAATATTACATATGAATTACCACAGTTTCGTACTATCATAGTATACACATTAAATTCAATTGAATTAATTTGTCTAAAAAATACAACAAATATATATATATATATATATATATATATATATATATATACATGTATCTTTGTGTGGGTGTACTTCACTCACGTAACACAAATATTAACGAGTAAAACTGGTGTCTTTGTTTAGCCCCCGACAACCTAAAAGTAAATAACACGTAACACTAATATGTCCACGCCATTAGCAATAAATTCAGGGAAAAAATAGAGAAATCCCTCGAAAAGTAAACGTGGATGTTCTTTTTCTGTAGTTCATACAAGACAATGATAATTTATATAGTCAAAATTTGATCACAACCATCATTGTTTTTTATATAAATATTTTGTCATCGAGGGTGTACACTAGTTAATATATATATATATATATATATATATATATATATATATATATATATATATATATATGTATATATATATATATATATATATATATACTAGCTAAAACTAGCTGCTCTCGTAGCAACAATTACTGACGCTGTTGTCCTCTTTACACACACCAAAGAAGTAATTTTCATTTAGCATTTTGGTAATTTAGGGGATTTTTAAAAAAACATGATTTTCGTAGTGTTATTTGGTATATTCCAATATGGGGGACATGCACTCTGTGTGAACATCGTTAAATGTTGTTTGTCAGGAAATAAGCAACGAACAGGTCTTTAAGATATTCAATGTCGATACATTTTATTTTGTTTCATCCTAAAATTTGAAATTCATTCCCCATTAAAACTGATTATATAATGCCATGAATAAACTTAAAGGTAGAACGTCGATTGTTCAAATTATTAACTTTTATATTAGAGTAATTCGAAATGGGTACTTTGTAATTTTCCCCATTCATTATAAAAGATTAAAAAATACGTAGAGATTATTAAAGGGAAATACTTTTTTTTAATTTAGAAAGATTAGAGGGCGTTTATTTTTTTCTATAACAAATCATCATCATCATCATCATCATCATCATCATCATCATCATCATCATCATCATCATCATCATCATCATCACCAGCAGCAGCAGCAGCATCATCATCATCATCATCATCATCATCATCATCATCATCATCATCATCATCATCATCATCATCATCATCATTACCAACTTGTAAACTCCTTGACCCTTTGGCTAGGAACATAATGTAGTATCAGTACTGAATGTGCAGGTAGTTTGCATGTTCTCTGTCAGTGAAGAAGAAACCATTCTAGACCGAGATTATTGAAAATGTGTATTCTAATTCAGAGTGTACATTGTAAATGAGCTGGATTCTGCCCACGTTAAATATTGGATTGTGCCTAACTCTGTTCTCGTGGGAGGAAGTAAATAGGAAAAGTAACAACAAATTCATGAAAAAATAATACACGCATGTATTTAATTATTAATTGATTAGAACATATTAATTTATTAGACACTTTAAAATTAATAAATATGCAAATGAGAGGCTGAAAGGATGATAGCATGATGAACGTACTACATACACCGACTCCTCCAGGGCGGGGTTTATGCCTGGGATGATTATATCATGACAACAGAATAGATAGTACACTAATTCTCCCACACACGCAAAACTAGTAATCCTTAGGAAATGTTATCGTGAGGAACGAATGTTTACTTTACGGCCTTCCCCCCCGAAAAAGATGTAATACCCGAGACGAATGTATCATGAAGAAAGACAAATATACCACAGAGAATTAAATAAACGTGAAACCCCTAAATGAAAAATATAGTCGGCCTCTTTATAAACCAAAATAAATATGCTGGCTAAGGAAGAACTATAACCTTCATAATTTTCTTGTAAACAAAACATGTTTATTTTAAACTTGAGTTATCGTTCTTCCTTAGCCAGTATTATGGTGAACGGACATATACTACACTGACCACTCTTTGACAGACGATAATATAACGATGAACAAACACGACCTCCCTCCACCCAAAAAGGAGGAAGTCATTCTTGCGTGGGCAGTCTTATGACAACAGAACAAATACTATACTATCCCCTCTTAAAAAACTATTCTGACTTAATCAAGTCTTAGCGATTCTGGAAGAATTCACCTGTAACCCCCCCCCCCCCTTAAAACGGAGGAGTTAATTTCTGGGAGGACAGTATTATAACCAAAAAACTGTAACAAGAGCCACCGCCCATTAAAAAATTCCAATTTAACTTTTTTCTTTTAATTTAAAAATGCTGATTCACAATTTTTATATCTGGTTCGGTGGCCTTTAGGCTAAAATCAAAGTGTACTATCTTTTCTGAAATATCAGCAATATTTGACAATTTACTAAAGCCGGAAGGTGGAAATGAAAGTCTAAATAAGTATTTAAACATTATCATATTTAATAACATATCTCTATCTTATTTTATTCATAATTATAATAATAGTACTATCGATAAAACGATTGTGTATGTAGAAAACCATTTGACAGTACAAAGTAGAAATGTATATTACAGAATATTAATATATTAAAAATTAAAAATAAATAAATATGCAAATAAGCAAAACTAAGAGTTGTTTGAGTGAGAAGGAGTTGCTTATATATTGGGTGGTTCAATATGTTCGTATATCATTAGAATTGAAAAAATCCTAACGTTTAATATAGTTAGCATAGAAAAAACGTCTTTATTCGGAAGTCGAGTCACTGAAGAAAGTGTAGCCGCCATGTTGAATAATGACACACTGCAAGGAACTATGTTCGTTAAGTTAATTCTCTAAAAACCGGAATTAGTGTAAATGTATACGTATAGGTAGAAATAAAAGTTACTAATAAATTAATATTCTGTAATTTTAAATTGTATATTATAGTTTTATACGTAAGTTTCGTCGATCGTAAATTGTCTGATGTCGCTTGATTGCTTAAAACAAATTCTACATTTTGATGTAGCCCAAGGAACATAAAATAATAATGTTTACATGACTAAGAATATTCAGATAAAAGAAACAAACTGATTTAATATGTTATGTAATATTTTTAATATGAATTAGTAGTGTAGTATCGGTTCTGTTATCATACAACCATCCATCCATCAATAGTATTCTTTTTTGAGACCGCAGTGTACACCTCCAAGGTATTACACCTTTCTTTGAGAAGATAGCTCATGTAGTATATGTTCTGTCACCATGAGTCTATCTTGCAAGGGATTACCTTCTCATTTTTGGGGGGAAAGGGGTAGGGTAGTATATTTTCTATGGTGATGATACTATACTCGCATACACCAACCCATGCTTTTATGTGGTGATTCCAGGTAATAGTCCCTCTGATCTAGAAAGTTTATAGTAGTATCTATTTGGTTTTCATAGTGCCATTAGACCAGCCATTATTACGTTTGAGGGAGAAATCCCTAGGTTTTACATCCTCCTTTGTGGGCTAATGTATTATATTTTTTTTATTCGTCATGATATATTCATTGATTTGAATGAGATTAGTATAGTATATATTCGTCTCTCACAATACACACCTCTCAGCTATAGCTCTGAGTAGTGTAAACTTGATTATGTTGTCATGATATACTCGTCTCAGATACTACTGTGGGCGGTTCGATCATTAAAAAAATGTTATGCTATTTATCTACAGACGAGTTCGTTTCGAGCTCATTGCTTTCTTCAGTTAAAGGATATAATAATATCAGAATGACATGAGGCGCTAACAAAGCCAACTTTAAATCTACACGCGTTCATCCTAATCTCACGGCAATTTCAAATAATTACGAAGTACGGATAATTTAGGAAATATTTTTGCCGATTAGAGCGTAAACATTGAGATAGACTATAAGACTCGACGCCTTATTCAGAGTCTTGTCTATATTTAAATATCTCCTAACAGTGCTCAACTTTAAGTTTACTTAAAAATGATTAATAACAATATTTATAAACAAATATTACATTTTATTTAGCTACAAACGACGTCGTTTCGAGTGCATTGCTTTTTCTAGTGTAGGAACTGATTATTTCTAACGGTCACGATGAGCGAACAATGCCCACGGAACCACCTTTGGATCTGCAGGCTTTCACATTACTCTTTACGCCTTTACAAATCACCACGCAGAAGTGAATATATATTTATGCCGATAACAGTGTAAACATTAAGACAGAGTAGAGGACGACGACTTTATTCGGAGTCTTGATTTATAGCTAAGGGAATGTCTATTTTTAAATATCCGTTTAAATACTAAATTTGATTTTACTTAAACGGGTTTGATAATAATATTTATAAACAAATATAAAATAACATTCAGACGACGCCGTTTTGAGCTCATTGCTCTCGTCAGTCTAGCGAAGTGAGACATTCAAACTGTTATTAAGCGCGAACCCGGTTCACAGATTCACTTTGGATCTATTTGCTTGCACCTTACGCTCACGGCCATTTCAAATCACCATTTTCTACGGATAATTAAAGATATAGTTATGCCAATTACAGCATAAACATTAAGACAAACTAGAAGACTTGACGACATTACTCGGAGTCTTGCTTTATAGTAAAGTGAATTTCTATTTTTAAATATCTTCTAACGGTGTGCAATTTGATTTTTCTTAAAGGGACTTAATAATAATATTTTAAAACACATATTCCATTTTATTTACATAAAGACGACGTCGTTTTGAGCTCATTGCTCTCTTTAGTGTATAGAATTAAAATTTGATCGGTAATGAAGCAACAACCCAGACTTTACCACTAGGCTTACGGATATTACATTACCACGTGGTACAGAAAATGTAATACATATGTATGCCGATTACAGCGTAAACATTAGGACATATGCTATATTGTAACAAGTATGTCTTCTGTCAATAAAATATAAATATTCGAGATTGAAATTTTTTTTTTAAATGGACTGTTTCAATACATAGTGTGGGTGCAGTAGCTAAGCTTTCCCCTACATACACACCAACATCGTCTTAACTTTCCGGCGTGGGAACTTCTAATATTTTTTATTATATATATATATGTATATATATATATATATATATATATATATATATATATATATATACATATATATATAGTAGAGAATGGAAACCTGCCTGCAAAAACCTTTTCATACACTATAAGTCTGCCCTGCCCACAAAAGCCAAATTAAGTTATGCCCATAATGAAATTACCCGAATACAAAATAAATGCTCTTCTGCTGCTGACAAAATATCACACACTAAAAACTTCCACCAAACCCTCCAAAATAATGGCTACCCCGCCCCCACCATAGCCCACCTAAATAAGCCCAAAACACGTAGACACCGCACCCTCGCTAACACATGCTTCTTAAAACTCCCTTTCTTCAGCGATAAGATCACCACCTCCATCCGCAAGGCAATACATAAGGAAAACCTTAACATACAACTAACACATACTGGCACCTCCTTACGCCAACATCTATCTAATAAACACACTAACCACACACCCGAACCCTGCTCCCTGGCCAATTGCCCTATCTCCAACACAGGTCTGTGCCTTCGCACTAACTGTGTTTACAAACTACAGTGTAATAAATGCAAAAAATTTTACATCGGCAACACTACAAGACTGCTACACTTGCGCATAAAGGAGCACTTGAATACCCGTATATCCTCTTTCCACAAACACATAGAGATTTGCTCAAACACTCAGCGCGATATTCACGTCTCCATCTTAGCGTCTGTCAGAAACATCGGTGACCTTAGAATCACAGAATCAATCCTCATCTCCAGATTAAACCCCTCACTCAATCAACGTCACGAGCTCTACTCACCTTTCATTCTATAATATCTACCCCCCATCCACCAACCAACCCCCATATCTAACACTTAACAGAGTCCGTTTCCACCACTTCAATCATTACTCACCTCCCATAATAAACTCACCATACACCCAAACAATCAAACAGGCCCCTCCCCATATGAACTTCCATCCTTACACACTTTCAACCACAAACCAAAAACCATATTCAGCATACTCGTCTAACCCACCAAAATAAGTCACTCCATAACCTAGCATTATTAATTAATAAATCCAAACACATATAGAATGTATACAAATAACATGCAAATATTAAATAAATAATTCATAAAATAAATTAAACAAGTAAATAATAATAATAATAAAAAAATAAATAAATAAATAAAAAAAACAAAACAAACAAAAAAAAAACAAAAAAAAAACAAACAAACAAATATGTAAAGAAATTGATGAATATATATAGATAAACAATTAAACAAACAATAATACATAGATATGTATATATATATGTATATATGCATTTGTGTATATATGTTGTATATATATACTAATATTGTTATACAGATCTCCACCAAAAAAAAAAAAAAAATTTTAAAATTAAAAAATTTATAAAAAAAAAATTAAAAAATTAATTATAAAAAAAATATTTTAAAAAATCCAGAGTTACTCCCCTTTATCTTATAATAAATATCTCAAGTTAATAAGTTAATTCGTTAATCTAATTTGACGAAACTCACAATTAGTAATTAATAACACTTCTTTAATATATGATAATCGAAATCGATAAGTAGATAGATCTAGAATATTTAAAATATGAGACTAATTACTTTAATTTATATTAAAATTCTTAAATTACGATAGAAAGATAAACAAAATAAAAATACGAAGATAAAACAAAGTAAATATTCAAATATAAAAAAAAAAAAAAAAAAAAAAAAAATGATACAATATATATTATCAAAAATAACAGTTTATCGAACACCATACACCTAACCAACATTACACTAATATTCTAAACACCAATCATATATTTAACATAATATTAAAATAAAACTTAACTTAATTTATATTCCCTGTGAAACTGTTTTTTGCTGCGGTCTATATCTGGCAGCCATTTTGTTTTGTATTATTCTCTACACAGTCGGAGAAGAATAAAATATTATTCTTCTTCTGGTCTAATTATTTTTGAAAAAGGGATGTCTTTTCCCGAAATATCAAATAGTGATTTTTAATCACCCGGACAGCTAATACACTCTTGCTGTTATGTAAGAAAAAAAAAAAAAAAAGGAAAAAAAAAGGAAAAATAAATAGTAAGTCTTATATCGTATTCGATTTATTTTTATTGTTTTTGTTCCTTTCCTTTCAACTTGCATCTTACCCGGAATTGCATTGCCCACAGCCTTTCAAAAACTTACTACTACATATATATATATATTTATATATATATATATATACTATAATGTATGCATATATATGTATATATATACATATGTATATATATATACATATATAATATACGTACATATATATACATGCATATACATATATATATATATACATAATATACGTGCACACACACATATATATATATATATATATACATATATACCTATGTATATATATGTATATATGCATATACATATATATATATATATAATATATATACATAGGTATATATGTATATATATATATATATATGTATATATATATATATGTGTGTGTGGGGGGGTGGGGGGTGTGTGTGTGGGTCATATTATATGTGCAAATTCATTCTCAGGGTAATAGCTAATATTATCAAGTTTCAACTTGTAAATAAAACACATTTTAACATCGATTCGCCTGTTCATACATTACTTCTGCTTATGAACATGGCAACTGTATATGATATTAATTTATAAAAAAAGAAAAAAAAAGAATGTACTAAAGTACAACGTGGTATCTACTCATGTTTATAGTAATGTCAAGCTCTGATATCCTGCGGAAAGCAAATATATCTAAACTCAAATAATAAAGAAATGTTTACAATGTATTAGAGAGTACATCATTTTGATATCTGAATTATATTACACGTATTACATTAATATGTGTGTCATCTAACCGGATTTAAAACATTTCTATTGTGTCATTATTTGGTAATTAATTTATTAATTATGTTATCGTAATGTTGTTTTAATTCATTTATACATTTAGTAGATGTGAACTACATTTTAATCATTTACTTTATGCAAAGGTCTCAAATATTATTTAAGTTATGTATATGTTTTTGCGATAATCTACATGCTTCGATCAGGGCGTGAACCACTCATCATGATAATTCCTCGCATGATTAAGAAAATGTACTAATCAAATTTATTAGACTAATCTACAAAAAATATAAGTAACCAAATAAAATCTAAATGTCATCAAAGAAAACGCATCTAAACGTGTGAAATAATTATCCGCCATTTAAAGGTGGAAATAACGAGCTTGGACTATATTTACACAATAATTGGATTTATTAATAGAATATGTTACCTTAGATCTTTAGCTTTCGCTATTTCTGTTGAGATATTTTGGTGGGTGTTCTATTTATAAATGCTTTACAAAACAATTCGTGCCGATAACTAACAACGGTTGTTTATATATACACGATTGTTAAGGCGTTGCTACACAATGTATTATGCTTTTTTAGAATTATTGTTGAACTTTAAATGTCTATTTCTAATTGAATATGAATATATTATTCATGAACGTAAATTATGTAATGCATTAATTGTCTAACCCATCCTAAATGATTAAACGGAAAAGTATTATGAGATTATATTTACTACAGAAATTAAAAGTACCTGTTATTAAAAATGTTTTCTCTGTAGAAAGGATGAGGGATATTTGTGTAGGACGATTTGAATTCCGACCACATTATAATATTGCTGCGTTAAAATAGATATCGACGCGACTAAATTTTGTAGATACCATGAATGACAAGAAAATATTGCAGTTGTTTGAGTTAGGCTACGATAAAAACAAATATCTTAATATATCTTCTATATAATAAAGTGAGCTAGTTGATTATCTTAGATCAATATACTTATTTCTCACCAAAACATTGTTTCATTCTGGTTAGTAATTTTTTGTAACACGTTGGAGCATGTTCTTTAGAAGAATAATATATGCATTCACTTTCATTCAAAAATAGTTATCAAGTACCATCAAATTTGCTATTATTTATGTTTCTATTTTGTTGGTTTTTAAGCGCACTTTATTACCAGAACAACTTACTGTATATTTTGTTTTTACAGAAGGAAATATTTCTTAGAAAATTATTTTATTTATTACTTATTAAAAAAATATTTAGTCTAATCACAATTACTGACGAGACAACATGCACAAGTTGCGTGTTTCATTGTTTGTTATGTGAAATTAACTATATTTGATTATGTTTTATATTCGGTGAATTCCCGATTTTGCATTTATACGTGCGTGACAACACTTGTTTAATGGTCTTTGTTGTAAAAGTAAATTATTTGACGAATTAATTACTGTGTTTTCTGATTTTGCAGAATAAAATATAAGTAAGCATATGTTACCTAAAAATAATGCCGATGTCTATTTGAATGTATTTACCGATTGAAATTATATTCAAAGAAAATTAAAAATAATGAAACTTGACTGTTACCTTATATAAATATTAGCGTCGCTTGTCTATTGCTTCTAGTAACGTGTAATTTCATTTATTATTATATACATGTCCAATGATGCTAGCTTAATTTTCGATGCGTGTAATTTGCATAGTACAACTTACTCAGAAACATTTTATCAATGTACACAATTAGACGTAGATGATACGCGATATATATTTTTATACATATTTATCATAATATCTGATTATTCGTTTCAGTTAAATGTGATATTCGTTTAATATGATCGCATAACGTAAATCTTTAAACGTAGTTTTAGTATGAAAATAAGTATTAAAATGAAAACCGTTTTGACGATGGCTACTAATATAAATTCAGCGAACGTTGACATTTAAAGAACATATATTTTTTTTTAATCTCTAGAAAGATAACTTTCAGTTTTCTAGAATTACTTCAAAGATTATTAGTAAATTAAAGTCCTAAAAACGAGTTTATTTTTTAAATACACTTACTGTTTATTAAAAATTGCATAACTATACCAACTACCCAGAGCGACGTTACAATGAATTCATTTCTATAGAGATAACATGGCCACTGAGACTTAGATAAGAATGAAACACAGTAACCGCAATAATATTTCATTTTAAATTTCATGTATGCGATATGTTTTTGTAGCATATATGGTTCAGTTAACTTTATCTAGATTGTATGTGGGTTTGTTATGGATAGGTTCAGTTACTATTTAGTAATAAGTTCATAGGTTTTTAAACACGGTTATAGATTAGTGGGTGCTTGCTGAAATCAGACACTCTACAGCAAATTAGGTAAATTACGATTCCGCATTACATTACCTATATCTCCGTACTTCTTATACATTTAATGCGTTACCAATATACGTCCGTAAATTCCAAATGTTATTGTTTGAGTACCAGCAATTAATTCTAAAGTCAGGGTTTAGTCAATGTAGCACATCGAAGTGAATTAAGACCATTGGTAATAAAACGTCCATAGAAAGCGTATCCGTTTCCACTTTCTTTATAATTCCTTCTATTGTAGAGGTGGAAAGTTGTAACTTGGCATTTAGATAAGTCTATTACGACAAGACGCAGCGTGAGTACAAATGGTTGAAGTCGATCTTTAGTGGGTGTGCGCAGACGATTTAATAAACGACACGCAGCCATCGTCTGATTCGGAGATTGTCAGTTGAGCTAAATTCTCATTACGGGGATTTAATCGATGCTTTCTCTACCCTGAATTTGACGGCTCGACACTTAAAACGACAATCTCCCACTGACGGATGGATTGCAGGCGTGTAGTCTATACATTCCCTGGATCATTGTGATGAACGTAACGGGCCGTCAAGCGTTGAGAGCCGGTGATCATTGGTCATTTGCTGATAACCTTAATCGCGCTTTTCAGATCGAAATCTAAGTGAAGATGCGAACAGAAGTCAAGGCATATAATGGCAGATCGATTTCCAAGATCACATGCAATAAAGCCGAGTTCCAATGTATTTTAGATATGTTGACATCTATTCCTCTGCGTCTCTTTTACTATATGTCCCGATGACCAAATGTAAGTAGATAAACACTTGACATATGACTATTTATACATCTCTTTATCAATATACCAGCCTAGCAAACAAAGTATGCATGTATTTATTCATTTCTTTCTCTCCACCTCTATCTCTCAATCTCTGTTTCCCTATCTCTCTCTCTCTCTCTCTCTCTCTCTCTATATATATATATATATATATATATATATATATATATATATATATATATATATATATATATATATATATATATGGGAAATGAAAAAGGTTATATTACGTCGGATTACCCTCACCCTTCCTGTCTCATATATATATATATATATATATATATATATATACAGGGTGATTCATAAGTAAATTAGCTATTTATTTCTGAAAGTTAAAAAATACGGAATACAAAACAGAACGTGTATTCTAACAAATTAATTGATAGGAGTATACAATTACCGCGAATTTTCAAAATGTACACCTTCGTTCTGCATGCATAGCTCCATTCTTTATTGCAAGGAATTTACGACTCTTTGTAGCATATTTGATTGATTATGGTGTTGTGCGAAGGAGACTTTCTGTTCACATCACGTTTCCATTGCGTTTCAACAAGTGTGAGAGATTCATCAAATTTGGTCATATTATTAACAATAAAAATTCGCTCTTCAATTGTAAATGGCATTTTTAATAGCTAAGTGAAGTGACTTATGAATCACCCTGTATATTACTGATAAGTTAGACTAATGGACCAAATATATTGGGGCATTCTCCTGAACCCACATTGGATTATATGTGTTTATTAATAAATAAGATTTTCTGATTACACAATACATTTAGAATAAGGCTGAATGGTAAAGATGTAATGTAAATCAGAACTCTATATAATAATCTAACGAGTAGAACGTAATCCATCGAAATATTATATATATATATATATATATATATATATATATATATATATATATATAAGATTAAATGCATATACACAGTTATATATGTATGTATATATTTATATATATATATACATGTATATATATATATATATATATATATATATATATATGTATATATATGTATATAGATATATATGAAAGGAGATTGTAGTTTGCTTGAAGCATTGCTGGTAAATATAAGTGCAGATTAGTCGTCCGAGATAGTAGCAATGCGATGTAGTTGCCGTAAGATGGAAAAAAGTGAAAGGAAGCAAGTGTTGGTGAGAGTGTGGTGTCTACGTCTTCTGGTGTTGTTAAGGCTGGATATGGTAATTAGGGGGAAACCGTTGGTTAATAGAGTTTGGTGGAAGGCTTCGGTGTGTGTTGTTTTATCGGAAGTAGAAAAGCATTTGTCCTGTATGCGGGTGATTTCGGTAAAAAAAAGATTAATGAATCATATGAAATAAAATATAATACAATTATAATAATTAGTATATTAATAAACAAATGTTTATAATATTTTAACTTTAGTTATATAATTGCTTAATATAATTTTGACATTTTCTGCGTTCCTACATCCAATGGTCTGCGGCGGTCTTTCGATGTTTTGACACCGGTTTATTTCCCGTTATTTCGAACCACTCGGTCTTTTATTTTTGTCTTCTGAAAATGAAAGTTTTTCTTTCGAAAATTTAAGATTACCCTTTGCCGAACTGTTATTTACCAGACAGTATTTACTAATTTTGTATTTAATCAGTTTTTCGTGAAATTATTAATACATCGTTTTGAGTTTCACTTTCTCTCTTCGCTTATTTCTTTTCACGTTTTCCATCTTACGGCAACAACATCGCATTATACAGCCTCTGACGACTATTCTGCACTTATATATATATATATATATATATATATATATATATATATAGATATATATATATATATACATATATATATATATATGTATATATATATATGTATATATATGTATATATATATGTATATATATATGTGTGTATATATATATGTATATATATGTGTGTATATATATATGTATATATATGTATATATATATATGTGTGTGTATATATATATATGTATATACAGGGTGTCTCAAAAAATGTACTCACTCTTAGAATGACGAGAAACCCTTTATTTACCTTGGTGCGCGTTATCAGCTTTGTTTGAACAATAATGGTCATCAATTTGAACGGGTGCGTTTCGATCCTGGCTTGAGGCACTAACTAGCCGCACTGATGAGCTGTGAAACAGCGAAACAGTCTGTATGTGGATGACTCTGTATATATATATATATATATATATATATATATATATATATATATATATATATATTAGATTTGCTTTAGATATGTATGATTGTGTGCGACCATTGACATATGGGAGTGTGACTGCATCTTACTATATATATATATATATATATATATATATATATATATATTTATATATATATATTATATATAGTAATACTATATATATACATATATATATATATATATATATATATATATTAGGTTTAACATAGATTTGTTTATTTCATATATTCTCTGTATTAGATATACTTTCCATCTGACAGAAACACATTTTAAATTACTAAAAAGTCAATAAATATATAGTAAAAATTTACTTTTCAATCTTCCTTGACCAAATGTTTATTATTTGCATTGACAAGCATCGACGTTTACACCGATTCTTTTATATTCCGATATTCTTATTCCATATGAAGAGTTCTGTCAATTAGTATTGTAACATTTAGTATTGGAAATGCGTGGTCAAAAAATATGTTTAACAGATTCAGCAAGTGTGAATTCGCAAGAAATTTAAGTTTTTAGCTCACAGATATTGATAGGGCATAATTAAAAGAAAAGCATGTGCTCTTGATATTGTTTTATCATATATTCTCAGGTGTGTCTGTATAGCAAAAAGTTCACATGTTTATATAGTCCCACTTTATGTTTAGGTACAAAGTAATGTATTACATTGACTAAGAAAAACCCGGCCAGGTCTGCAGCTAGCGCAGACTCTAGCGAGTCTTTTAATTCAGCCCATAGTTCCCATCCTACCAACCCCTGCTTCTCGACACTGACATTACTCTTACCCCATCTTAGTTTTATTAACAATGTGTATGGATGTTATTAATTACTATAATGTATTTCTTTCGTTCTGACACAACATATCCCAGCTTCTTATATTGCAATTATACCGTTCACTCACTAGAATAATATATACATTTCTTTTTCAATACTCTAACAAAAAATAATCTTCATCCGATGTTATCTGTGGATTATGGTATTCTTTTATAAAGCTATTAAGTAATTTACTCAGCTGAAGTTATTTTAGTCTCTTTTTGTTTAATAAACTCAGTTTTTAACATATGTAATTTCTTATTGTTCTAGATTAAATTATCATTTATTCTGTTTTTTTACATTGTATATCATTTATTTTTCTGCAATTCTATTATTTTATTTTTCAGCATTTTAATATTTTAAAAACTTAATACTGATAATTTTAAACAATATCTAAAATGAAAGCATCTATATTACAGGAAATTATATTAGTACTTTATATAACAACTTATTTCTTATACGGAAGCTGTAATCTAAATAATACATCCTACATTGCTACCTATAACATTAATATGTTCCTCTCAATTAATAGTTTGAAATCCTATAGAATAAATATATGTCTACTTAAATAAAAAAAATATAATTTACTAATCGAGAAATTATGAAATAGCGTCCATTTTACTATCTTTCCTCACCAATTAATTTTACCACAGAATGAAACCTATTTCACTATGAGTCGTGTAAATTTGCCATGTATAAGGAATTAATGTTGTTGTATGATTTCAATGTATATGTGTTGTAGGTATATACATACATAGTTTAAATTTCTCCGTCAATTTATTGTGTAATTGTTTTAAACTGACTATGGCTGCGACAAGTTAGTCAACAAAAAATGAGTGATGCAAGCACAGAAATGTAATAATGCATCGGCACCGACATCGGAAACAAAAATGATTGTTATATTCCGTGGAATATATATGGTGTACAATTATATTTAAAAATAATTTGGATTAATAAAGAGTCTTAAATGTAACCCCACCTAGATCACAGCTACATTAAAACAGTACCCTATTCAAAATGATAAGAGAGATGTAGTTTATTATCCTAACTTTCAGGCTAAATTTGAGGCTGTGGAGTAAAAACGGCATTTTGTGTTTCGCTACATGCATGTTGCTAGTTCGGGATTAGAATCAAAATGTTAAACAAACCCTCGACTACGGTGCACATTTATGAGAAACTGATTGTCATCAGATATATTTATGATTATTTCGTCATATACAATTACACTTGTTCCTTTGAATCATTTTCGTAAATGGTTTATAGTAGCTATTTTACATAATGACCGTTTAATTAGAAAGGTTGCAAAAGTCACAAAAATATTACGTAATATGAAACCTATATTTATGATACAATATTACTGATAGTTTTTTTTTAAATATTATGACTGAGGTTACTACCTCTCTGATATCATTTACATTTGAAATACATAGAATTACAAAATGTTTTACAATGGAACCACCCCTGTACGTAAATAGTCCTAAGTAAACGTCACCGACCAGAAACACCAAATACATTTTCTTGTTTCCAAAAATGGTAAAACTATATGTTTTCAATAGTTCGAAACACATATGAATTTGTACATACGTAACTATCCAGTTAACATGGAATAGCACGGTTAAATAGTATTATTAAACGGTGTTTATGAAAAATAACAACGCTAGAATAGCCTTAGTGAAGTTCTTATAGTTGGAAGGGTAAGCTGAAATATATATATATATATATATATATATATATATATATATGTATATATATATGTATATATATATATATGTATATATGTATATCAACATATATATATATGTATATATGTACATATATATATGTACATATATATATATGTACATATATATATATGTACATATATATATGTATATATGTACATATATATATATATGTACATATATATATATATATATATATATATATATATATATATATATATATGTATGTATTACACAAACAAATAAGCAAACCTAAACCAGACACCCAACAAAATACACTCTCGCTACCGCTCTTGAGTCTCTCCTTCACAAATATCCGGGGACTTAGAACCAACATAAACGACGTAGAAACCTTCCTCCTGACAAACTCCACGGATATCCTAGCTCTAAGTGAAACTAACCTTCAATCCTCAATCTCCTCTCACCTCTTTGACATGACTGACTACCTCCCACTCTACCGTAAAGACTCTGACAAACATATGCACGGGCTAGGAGTTTATGTTCGGACCACCCTCCCCCTTACTAGAGAACATAGGTTAGAATCAGATGATTAAGACTACATGTGCTTTAGATTGACTATACATCACAGCGTCAGTTACGTATACTTCTTATACCTCCCCGTCGACCCAGGACTGTACTCTGCTAAACTCTCTCTCTGAAAGCATAGATATAGCACTCTCAATTTACTCGAATGTCCAGATACATGCATTTGGGTGTTTTAATGCCCACAACCGCCACTGGTTAGGATTCTCCAGCCTTACTGACGCAGCCGGCAACTCTATGTATAATTTCTCCTTAGCTCACTCCCTCTCTCAGACTGTCGATTTTCCGACCCGCATCCCCGATCGAGTAGACCAACAAACCTCAATTCTAGACCTCTTCTTGCCTTCAATGCCTGAGGCGTGTGTGACGAAAGCTCATAGCCCACTCGGGAATGCTGATCACATTGTGCTAATGATACATTTCACCCTAAAAAGTCGTCCAAAGGCTGATGAACCGTTGCTCAAAACAACAATATACTACAATCAGGCTGTTTTGAGTTAATCAGAGATCACATCAGTGACGCCTCAGGGAGGGAAACCTTTTCACTCCATGCCGACCAGTGTGCAAACGAATAAACGGAATGGGTCAAAAATGGCGTCGAAGCCTATGTCCCCATGCGACACTTCTTTAGCAAGCCCCACTCTCTTCAATGGTTCACCTCGGAATGTGCAACTGCCATTTCTAAGAGGCAATAAGCATTCCGTAAATTCGGCTGCCATAAGTCAACTACTAATAGACATACATTTATAGAGTCAAGAAATAATTGTTAGGCCGTGATAGGTGAAGCGAAGAGAAGGTATAATTAGTTAACAAAAATACGCATCAAGTCACAGAAACTAGGTACTCGTGATTTCTTAAAAATCTACAATAGTGTCGTGAATAATGGTCAATCAACGATTCCCCCACTATCAAACCACAATAATGTCGTATGCACGGCAACTGATAAGGCTGAACTACTTGCCCAACGCTTCGCCTCTTACTCTACTTCTCAGATAACCACCCCCTTTCTCAAATTCCCATTGCGGACCGAAGCCACACTTGATAACCTGGCCATCACCCCATTCCAGGTCAGAGACATCATAAAAAACCTTGACACCTCAAATGCTTGTGGGCCTGCTCTTATACCAGTATTAGTAATAAAGAAATGCTCTGCTGAACTGGCCTCTGTCTTCTCCAAACTCTAATGCCTAGCTGAATATTGCTTCCCCGATAGCTGGAAAATTGCCTCTGTGGTACCAGTCTACAAGAGTTCTGGGAATAGAACCGATCCTAAGAACTATCGCCCAATCAGTCTGCTGCCGATCTTTGCTAAAATCCTCGAATCCTTAATAAATGTAGCGATAGTAAGGCACTTAGAATGTGTTAAACTTCTATCTGACCGCCAGTATGGATTTAGAAAAGCACGATCTACTCCGGACATCTCTGAACGCATGTATCATACACTTGACAAGGCAGGAGAAGCTAGGGCAGTGGCGCTTGATATATCCAAGGCCTTTGACAAGGTATGGCATAAAGGGATTCTCCTGAAAATACGCTCACACGGTATTACTGTGCAATTACTTAATATAATTAGATCCTTCCTAGACAAAAGGAAGATCCAGGTTGTCCTTGATGGCCGTTCATCTAAGCAACATGACATAAATGCTGGTATAACCCAGGGATCTACTCTTGGACCTCTGTTGTTCCTGATCTATATAAACGATCTCCCTGATGACACAGTGTCTGAGATTGGTTTATTTGCTGACGACACGACGCTTTACTCTCGCAATGTTGGCAAAACCGACACAATCATATCCGAAGCATTGGCTCAATCCTTAGAAAATGACCTCCAAGCTGTAGTGGATTGGGGTAATAAATGGTTGGTAACTTTTAATGCCGCTAAGACAAAGCTCCCTTCCTTCAATAACTACAAAGAACCTCTCCAATCACCGATTGTCATGGCTAATAACATCCTACCTGAGAGTTAATCATTCAAACTTCTCGGCCTAACCTTCACAGGAAACATGAATTGGAACAAATACATCGAAGACATTGCCAAGGCTGCCGCAAAGAAGGTTGGCTCCCTTAACCGTTCTAGTAAACTCCTCTCACCTGACATTATCCTGTATCTCTACAAAGCCACCACCCGCCCATGCATGAAGTATTGTTGTAACATCTGGGCTGGTGCATCATCTACTAGTCTCTCTCTCCTTGACAAGGTCCAAAAAAGAGTGGCCAACCTGATAGGTCCCTCACTGTCAACCAAGCTTCAGCCTCTGTCCCATCGTCGCAATGTAGCATCCTTGTGCTTGTTTTACAAATACGTCAATGGACTATGCTCCGATGAACTGGCTACTCTGGATCCCCCTCGGCGTAAATTCACTAGACTAACTCGACAATCAAATAAATCTCATTCATTCACTGTGGAGGTCCCCAGATGTCGGAGAGCGTTCTACTAAAATAGCTTCATTCCTCGTGTTGCTGGCCTCTGGAACTCCCTTCCTGCCCCTGTTTCCCCAACAGTACATACATGAAAAAGTTTAAAACTAATGTAAATAGACATCTCGCTGCACAGATCCCAATCTAGGTTGACTGCCCCCTACCTACTCCCCTCTTCTTTTTTCTCAGTAGCCCCCTGCGTCTACAGTGGCGGCCTGCCTTGTTTGGGGTGAACTATGCTTAATATATATATATATATATATATATATATATATATATATATATATATATATATATACAAAGACAGGACAGGCAGTGGAAATATATGTTTTAATTCAGGAATAGTTAGCTTAATAATTATAGCTGATTATGAATGATTAGAACTAGAAATATGTAAAATGATAGGGTACATATTTATTACCACCTACGTATACAATAACAATAGTTTAATTTGATATATATATATATATATATATATATATATATACTATTGATAATGAGTACTGATTGTAATCTGAGCTCTGCCGCCTAGTTTTTCATATTTTAGAGGGGTTTGTTTGTTTTGTACAATAAGCCCTGAAAATGGTCACACAAATAGTAAGTGTTGAGTGTTAGCCGAAACAATTGTATGCTGACTGAAAATAAGTTTTATAGATATAACGTGAATCTGTCTTTTATTGCATTCAAATTATATGAAATTACATTACAATGATATATGTTATAAAATCATATTAGAATATATATGATACAAATTTTAAAAATCACAAGCAAATATATATATATATATATATATATATATGTATATATATATATATACTTACATATGTATATGCATATAACAAAAAAGGTGGTGTTTGGTTCTATTTAAATTATATTGTAATTGTTATAATGTTAATAAAAAAACTTGGATTGTAAGATGTATATATATATATATATATATATACATATATATATTATATTATTTATAATAATAAGGTATGAGCAATAAGTAAATAATTAGTTTAAAATGTTTCATAGAGCAGTTTCTCTAAAATTCTAATGTTTACAAAAAATAAATTATGTTACTACGTTACTCATCTTATTTCATATGATATACATTCCATAATTTATATTGTTAAGTTAAATAGTTAAGGATTTTATAAACAGATGCATATTATTTACAGTCCCCGGCGCAAAAAATTGATATTACTTCATAAAATAAAACATTTTACGGAAGCTTTTAGTTCACATAGGAATACTAAGCGATATGTGTATATGAATCCAAAATCTTTTCCCAATTGATTTATCAGAAAGAAAAAAAAGTTTTCCTTCAGAAAAAAATAAATGGCGATTGAGTTTACTATAGTCCTAAAAACAAACAACTCACATTGATTGCATATTTATTCAAAGAGAGACATAGGAATCGCTACCCAGAAAAAGCAGCTACCTTACTTTATAAAGAAAAGCCATGAAATAATACGCACATTACCCTCGCAATAAAAAATGCAAGAATAGTTCATATCTTACTTAGTTGAAAGTTAAAAAAATAAATATGGTCTCTATAAAATATTTGGTATCAAACTCATCGGACAAGATTCTGGGGGAAAGGGTTTTCTACGTGAAACCCAATATTTTAGAGTTTACAACATACTAATGTACCCAGTTTTATGACTGGTTTGCCAAAATATATATAAACATAGTTATAATAAGTTCGTCATGTTTTTCTTTATTTTAATATATGCACCTCGTTAATTATAACATTTGATTAAGAATGGTACTCACCGTGTTAAATAGAAGATATATTTAAAAAGTCATAACTATCCGTGTATTAGTTTAAGAGATAATTGCATACATATTAGTGTATATATATATATATATATATATATATATATACCATTCCATGGATGTATATATCTATTACTTAATTAAACAAGTAAAATACATTTTTAAATTAACTTTTACACTAACATTTTATCAAAAAAGTTAAATACAGGCTAGATGTTTATAAAGGAACATTTTATTGTATACATATACATATACATATATACATTTAGGTACCAAAAAAATAGTACAACATTACTACCGTCGGCTTCGAGCAAAACCCGACTTAAGCATCCGGCTCTCTGCAGCTTATGTTGCCACCTGTTACAGAAATGTGACTTCACGTATAACTCTCGTTTAAGTGCGTTATTTGCTTAAGAGTTTTATGTATATTTGTTTACTATTTTTGTTAGCGGCAGACAAATGAAGGGTGTGTAAAATGTACCACTTAAGATTGAGTATGAACATTTTTTTAAAAATATTTATATACAGGTTCCGTGTCTCAATGTTTATTAAGAGTATATTAGGTCGTTAAATATTCTGAAGGGTTAGTTTGGTGTCTAGAAAGTGCTAAGGAAAGATAATGGGTGTAAAGAGTAAATATTCGAACAAAGAAAAAGGTTAAACACACACATCAAATTAAAAATTCAAGGCGTTGGTTAAAATATTTTAAATCAATCCAAAAGGAAGTTAAATTAAGATGTAACCCGGTTCGGGTATCCGCAACTGGCAATCGATCTAGGGGAGTAACTCTACAATGTTCTGAATGATTTTGTATTCGAAATTGAATTATTTTTACTAGGGCATAGTGAAGACGTATAAGAGTAATACTATTGATATACTGATTTAGACAAGGTTTAGATCGACAATATATAACCTGTGTAAGAGATTTCTAAAGCATGTTGAAGTATGTTGGTGATATGGGGGTTTCACCATCTTAATGCCCAGATTGCTTATTATTGAAGACATATTATTTTAAATTTATGTGGTATAATTTACTGGTTTTAAGTTATACTGTGAAGATTTGCCGATTAAAATATTAAGATATGTATTCCTCTTTTTTATGTATTTTTTGTGAGTTTGATAGTTGGGAGGATTTTCCGTAGTTTTTTTTCTTTTTTTAACATAGTTCCCCCCAAACAAAGCAAGCCGCCACTGAAACTTAAGGGGCTACTGGAAAAAAAGAAAAGGAAGAAGAGTGGAGGGGGTCAACATTAATTGAGATCTGCCCAGCGAGATGTCTGTTTTCATTAGTTTAACATTTCTGCATGACAGTACTGTTGGGGAACAGGGGCCATGGAGAGACTTCAAAGGGCTATCACCACGAGGAAAGAAGCTATTTGAGTAGAAAGCTCTCCGGCATCTGGAGACCTCCACAGTGAATGGATCGGAATTCAATTGATTGTCGAGTTGGTCTAGTGAATTTACATCGAGGGGTACCAGAGTAGCCAATTCATGGGATTATAATCCATTGAAGTACTTGTAAAAAAGCACAAGGATGCTACATTGCGGCGATGGAACAGGGACTGGAGCTTGGTTGACAGTGAGGAGCCTATCAGGTTGGCCACTTTTTTTTGGACCTTGTCAAGGAGAGAGAGAGAGACTAGAAGACGATGCATCAGCCCAAGTGTGGCAACAATACTCCATGCATGGGCGGATGTTGGATTTGCAGAGATACAGGATAATGCCAGATGTGAGGAGTTTACTAGCACGGTAGAGGGAGCCAACCTTCTTTGCGGCAGCATTGGCAATGTATTCAATGTATTTGTTTCAATTCATGTTACCTGTGAAGATTAGGCCGAGGAGTTTGACTGATGAACCCTCATACAGGGTGTCATCTGCCACGATAATCGGTTATTTGAGAGGTTTCTTGCAGCTATTGAAGGAAATGAGCTTTGTCATTGCGGCATTACAAGTGACTAACCATTTATGAACCCAGCTCACTACAACCGGAAGGCCAGTTTCTAAAGATTCAGCCATTGCCTCGGATATGATCACGTCTGTGTTGCCAACATGGCGAGGGTAAAGCGTGGAGTCGTCAGCAAATAAACCAATCTCAGACTCTATGTCATCAGGGAGATTGTTTATATAGATCAGGAACACTAAAGGTCTCATTATAAATCCCTGGGGTACCCCATTATTTATGTCATGTTTCTCAGATGAACGGCCATTGAGGACAACCTTTTTTATTGGATAGGAAGGATCTTAGTATATTAAGTATTTGTCCAGTAATACCGTATGAGCGCATTTTAAGGAGAAGCCTTTTATGCCATACCTTGTCAAAAACCTTGCATATATCAAGCGCTACTTCCCTAGCTTTTCCTGCCTTGTCGAGTGTATGATACATGCGTTCATAGATGACCGTCAGGATGTCTGCAGTAGATCGTGCTGGTCTAAATCCATACTGGCGGTCAGTCTGCTCGTAGTATCTCGTAAATTTGAACAACAGTTCATCAGCTTTTGGACGACTTTTCAGAGTGATATGTATCATTAGCACAATGTGGTCCGCATTCCCGAGTTGGCTATGAGCTCTCGTAACACAAACCTCGGGCATTGAGGTCAAGAAAAGATTTAGAATTGAGGCTTGTTGGTCTACTCGATCGGGGATGCGGGTCGGAAAATTGACAGTTTTAGAGAGTGGCTAAGCTAAGAAGAATTCATACGTAGAGTTGCCGGCTGCGTCAGTAAGGCTGGGCAATCCCAAATAGTCACGGTGGTGGGCATTAACATCCACAAATACATGTGTCTAGACATACGAGTCAATTGAGAGTGCTCTATCTATGCTTTCAGGGACGGAGTTTAGCAGAGTGCAGTCATGGGTCGAAAAGGAACGCTATAAGAAATATAAGTAACTGACGCTGTCATGTAAAGTCAATTTAAAGCACATGTAGTATTGGTCATCTGATTAGAACCTATGTTCTCTAGTCAGGGGGAGGGTGGTCCAAACATAAACTCGTAGTCCGTGCATATGTTTCTCAGAGGCTTTACGGTAGAGTGGTAGACGTACCATGTTTTATTATGGGAAGGCCTTCACGGGTGGTTGTACGTCTAGTTTATAAGTAGTGATTGTCTTCTGTGGATGCATCATTCAAAAAGGTCGTCTCTGCGTTGAAGCACATTGTATTTGCGTCAATAATGCCCCTAAATACATGGCATTCTTCTAAATATGTATATATATATGTATACAGGGTGTTTCAAAAGTCTTGGGAACATTACAAATGCGTATATCTCATGAACTATTCCAGGTATAAAAATGAAACTGCTGCCATTTTAAAGCTTGCTTAATCAAGTTTTGGTCATACTAATGATTTTCGTGTTATCTTTCCAGGTGCAGTAATGGCGTTCTCTAAACAAGACAAGGCATTTTGCGTCCTCCAATTTGCAAAGACTGAATCGTGGACATGTGTTCAGCGTGCATTTCGCAGGAAATTTAAAAAAGAAGCCCCTGAAAGGAAATCCATTGTCAGATGGCATGCTAAATGTGTGAAAGATGGGTGTTTGTGCCCAAGTAAGCGAACAGGTCGCCCTTCAACTTCAGAAGATGCAGTTGAGCAAGTTCGGACAGCCTTTCAGCGGAGCCCCCGTAAATCAGTGAGAAGAGCCAGCAGGGAACTTCAGCTTGCTCCAGCAACTGTCTTGCGTGTCTTAAGGAAACGACTGCAAATGGTACCTTACAAGCTCAAGTTGGTCCAAATGTTGAAGGACACTGATAAGCCACTTCGCCGTGACTTTTGCATTGCAATGCAAGAGAAGTTAAAAGATAACGGCTTTGATGACCGGCTTGTTTTTAGCGATGAGGCGACCTTCCATCTGAATGGCAAAGTTAACAAGCATAACACTCGCATATGGGGTACTGAAAATCCTCATGAACTTCTTGAGCACGAGCGAGATTCACCAAAAGTGAACGTGTTTTGTGCAATTTCCAAGAAAGTTGTCTATGGACCGTTCTTCTGTAAGAGGCAACTATCACTGGTGAATCCTATCTCAACATGCTGGAACACTGGTTAATGGCTCAGTTGGAACAAGCAGAATCTGATGACTTCATTTTTCAACAAGATGGTGCACCAGCACACTGGAGTCTTAGGGTAAGGCAGTTTCTTAACACAAGGCTGCCTGGTAGATGGATTGGGAGATCTGGGCGAGGTGATGACGTTCTCATGCCCTGGACTCCTAGGTCTCCAGATCTTACCCCGTGTGACTTTTTCCTTTGGGGCTTTGTCAAGCAACAAGTCTATGTGCCGCCCCTTCCAAGAGATATTGACGAACTAAAGGCTCGAGTAACGGCAGTTGTGGGAACCATTGACGTCAAGATGCTGGAACGCGTTTGGCAGGAAATGGACTATCGATAAGATGTCTGCCGTGTGACGAATTGTGCTCATATTGAGCAACTTTGAAGATTCCCCACAAAACTTGAAACTTTAACCTTTTCAACGGTACCAATTTCATTTTTCAACTCCTAATAGTTCTTGAGTTATTAAAAATCGTTATGTTCCTAAGACTTTTGAAACACTCTGTATATATATATACACATATATATATATACACACATATATATATATATATATATATATATATATATATATATATATATATATATATATATATATATATATATATTAAGGCAGCATGTTTTCATTATTATCTAACTACACGGAGTTTTTTATGCTTGATGATTCTTTTATTTTATTTTTTCCGAATAGTCTTTTTAGTATATAACTGATGTATTTATCAGGTAAATTTGTTCATTTACGTTCCGTGTTTTACTTGTCCATTTTTACTTGTTTCGCGAGTACATTCGATTTGATTAGTGAACTCATCTTCAGGTTGGTTAGTATCGGTGTTTTTACAAATATGTATTTTCCGTTGAGTGCTATTTATTTTAACGTAACGTTATTTACAACTTTTTAAAGAGCATATATTATATTGAGATGTTACATGCGAACCTTTATATAAATACATATTTGAGTGCAAATATATCTTATTTCCTCCGTTATCAATTGACACCCGCCAGTGGCCTAAAGTATTTATCGAACGCTTACAGACTAAACTTGATCCTGTAAACAGAATCCGTGTCATTTGACTATGTGAGAGATTCATTTGTCTGTGCTTAGAAATGCTTAAAGCTCGAAACAGTGTCGTAAATAGGTAAGATAAAAAATATAATTTACTATTATTGGAAGTCACATTAAGTAAAATTGTGGTCGGGCATTGTTGGAAAGATTTAAAAATTGACATGTACCTGAAGCCTCAGTGTAATACTCCGACTTTGCCATTGAGTTCTATCAGATATCTTGATTGTACACTATCCGATTTGAGTGTAAACATAACTTTACTTCTCCCTTGTCCTAAGGGATAGTGCGAACGATTACATATTCTAAATGTCTCTGTGAACCGGGTTCGTGCCCTGTGACTCTCTGAGATTTTTATTTCCCAGCAGTGATGGGAGCCGAAAGCTCGAGACGACTTTCCACGTTGTTAAAATATTTTGAACATATAATTGTATGTATATATATGTATATATATATATACAGGGTGGGCCAAAATAAGGGTCCTATCTTTAAATTTGAATAACTTGAATTTAAATAACTTCCACAAAATAAAGGTTAAACTCACCAAACTTTATGTGTGTGTAGACTGACGCTTCCAAGATTTTTTGAAATAAACAAAACAAATTTTAGCCGAAAAACACTTTTTAAAACTTACAAAAACTAAAGTATTGTTTTTTACACTGTTTTGAGTTTTTTAAGCAAAAATAATGTTTTCTAAATGAGGGTACGTTCCTTAGGGCTAATACGGCTCATGCTAGCTTCGAAAGGGGTCCTTTACTTATT
>OY744540.1:54008265-54025765 GCA_963556195.1 Sepiola atlantica | reverse complement strand
ATCTTCTTTTCATAATCGTTTGTCTTTTTACAATTGTAAGACGTCTGTAAAGTAAACGATTGAGAATATCAAATTAGCTAAATTACTAAGTGCATCTAGCGTCCAATTTCTGTTAAATCATTATGACCAAATGCAATAAATTAATCTACTATAAAAACATGGTCTGTTTTATTCGCAAGAATAACTATCTGAAGACCCCGTCAACATCATGTATCTTTATCCGACAATACAAATATAACCATTTAAAAAAATTCATATCACAATAAAATAAGGAATATGCACATTTTAATTATAGAGTAAAGCCCATCATGAATAAAAACGAATCTATTTTCATAATTATGATTGATATTTGCATACAATACGAACAGACAACAATTAGCTAGTACAACATCTGAATCTGGCGACAGGGAATCACACATTGAGACTGAATGTAAATTACGTATCCCCACGGTTACCGATCCATATATCTCTTTCTATATATATATATATATATATAATAACAATATGTAAATGTATACAGGGTTATTTAAAAGAAAACACATATTTACAAGTGCTTGTAATTTAATACTTTAGTAAATGTATAATAGAAAATGCATATGATAAAAAATGTATAGTATGCAGTTTGATTAAGAACACAATAAGGGTCCTGAGAACCCAGCAATTCTTTTCGGTCTGTCAAAAAATATGGTTCATGGGATGTGAGGACAGGAAGACGAGTGGGATGCAGCTAGGTGACTCGCGCTGATTGTTTTAGGATGTCTACACCTGAGAAAATACCTGCTTGCAAATTGGTCAGAAAATCCAGCTACAGAGCGACCTATGCCTGAGAGCGATCCATGTCGGATACCCTCCGGAATACAGTAGAAATGTCCGTGAGACACGATGTAACTATGTAAGTGTGTGACTGCAGAAAAGCATTTCTCAAGGGGTGTATGTGTTAATTTACAAATATATATATATACGCCCATAACATAACACAATGTAACTCCAAAATCCACTAAAACAGAGAAATATGTTTACTGAGACTATACACCATAACGCAACACTACTTTAAAAATGAACTAATCAACAGAGCAACACGTGGATCTCCATTAATGCCTACTAGACATATATATATATATATATATATATATATATATATATATATATATATTATGTTTAATAATTCTCATGTTACTTCTGAAATGCTCTTATTTTCCCTCCCTTTGCCCTTCGTTTATTTTACCATAGTTTGACTGCTAGTGGCTTTAACGTTAAATATATTTATGTTTAATGTTAGTAAATGTTTTAAACACACTTTAATTTAATTTATTGATTTAATTTTTATTGTATTATTACTTTTATTTTATTAACATTTTATTCGAGATTGTTATTGTATTATTATTATTTATAACATCGCTTGGAAAAATCAGACGATAAGCTTAAAACGGCGTTTTCTGATAAATGAATAGTAATATGCTTTATTTTCCATTCACATATTTCAAAAGGATCTATACTTTAACTGAAATCGTAGATAGACTTACATATTTTAATATGCATTCATAAAATAATACGTTGTCTGAATTAGTATTCATCTTTCAATTTAAAATTTTAAACTTGAGGTGTAATTAATTGCCACACTATTTTTTAAAACGTACTTATTAAATATTATTTTAGAGCCTCGTATTCAGAATCATCTCACGGCTTACTATAAACACAACAAATTTTTTTTAAATCCCGTAGTGATAGTGTACGCTAACAAGCGAAATTAGTGAGCTTCGTAATTACTTAATAAAGAACATTATCAAAGAAGTGCTTATGTAAATTCTTATACCAGGAGTGAAACAAATAATGTGTCCTACTCATTCCCTTTTATTTAGTTGCATATGTTATTATTTTATGTTTTATGTGAGAGACATATTAAATATGTTAATCAGCGAAATTACATTCAGAATACATACAATTAAGAATACTAGCCCCTTAAAATATAGTATATATACCCTTTAAAATACGTTTTATATTTCCAATATAGGGACAAAAGTGCAATGTACTGAACTCAATTAACCAAGAAAAATATATGATGATTCAACCACATATGACCCCCATGGGTTTGATTGTATTACCTATGTAGGTATCCTACGGCTTTTAAAATTTGATATACTATTAAATTAGCACACCATAAGGTCACCGGAATCAAGATAGTTTACAACTTCCCAATATATTATATTAGGTAAAATGAGCAATGGTTTGTATTTCCTTGGTCGCATATAGATTGATTAGTTAATATTCAAATTGAAATTACCCCCACCCGCCTGCGAAGAGATGGGGATTGCTACTATTTAGGCTGAGGGGATTCCTACACAAGTCCTAGCTGTATATTACTAATTCGCGTATCTGTTTTATCGCTAAGGTTGAGAGAAACCACAACTCAACAGAAGCCTTCATATCTTCTTCCCTATCCAGAATTACACGCTTAAATGTATATATATATATATATATATATATATATATATATATATATATATATATATATATATATATATATGCACTAAGTACGCTCAATTTTCTATTACACCATTACACATATATGTATACATATTGTATACAGTAACTTATGTTTATCCGATAATTGATAATTAACCAGTATTTCTTCCTGTGTATCCTAACAATTTTTTCGTCTTAATTATTTGAGAATGGGGAATCAGTTTGCATCCTTCCCCTACATGTCTACCCTCGCCTTGATTCTCACATAAAATTAATATAATAAACACTACATATGATAATGCCTGGGCTAATATCTTTAAACGTCAATGTTTATACACCCCATATATGTAATGCTACGTTCTACACCCACATGTGTATATTTATTTCCATGTAACATATTATGATCTCTAAATTGTACCTAAAGTGTGGTATAAACATTTAAACCTCCGCTCATAGTATGTTAATACTGTAAATCATTTAATATGGCATGAGAGGAGATCGCAAATCTCTTGATCGGTGCACACATCATTGATTACCTCCTGCCGCTTGTAAAGTAAAGTATCGTTATACTATCATATGTCTTGAATTTACTTGGATTGTGTTTATCTGTTCTCCCTAATATATAACATTTAAACTCGAATAGTTAGGTATTGGTATGTAATTACCTTCCCCATTAAACCAAAGTAGTTGGAATATCTATTGATTATAGAGTTTATGTATCTGTCTATTTTTATGTATGTCTGTATTTCTGTCTGTCTGTCTGTCTGAAGCCGACACTCCATCAAACTAGTATGACTATTTACTAAGTCCGCCAGCGTTCATAATATTTGTATACCTTTATAATTAGGAATCTATAAATCAATTAAGTTAGATTAGATAACATTCGATAACATTTACACAAAGAAGAACGAAATTTCAAGACGACGCTGCGATTTGAACGGAAAACGGTTCAAAAATCTTACTTAAACTATTTATCTCAAAATTACAATAGTAATTTAAAAGATGTGGCACAAGGCCAACAATGGAGGGTGGGAGGGGGGACGAGGGACGTCCACTTGGTCTATTTCCTATGCTAGTATATGTCACCACAATACCGCATTCACTCCATGGGCTTAATCTTTTTAAAATTCCCCAAAAGATTATTTACAATGCGTTTTAAACGTAACAGTTTTTTGGTTATATACAAATAGTCTCTGAAAAAGTGAATGGTATTTATACATTTTTTGTGTGTGTGTGATTTTTTTTTGTTATTATATGAAGATTTACAATAGAATATAATGTATGATAGGGGGGAGGAAGCCTGAAAACACCCAAAATAAAGAAAAATAACAATAATTAAAAATAAAAGAATTAAATAAAATGCTAAAAATTGGAGTGGGTTTGTAGAGAACCCCCTTACCTGTTTAATTGTGAACTGCTCTCTGTTTTCCAGTGTAAACTGAAAACAAGAAAGACAGTTCCTAAGTGGGATTGGGGATTTATCTGATGGATAAAAGAAAAGTGGGGCAGAGGATTTTGAGGACAGTTGGTATCTTTCAGGATAGGTACGAATTTAATCGGGCCAGGGATAAAAATATATCTTGGGAACGGGCATCCTGAAAGATTACTAATACCAAAAAATAAATATAGGGACACGACTCATTTATACATCTAGCTAAGGGACTTTGAAGTCAAGTTTCTTGTCAAGCTTCTTGTCTTTTTAAAAACTGTTTTGACTTAAAGACGGCGCGCGCCATGCCTAGACAGGGAACACGAACTCAAATCTAGTTCGACAAAATACACATAAGCTAGCGGTATGTATGCACCTTCTTCTAAACTGCGAGGCATGCAATCTCCTCCTGTCAGACTTAATTTTGTATGTTAATCTGATGTTTAAAATGCAAAATCAAATCGTGATCAGAAGGCGATGCACCCCCGTGACCTATCTCTAAGCGTGAAACCCACACTACTAGTCTAGCTACGGCTAGGATCGTGAGAACATCATTCGTTTCTCCCTGGTCCACAAAGGAACCGCATTGTAGATTACAGATGCTACATCCAGGCGAACCAGCTGATCGGGTACGATGCGAGCCGTTACCTCGTTGACATATTTCCAAAACTCACAAAGCTTGCTGCAAGTGAAGAAGTCGTGCTCAGACGATTCATCTTCGTCGTCCTCGCAGCGAACACAATATGGACTAAGCACTACTTTGGCTTTGTGAAGCCTTCCATTAGGGGTAGAGCATTCCAAACCAATCGCCAGGTCAGAGAGAACTCAGAATTATTGAGATACCCCTGGCCTGGCGCCCAACACCACTGAGAGCGGATTTCTTCCTCCGACCATCCCAGCCGCCCACTCAGCGGATCAGAAGCAGTCCCCTTTACTAACTCCCTATAAAGTGTCTTTCTAGGTCGTGCAAGATCACTGGACACCGGCAGCAATCTGAGTGCAGCTCAGCATTCGGCGTAGAAACGCGTCTGTCCTCTTGGTCTACGTCGTCCTTCAATCAAGTGGTCGGGGATGAGGTTGGGAAAAGCCTTTTCAACCGCAGGGCCCCACGCAGTTCTTCCATCAGAGTACAACTCAGGAATGACAATCTCTCGGCATGTTGATGACTTGCCAAGTCAGGCATTGCAAAGCCCCCCTCACACAGACGTTGGGTGCATACCTGCCTTCGGGCAAGCGGCTTTCTGTCTTGTCGCAAAAGTGAAAAGAGCAGACGCGTAAAAGCCGTCAAGCGGTCGTCAGGCAGGGGTAGTACAGCCAAGCGGTAAAGGATGAGCAGTAAGACGTAAGTTGCGCACGCCTCAGCTCTACCCATTAGGGAAAGCAGCCTTCGAAGCCAAATCCTTACAGACGATTCGACCATAGACTGTACTTCCGACCAGTTCTTATCAAGCTGGAGACCCGGACCGAACCACACGCCGAGGATCCGGACCGGGCAATTTGTCCAGTTGAAACGGCCCGGCAACGCAGGCGCGTTGCTCCAGGAAGTCAACTTCAGACCATTGGATTTGCTGAAATTGACTACGGCTCCTGTCACATCTTCGTACTGTTTGAGTGCCTTAATCACAGTGCATATATCTCGTAAGGTCGACACACACAGTGACATCATCGGCAAACGCGGAAACCGTTGCTCGCGCACCACCAGACAGAGCAATTCCGCGAAGGGCTGTTCTCGTCGCCCCGTACGTGAGTTTGCGGAGAAAAGGCTCCGACGCAAGCACGTAGAGCAAAGGCGACAGCGGACAACCCTGACGCACCGACCGCGAGACAACGAACGACTCCGATCGCATCACGTTTACTTGCACCACTGCCGTCGACTCGCGATACAAAATGGAGATCCATTTGCAGAAGCCCGGTGTAAAACGGGCGGCTTCTAGAACAGACCCCAGAAAACGATGATCAACACTATCAAACGCTTTGGACTGATCTAAATTATTCAACGCGGCTTCAGTGTCGTCTTCTAATCCCTCTATGATAGTGCGCATCAAGTGCAAATTGTTTTGAATCGATCTCCCCTTTCACAGCGTAGGTCTGCTCAGGTTGGATCAACTCAGCGATAACAATCTGCAAAGGATTCGCAAGAACTTTGGCACAAATCTTTAAGTCTGTGTTAAGCAGACTTATGGGCCTGTAATCATCTAGCCCCCCACAATGCCCATCCTTCTTCTTCAGTAATGTAATCACGCCCTTGGTAATTTAACCGGGGATGGAACCCTGTTCAAACCAGTGGTTGAATACATTCGTCAGGAGAGGGACGAACATGTGCGACATCCTCAAATAAAATTCATAAGGAAGACCATCGATTCCCGGCCAAATGGCTGTCAAACTCCTCGACCCGAAGTCTGGACAGCCGCGTAAAACGTTCGGAAAAATGCGACCGAAACCCCTCACAAATCTCACGCGTCGATACCAGGGATCGGCCTTCCAGGTCTTTTACTTCCCGAATGTATTTCTCCGATCAACGACGGACTACAGCGCTACGTTCTCGAACGTCATAATTCACGGCTTCGTTGGACATTTTATCTAACCCAGCCCTTATTATTACACCTTCATACCGCTCGTTAGCCCCGCATTTCAGGTCCCCTTTAACTAGTTCTATGGTTAGGGAGTCCCCCCCCCCAGCCACCGTCCGGTGCAGCTTATCTTCTAAAGACTTTTCTGTCCTAGCCTTATCTTATGCGAAGTGCTGACCATATCGGACACAAAAGTCTCTAACCTTAGACTTAGTGGTAACCCACCACCTACTCCCTGTAACCGCCCCCACTAAGCCCCGTTGTAGAAACTTTTCTTGCTTTTCCTGGAAGTCACGCATCTCACGTAAAGAGGTATTTAACTTCCAGTACCCGGCTAGGCACGGCCTATTTTCTAACTACAGACGGGCCATGACTAGGTTGTGGTCCAGTTGACCTAACCATTTGAACGTGGGACAAGAAAAACAATCTACGTCGCCTCTTCTAACTAGCATCCTATCCAAGTAGGTACTTGCAAAGGATGTGCTACTAGAGTTCCACGTCCACATCTCCCGCCCCGGATAATCGAGACGAAATCTGTCGACAAGATCGCACGAGGCAATCAGGTCAGACAGACTGCTCTCACACCGCACCAACCCACTAGTCCCGCCCACCCTGTCTATTTTGGAATCAAGGATGGCATTCCAATCACCCATTAGTACTAACCGCTCCGAACCACCAAGGAACACCTTCAACCGCCTAAACGAGGAAACCCTCTCTCGAATGATGTTGGGCGCATACCCCGCGACGACTCGGAATGTACTATTGCTAACGGCAACATCGGCCACGACCAACCTGCCTTCTGCATCTGCGTGTACAACGCTTACATTTGCGAAAAGGTTACGACGCACTAGCAACGAGACCCCTCTACTACAAGAATTGCCGTATGCTGAGAAGGCATCGTAATGTCCAGTCAGCACACTGCAATGTAGCGCAGCCACATCTATGTTACACACTATAAGATCCCTCATAACGCGAGCAGCATGGCTTTGGGATCTCATGCCCCTGGTATTCAGGCTAGCTAGAAACAAGTTCGTGTCCATTGTTCAATTCAGTGTCGATCAACGGCTTGAAGTCATCAGGGACAAGGATGACGCAAGCATGGCCGATACTGCCGGTAAGCAGTTCGGACGTAATTTGTCCGTCTCGGGCAATACCTTCGACATCCAAAGAAAAGGTTAATTTTAGGGCCCTATAAAACGAATGGTGGACGTAAATAAGGACCCGCCCAGTGCACATAGTTCTCAGCTCCTCGATGGAATCGTGCTTCTTCTCCACCAACATCAGACTCGGGATTGCCCCTTTCGCTGCATCAATCATATGCCAAAGCGCCTTTGTCCAGCCCACTCTGGTATCACGGACAAAGGTAGTTACGAAGGGGACGTCGGGAACGTTTCGTGGCTTGTCTATATCAAGACCCCGGGCCCGAGTAAAGAGGTCCGGTGTTCGGATGGTTTTTACTAGCCGTGCCGATAAGTTCACTGCTGATGCTTGAGGCTCCACCTCACACATCCGGTCACCTGGAAGAAAAGGGAGTCTTCGAGTGCTCTCAGTTCTCGCAACGGAGAAGGAGAGGGGGAAGCAAATCTAGCATCGACGAAGACTTCCTGCTCTGGCTTTTCTTTGTTGACTGGAGGAAGGGAATCAAAAAAGGGCGGGGGTGTTCTGTTCAGTTGTAGGAGGTGGGGAGTGGGGCGTTGGGGACTGAACAGCAGAGATAGTCATCTCTGTTTCTACAGGGGTAGGGGGGTTAGGCTCAGTCTTTTTCACTTTTCTGGGTTGTTTTTCGTCTATTTTGCCAGAGCAGTCGGTCGCCATCAAAGTTTTGTTCGCCTCCCCTTCGTAGTCAGACGAAGTAGTGGTGACTGGCATCTTCCGTTTAAGGTTTTTTCCCGCTTAGGAAGAAGTAGACGGTAAGGCTGGGGAAGGCTGAAGCTTCCGGGTGGGTAGCTTGGTACCTGACGGCTTAGTGGGAGGCTGCACTCTTCGGGCATCCGGGGGACGCATCGATTTATCGGAGGGAACGGAACTGGTTTTTGTAGTGTTTTTGCTGACTACAGTGTTCCACCCCTCCTCTGTCAGTGCAGCTACTGGAGTCTGCGTTGAAGGAGATGCTGGTGCCAATTTGGTTATCCCGGCCTGAGCAGCCGGCGGCTTGTTGGGGGCTCTGGTTGGGCAGTATTTAGCCATATGCCCCGACTGCTCACAGTGGCAACAGATGGGTCGTCTACCTTCGACAATGATGGACATTGCCCAAGATTCGTACCTGAGCCGCGGTGGAATGCCTTTGAAGCCGGCCCGGTCCAGACACATTTCGATCTTGTCGTCCCCTACCATTAGGTTATGGAGGCCTCGGACCGGGATGATGGCTTCGACGTCCCCATACTGGCTCATGACAGCACCCAGATGTTTGGAGCTGATATAGCAGGAGACGCCGAGAACGGAGACTGTAGTTCTACTGCGGATCAGGTACTCCGGTTTTATTTTGATGCCGGCGTGTACAAAGTCTGATTTCGCCAGTTGTGTGGCGATCTCCGCTGTTGGGAGCAACAAATCCCATGAAGCAAACCCCTTTTGGCAGATGTATGTTGCGGGTATCTTCAAATCCCCAAGTAGTTTGCCTATTTTTTCTTTGGGGACCCTAGTCAGTCCTTTGGTTTTAGCGTCAGACGTGACGAACGTTAAGATGCGCTTTTTAAGCTCTTCCACAGAATCTGGAGCGGGTTTGACTATGTTTCCCTCCGTCAGGCCTTTGTATGTGGCGTCAAACAAGTCTCTGTAATCTTTCGGGGACAATTGCGACTGAGGCCACCATGCTGCTCCCGTCTTCGCTGGAGACGTTGAAACGGGAATCGCTGGTTCAGGTGTTCTCTGACCGGCCTGGATAGATTGGTCTAACGACGCTGCGGTGTCTTCTGAGTAAGAGTGAGGGACGGCCAGTCGGATTGAGACGACACAGGCGGTGAATTTAGTTTCGTCACTCTCCAGTGGGGGCTGGCGACACAAACGGCTCCTTTTCCCCTCTTCAACGTAGTAGCACCCCCCCCCCTTTTTGACTCTGGGCCGAGAAGGTCTCCTGCCAAGCGTCGGGAAGGATTCGTCGCTGCTGCTACCGCTGCTGCTGTACAGGTGATTGCCACTGCCGGCGAGACTGTCGTTGCTTCTGCTACAGCTGAGTCGCAAGTCTTGTAAAAGTTCACGTTTAACAGCCTCCTTGTTGTAGAAGCTGGCCGGTGGTGGCCTCTGGTCCAGGGGGTGGCCTGCTCTTCTTGCACGTTCAACGACCTAGCATTCCTTATCCCTTGGAGGGGGGAGTGCGTTCCTCCCTCCTGAACGGGGGCTGACAGTTGAAGCCCGTCTTCTGGGGAGCATTACGGCTGGGACGGAGCTGAGCTAACCTTGCTGCGAGGGACTGCAGCAGAACTAGTCGGAGTGCCACCTAAAGCAGCACCCCCGTGAAGGGACATTTTGCTCACTCCAGCCTTCGGGGTCTTAACAGGCACCCGAGTGCTGGAGCCCAGGTTGAGCGAAGCAGAAGAACCTGGACTTTGGCATATTTGGCCCAGACCAGCCTCCATACAAATATGGAGATTGATCCCCAAGTTAGGCTATTTCAACAGAACTCGATCTGCTCCTACCCTCTTGTTCTAGAAAACCAATTCACGCCCGCCGATTCGAAATCCACTAAACGTATGTTTGTTGTGACTCTAACTGTTCAGTGGAAGTCTGACAGCTGCTTAAGCCGAAAAGGAGAACAGAACCTTCTTCAAAAAATATAAAACCTTTAAAATTGATTAATGGCCAAGGGAGGCGACAAGTAAGATGGCCTTAAATGGGGGCCGGAGAGACAAAGCTCTACCAACGGGGAGCTACCCCCCCCCACGGGGGAGGAATTAGAGTGGAGCATAGACAGTAACAAAAAACAAAACAGGATCAAAATGCCAAAATAGAGGCCGAGTAAAAGTAAGAAAAATCTTGCTTAAACTAATACTCTTTCAACTTCCTTATATACTCTACAAAAAGTCGTTCAGACACTAGACGGGTTGTGCCATTTACATAATTCATTCCTTTTTAACTTTCAATTAAATTCATGTTTACAAATATACACTTATAACTTCTATTATCAAAATTACATATGTATTTACAATATTTTCCGATTAGGGGATATATCAATAAAAATGATTCATACAATAAATTAAAGGCATTTTCTTCATAAACCACCGTGTTTTCTAAACCATACTTTAAAAGGCGAGTACTGTTAACATTGCAAAGTCATCCTTTCGAAAGTGACGTCATTTTGAAAGTTTTTTTTTTCACATTATGATTATTTATTTTCATTACCTTGTTAAGACAATGTGTTCTACTGTAAATTAAAGTTTAGCAAGCCATATCCCAGCCATTAGTAAATTGGTGACTATTTTGGAATAATAAATTACTGACTCATCCTTCTGCCTGTCCGGAAGTGACGTTACTGTGAGAAGATTTTTCCACATTATCATTCTTTATTTTCATTACGTTGATAAGACAAGGTGTTTAATGGTAAATTGAAGTTAAGCAAAATATATTTCGGCCATTACTAAATGGGTAACCATTTTGGATGAATAACAAAACTGGTTCTTTTATATGACGTGGGCGCCTTCCATAGCATATTTAAACATGAGCTCTGTAATATGACCGATGCGCCTCCAAACTTTATTTTATTTTTTAAACTATGAATGGGGGAGGGTAAACACCCTTTGTTTAGGGGGGAGGTAACCTTTTTTTAAACTGAAAATATTTATATGCATGGAGGAGGATACAAATTTTTTTTTTTGTGGGGGAGGGGGTAAACTTATTTTTTTAATTTTTTTAACTGAAAATGTTAGTATTCATCGGGGAGGGTAAACACAAACTTTAAGGGAGCGGGTAAAACATTTTCTTTTTGAACTGAAAATATTAGTATTTGTGGGGAGGTAAAAAATGTGGGGTAAACATTTTTTTTCTTCTTTTAACTGAAAACATTTCTATGTATGAGGAGGGTAACACACATTTTAGGGGTGAGGAGGGTAAATAGATCTTTTTTTCTTTTACTAACTGAAAATATTTCTATTCATGGTGGAAGGTAAAAACACATTTGACGAGGGGGTAAATAAATGTTTTTGATTGTTTTAACTGAAAATATTATTTATAGGGAAGGGTCAAAAAAGAATTTGGGGGGAGGGGCAAAACAATTTCTTTTTTTTTAACTAAAAATATTTCTATGTATGAGGAAAGGTTACACAAAAGATGGGGCCGGGGTCCACATTTTTTAAATATTGTTTTACCTTAAATATTGTTGGTCCGAAACAAAGAAAATCAATGCCCAAGAAATATGACTGAGGCTCCCTCGGTTTACATGTTAGCGTTCATATCTGACGCGGCAGCCTAGAAAATAGACGACCGTAGGAAGGCTATTTTGGCAATATACTATTTGGCTATATATATATATATATATATATATATATATATATATATATATATATATATATATATATATATATATAATATCTATTAATAATGGAGTTTATGTATCTGTCTGTCTGTCTGTCTGTCTGAAGGCAAAACTATACTATTTAAAACTATTGTACTAATTTACTATTTTTTAATGCTCTATTCAGGGACATAGTGTAGTGTAGTATCTGTTCTTTTTCATGATACCATCCTCCCAGGCATTTCTTCCTCATTTTTTGTAGAGGTTTATAGGTAGTGTAGTATATGTTCTATTGGCATGATACCATCCTCACAATCATTACCTCGTCCTTTTTGAGAGGTGTGGAGGTAGTTTAGTATATGTTCTGTTTCATGATACCATCTTCCCAGACATTAGCTCCTTCTTTTTTGAGAGGTGTGGAGTTAGTATTGTATTTGTTCTATTGCCATGATACCATCCGCCCAGACATGCCCTCCTCCTATTTTGAGAGGTGTGGAGGTAGTGTAGTATCTGTTCTGTTGTTTCACAGTATCATTCTTCATTTTAATTACGTTGTTAAGACAAGGTGTTTTGTTATAAAATATTCTTATGTATGGGGACGGTACATTTTTTTCTGGAGGGGGGGATAAACTATTTTGTTCTTTTTTTAACTGAAAATATTAATATGTATCGGGAAGGGTAAAAACAAATTTTTGCTGGGGAAGTCAATTTTCTTTTTTTTATTGAAATAAAAAATAATTTTTATGTATGGCGGACGGTGAATTTTTTTTTTTATTTTCTTAACTGAAAATATTAATATGTATCGGGGAAGTGTACAAAAAAATGTTGGAGGGGTGTAAACATTTTTTTCTTTAACTAAACATATTTCTATGTATGGGGGAAGAAAAAAAATGGGGGGGGGTGCAAACAATTTTTTTTCTTTTAACTAAAAATATTTATATTTATGGTAAACCAAATTGGGGTGCAGTCGAACATTTTTTTTTCTTTATTTTTAACTCAAAATATTCTTGAACGGAAACAAAGAAATCAATGTCTAATAACCCAATAAATATGACATCGGTTTAAGGGTGAGCGTTCATTTCTGACGCGGCGGCTTAGCAAAAATAGGCGACCGGAGGAAGCATATATTTGCTAGTTCTAATAATAACCCCACCAGAAGACACATGGTGTCTTAACCTATCTTAGATATTGCAGCCAGTTGATTCAATATAATTGTAGTTCATTACTTCAAACATTATATATATATATATATATATATATATATATATATATATATACAGGGTGGGCTAAAATAAGGGTCCTATTTTTAAAAATTCATAACTTTTTTATTTATTGATTTTTTAAATTTTTTTTAGAATAAGTAAAGGACTCCTTCCGAAGCAAGCATGATCCGTATTAGCCCAAAGGAACGTACCCTCATTTAGAAAACATTATTTTTGCTTAAAAAACTCAAAACAGTGTAAACAACAATACTTTAGTTTTTGTAAGTTTTAAGAAGTGTTTTTCGGCTAAAATTTGTTTTGTTTATTTCAAAAGATCTCGGAAGGGTCAGTCTACACACACATAAAGTTTGGTGAATTTAACTTTTATTTTGTAGAAGTTATTCAAATTCAAGTTATTCAAATTGAAAGATAGGACCCTTATTTTGGCCCACCCTGTATATATATATGTGACAATTAAGAGGAACACTCACCATCAGGAAAAAAGAATGAGGTGCTTTGCTTGTCGTATGAAGATTTAAAAAGGGTTTCCTTTTCTATCTACATGTCCCAGCGTTTCAGGGTTTCGCTCTCATGAATGTACGGATGATAATCTTAGACGGGCACACGGTTCGAGACCATTTCCACAGAATTAATCTAGACTCAGTAAGCAAGCGATGTAACCATTAGACCACGATACACTACAACATTCAATGAACGGATTTAAGCTCTATTCATTCGACAGAACTGATAACGTTTAATCTTATTAAAAGGATAATAACAATATTGCTTTTTAGTAAATAATATTAATCGTTTTTACCTACATGCAGAAGGGTTTACAGCGTTCGCTCTCATCAAGGTAGGGATGATAATCTGAGACGGTATATATATATATATATATATATATATATATAAAATTTGATTCGAAGCTTTTTAGTTATTTCATTTTATATGATGCTATATATATATATATATATATATATATATATATATATATAGTTGTATACAATACACACACACCCACCAGCAGGTAGTCGTAGTAGTGCAACACATTATTTTAAATTATTTTTACTAAAAACTATGCGGTATTTCTATATTCTAATGTTATTGTTATAATGCTTTAGTATTCTTCTGGATGTTACACTCTATAAGCGTTTCATCTATTTTACACTCCTTTGTTTAAAGGGTGAACCTAGAGATCGAATACTTAATAACATTACCGGTAAAGGTGCCAATAAAATGAATGTAATTAATGAATTGGGCGTTGAACATATTAACTGAATCAGATCAATTAAGAGATCGCATGCTATACAGAACGAATCAATATTTAAAAAAAATAAAGCGTGTTATTAATCATTTGACTCGTAGAAAGACTATCTTATTATTTCGATTGTTTCTTAGACCGGAAAATAAATCTGTGACATATCGTTAATTGCTAGCTTAAAAAGGAACTCAATCGGTAATCGTTACATTTCTCACGCGACAGAGCGTGTTATTAATGACACTAGAATACGAATTTTTAGGGCAAAATTGATTTTATATGGTTTTCTGACGCGCATTATAAAATAAGCTCGCTTACTTAGCCGACCTCGAAGTATTGTATATATTATTGGCGTATCCAGGCATCATTTTCATTAAGTTCACTCTGTTACACACATTTTAAGGTGTATTGTATAGTTGAGGCTTCTACTAGGCACATATACTTCTGAACAGTTAATGCTACGCTAATGATACTTACATCATACATAAAACTTTCCTTAACAAACAATTTTCCATACGAAGATTTTTACTGATGTTAGTATATTTTAGGCTGTAAACAGTTACTTTCATATTTTAAAATGTTTGGATTTTCTATATTCGTATATTAGTTAAAATTTTCTTAACCCACCTGAGATTATAGTATGGGTTTCAGTTAGAAATAAATTGTAATATATGTTTAATCTTCGGTCCGAAGAAAGTAATCCTTCTGTTTAAACGATTTTGTGTGGATGTTTGTCCCAATCTAAATTGCTTTTTTTGGAGTTTAATTTTCTCTACATTGAACGAACTTTGTCAATCTTTGTTTTTCTTTCTGTAATCTTCTGATGAGACATAATTACGGGTTATATGAAGTAAAGTAAAACGTAATTAGTTTTCTGCCTTAATGAAATGATGTTTCGAAACGTGTGTATACATTGCTTTAGCGAATCTCGCTTTCGATGACTTCATATCAGTTTATTTTAAATCCGGAAACGATTATATATATATATATATATATATATATATATATATATATATATATATATATATATATATATATATATATTAGGTACGTGCAAAAATGTCCGCTGCTCGTACTGACTCTCATTCTTAAAAGTGTATTTTCTTAATTTTGTAAAGCAGTTTTCGTTCATAGTTTGATTGTGTTGGAAAGATGAAAGCATAATGTTAATACATGACACGAAAACAAATGTATATTTACGTGTTAAAAATTAATAGAATTAAAAATGTTATGAACACATCGAAACCACAGTTAAACCTGAGGATTCAATAAAACATGTTTTAAATCGTTGGAAAAATAAATATCAGTGTTCTGGATCTGTTTAAAAAATAATTATTAAATTAACGTCTTAAGAGAGTGAATTACAAAAGAATGTACTTCTTTTTTTACAAGGAACTGCCTTATTATTCAAAAAGAAAAGGGAAAGTTAGCTAAAACATGTTCGGAGCATGTGTCGTAATTGTAAAGAGAATAAACGGCTACAAAATGTCTAAGTATGGAAGGCTAAAACTGCAGTAATAGTTATTTTTTAAAGTGTTTACGTGACGAACTGCATCAATTTTATTAATTATTTTTACATTATAATCTTGGACAATTACATTACACGATTTATTTTTTTACAATTTATGTAATTTTAAATTACATTCATTTTTAAAGAATACATAATTATTTTATTGTTACGACACATGTAAACATTTCTTACATGTGTCGTAACGATACATTACATTAATTCTTTTAAAATAAAGCTGAGAGTATTTTCTTTGTATTTTAAGTGTGCAAAAGTAAATTAAAGGCAATGACTACACTGACAATATTCATTAAAGAAAATATAACACATTAAACATTATTTATTAATAAATAAATAGAATAATTTTGAAAGAAAATGTCATATTTTAATTCCATTTATTTATTAATAAATTAATATTTTCAACCGTTAAATGGTATTAATTAATGACAACATAAATATAAATTACGTTTTATATTTCCATATAATTGACGAAATGGTGAAACTAACGAAACTGTTGAATCTCTGTCAATAAAATTGGAAGGACAGTGTGAGGAAGTGAGTCGTGGTTGGTGAGCTAATCCTGTCTGTGTATTACAGAACAGGCCTACCATACGTCCTCAAGTAAATCGTAAGTAGATACTATTCAATTTTTTAAATTATTTTCTCGTTACGTTGCTGGGTCTCAAAATTTTCAATTTTAGGATTATTTTCAAGATTATCAAAAAGAGAGTATTGCGTGATGATGACACGGACATGTATGAAAGGGAAATATGATTATGTCAAATTTTATATTTTAGCAGAACCTCTAATCATTAAAATTACATGAAATATGTTTGCAATTATATTATTTTAGGTGAAAATATTATTTAAACAATGCTTTATTCATTGATAACGTGGCAAATTAAAAATGCTATTTTTTATTCTCGTTATACTGATTGTATTAACACAGAATTAAGGTTTTTTTCGTAATATATAGGAAATCATTTTTTTTTATTTTAAACATCTACTGTTCTTTATTTTCATATTTTATTATTCGATACATTCTTTTTCATTAATACATACAAATATAACTTTAGTAAACACATATTTAGTTTTCCAAAAAATATACATTTTCGCTAGGATTTGAAAGAAATAATGGTTTTATGATATCACGTGATGGTTGACTAATATATACTGAAAATGCCATTAAAATTAGTTGATTTGCCAAATGTTGATGAATTTTAAGGTTAAGGAAGGGTCCAAATGTGTTTACATTTTCGGAATGAGCCATTGCTTTTGTACGTACCTTATATATATGTGTGTGTCTGTGTGTGTGTTTTGTAAAAGAGTAACGACTTATCAAAGCCTAAAGATAACTCGAGGATAAGAGTCAATGGGTGTAAGGTGACGTAACACCGTGATAATAACTAATAATTGTGGAACTAAGCAGAAGGTGGTATGGACTTGATAATAACCGTCTTTTAATCAGATAGGAAGCAACACCACCGACTTGTGCTCGACATAAATGTAGTTCCAGGAGAAAAAAACTTCGGTCATGGAAGTTTCGTTTACTTTAATGTAGTAAGAGAGAGAACGAGTAATTATTTTGAGGGATTGTAGCCAGCTGATGTTGTATTGTGAATATT
>OY744540.1:53948265-54003265 GCA_963556195.1 Sepiola atlantica | reverse complement strand
CATTAACATAAAAATGTGTTACTTGCTGGCTGCACAATAATGTCTTCTTATCAGCCAAAATCTCATGTGTGGCTTCAATTACGTAAAAGACAGGCAATAGTTGTCGAAAACGTTTGCAAAGAATTTGCGTGCAATTGGTTGCCAAACGTCAAAACAGGGTGTTTCACAGTCGATGAGAGTAAGAAAGTTGTTGCCATTATAATGTGTGATATCCATTCACACCCTTTGTTATGCGTCACTTGCTCAAGTCGTCTTTTTTGCAACCGCGCTTGTGTTTGCTAAATTGACTGGCATTTCTCAAAGTTATTGATGACTTTCTTCACCTAAGATTTGGCTATTGCTGGGTTTACGCGCCTCACAAAATACTCAGTGCTCTTGGCGCCTGAATGTCCGCTCTGTGTAGATCGTTTCTATCTGCTACTGGCTCATCAGGCTCACTGTAGCAGACCATGTGTGATGAGCGGGCTCGGCCCCGACCTTTATTGCATCGTACATTTACGAGAAACTCCTGTCAGCTTGTCAGCTTATCAGCAAGGTTGCAGTATGACGGGACTAATGTTACGCCTACTACCAGGCCATGCTCACAGACTAGACTTTTTAAGGTGTGTAACCTTCGTGTTATCAACACCCTGCTTTCTGCCTTGGTGTGTATTCTTGCTTTTACAGTCCGCGTGTCGGGAACCCAGTGATAGACTCAAAAGCAGGCAGTATGCAAGTGTAGACTCTTTGCGTGCAAATGGTGCATTTTCGACGGTCGTATCCTGCGATAATACAGCACTACTTCATGATCTGCGGCGCCACATTCAACCTAAAACAAAGTCTGGTTTGTCAGTAATTCTTTGCCGCGAAATACCACAGTCTGTAATGGCCATTAAATGCTGTCAACCCTCACCTGCAGATAAGCCTTACTCAGATCGAGCAATGATACATTCGATCCTTTCTGGCGCATTTCCCTTAACTTGTGTCAACATATATCGTCATGATTCGTGTAAGCCTCTATATATTGATTGAGCTTACGCTAGTCGATAGCTGGTCGCAACTTTTGATTTGTAATGTTTTACCACTGCCATTAAAGGGATACATCTTTTGCGGACTCCAAGCTCTTCATTCGGGGTATGTTGTTGCACCATTCGGTTGCTTGATTGGTAAGGAATCATCCTATATTTTCACGATGTAGTCCGAATCTGTTGGTGTGGATATACCTCCATCTTCACGCCTGGCCGATACATACAAAGTGCGGCAAACACCGGTGCGTTAGAGTAGTTTACAGTATCAGCTAGTTTAATGAGAACACAACCAGTACCTAAAAAGCGTCATATCCGAGAAGTAGGTCAGTACGCAGTATGTATTTACGTGTCATCAGTACATTAACCTCAGCTGGCACACCAGAACCCGTACAAATCCTTACTAAGTGTAATCCACAGAAGACTATAGCTCGCCGTTAATCTTAGTTGTGTTAATGCTCTTCTTGCCAGAGTTGCTGCATAACCATGCGCTCACTATTGTACAGGAGCAGCCTGAACCAAAAAGCGCTGAGCAAGTGTTTTGTTTACCTACAGTTGATTATTGGTTGCACCTCGTTAACACCTTATCTGGGGAGCAGAGCTTCCCTGACATCTTGTCCCCTGACTCGTTTAGCGAACAGCGTCAAACCAGGTTACCGATCCCGTCACATTGGAAGCATCGTATGCGTCAACGTCTTCTGTCCGTGCAGTCATTTGCAATGTGACTACCCCGCCACAAGCGGAAACACTTTACTTGGGGACGTGAATCCGTCCGGGGCGGAGTTTTAAGCACACTCTTGGCTAACTACAGGGCCACTAGCACATGCTTCTCAAGTTTTACTTAATTCCTCATAAAAGATCAGACGCGCTAAAGTAACTGTGTAATCGGTGCCCCTTCTATGCTTATGGATGCCCTTAGTAGTTGCTTCACTCGAAATCAGAGTCCGGTAACAAATGCGTACAGGAAATTATTTTCAGGCATCCCTCCAAACAGAACCGCCAGTTTGTTCAATGCAGCAAAGAAGATATCAACTATCTCGTATGCGAATTGTGTTCACGTAGTAAAACGTTCGCATGTTGTGCAGGGGTCTATCACAAAAGCTTTTTAAAGAGCAGCCTTCGTCTGCTCGACATTGGCCTTATCTTTATTGATTAGCTGCTGGTTTACACCCAGAACACCTTCCGTTAGTGTTCGGGGGAATAACTAACGCGACCTGATTGACCCCACCCAAATTACAGGTTTGCTCTACTCACTCAAGCCAGTCAGCCACAAACGTAGCTCTGTTAAACTCAAATATGGGGTTTAGGTCAGTCATTGCATCCGCCATTATGTCACAAATAAACAGCACAATGAGGCCTAAATAGCTTGTAATTGAGAGGTAATGAACTGAAATGAGTTCAAACGGGACACTGAATTATTATTTCGATTATTTTCTACAACAACAGCCCAACAACTATGCCTAAAATTCAAATTTTTTTTCTCTTTCTATTTATTTTGGCCTTTTTCTCAAAACTCGACGTGGTCACAATGTCAACCTTTCTATTCACCTAGTCGGAGAAAAGTGTATTCTCTTCTTATAACAACGAAAATTAGCCTGTGCAATACAAGGCTCATTTTCATATGCACACTCTCGTCGCGTGACTGAAGTAACAAGTTTCCATTTTGTAACCTGAACACTCTGGGTACAATCCTCGATGAACTCGTTTTATATGTAGACCTGCGTGATTTTCTCAACGTGTTATATCTTATGCTGTTAGTTATTGTTCATATGAATATTTCATCTAAATACGAGGAAAAACAATACTGTTAGAGGATCCATTTACTGCGCGGATGTATGTTTAAATAGTAAAAGGTCCGATGCGCCAAAAATACTTCTATGTAATCCACATGATATGGTTCCCTAAAAATACCTCTTGTGTAAATATATATATATATATATATATATATATATATATATATTTATATATATATTAGATGAAAGAAGAGTTGTAATCATGTACGAATAACACATTTATTTCAACTTCGATTGTTCAATGCAAAGTGTACTCGGCAAAAATAAACATACGTGTATTATTATTTCCTTAAGTCAAGGATATTCAAAGATTACAAATTTATCATCAGAGGAATTACATAGATAGATAAGTTGGCAGTGGAAAAGCCACAATTAAAAATTTGAAAACAACATTAAGTAATGGGGTTTGCCCAGTTGGTAAATGTCCGTTGATAACATGTCCACTGAAAGGAGATTTACAGATGGAAAAGAAAGGTTTTCGTGAAGGCAGCATAGAAAAAGTTCAAGAATGAAATAAATTCAATAGAGAGATGTGTAGTTCAATCGTAGGTGGAACGTACTTATTCGGAAGTAATTTTGAGAATACGGGTCATTTAAAAATACTTCCGCTGGCCGAGGATCGAATTGAATTTGAACTGTGTACATTGAACGCAGGCGATAGGAGATTCAAAGAAAAGCGAAATCTTTTAGTTGAGAACGAGGCCAAATGAGGAAGAAGGGGAAGGAAAAAGAGATAAAGATGAGACATAAACTTACAATCGGTGATAGGGTTAGTTTAATAAGCTATGACTGATGCTGGGAAGGGAGAGGGGGAAGGGATTGTTTGGTTACCGCTCATTGCTAGTAAGCAAAAATACCGGTGCGAGTTGGGGGGGGGGCTATTATAAGCTAAAAGCAGAAGTGAAAATCAGGTCATTGAGTGAATATTTCTGAAAGGGGTGTTCCGTATTTAAAACGGATGTTGAACAAACTTATATATAATTTCGAAAGTTTAAAAGGGGTTCACTTGGGCAATTAGGGTTCAAGTAAATGGACATCTGGAATTTACGTGTTAAATATGTTATAATTCGGACACAAAATAGTGTTTCAGAGTTAGATGTATAGACACTTTAAATAAGTCTTTGTTAGTTAAATATTAAATGCATGACTAAATAAGAAACATTAATGTATAACTGAAATTAGGATTGGGAACATCGTTAGTCTGCTTGCAACAAGTGATTTCTGGTGCAAGTATAATGGGGTAGGGGTGGGCTATTTTTCCAAACTTAACTGAAGCACTAGTGCGTTGAAATCATAAATAGGTTTTAGGAGGGAGCAAATTGACCATTTTAAGAGTCACCAGGGAGCGTAGTTTAAAAGTGAGAGAAATGGAACATATGAGAAAAATATTGTCGGTAGAGCGATGCGTATAAAGAGTCGATTGACTGAATACAAGGGAGATAGAAAGCAATGGATGAGTGTGTGTGAGGGTTGGCAAATGAATGAAAGAGCGGAACCATCACTATAGAACCTGAGAAAAGAATATCTAACTTCCTTAATCTTACATTAGACCTTAACTCCGAATCATTTAGCCCCTACCACACACCAAATAAACCCCTATTCTACGTACAAACGCAATCTACCTACCCAAATCTACTATTAATTCAATAATCCCTTCAGTCTCTAATATAATTTCAAAGATATCTGCTAATGAATATATCTTCGAACACAATTCCAACGTATACAATAACGCACTACTTATTTCGGGACACACTGATGAAATTAAATACGAAAATAATCCGTGTATCCAGAAGATCACACCTTTAAATATAATTACACACGAAATGGCAATACAGGATAAACAGCGGACAAATACTACACTACCTAAGAAAACTAAAACATATATAAATAGACCCACAAAAACTATCAATATTGACAAACTAGCTGCCCCTCAATGATATAATAAAAATAAAATAATTTGAAGAAAGAATAGAGTTTTGTTTAAGCCATCCTATAACAGTACGTGCGGTAAATTTAAAAAAAAACGCGAAAGTAAAGTAATGTCTGGTATGCACTATTGCTTGTAAATGGAGTGCTAGCGTAGTAAACTTAATAAATAAAGTAGATACACGTTTATGCTTAATAATAAGGATAGACAATAAATAGGAAAATTTAAAAAACACATCTCAAAGACGTATTAAGTATAGAAAGTTGACGATTATTCTCAAATCTAATTCTAGTCTAGTAGTGTATCATAAAAATAACACTTTTTGATAGGATAGGCATAGCATACAAACTTATTCAAAGAATCATACAAACAATCCCACTGCAGAAGTGTTCCAAGCAGAAGTGAACTCACGTGCCTTAAATTGCTTTAAGCGGTTAGTAAGAACATACCAAAACACATTTGTGATTTTACACTAAATAGGTAACTATGTTATGGATATAACGTGTTTTCAAAAGTGGTTTTTAAGTAATTCTAAACTAAAGAAAAGAGTCGTAATTCAAGCAAATAAAACGATTAATAAAGTTAGATATAGATTCACTTAGTATTTATCTGCACTAAAAAGAACCGATAGATGATATATCTGATATTCTAGAACAACACATTTGTTTTAATGTAGCTTCATGACGAATGTGTAAAAATAATGAGCTTGTATAAAATTTCCTAACACAGATCATAAAAAAAATCCGAAGGAACTATTCTGCAGGTCGATAGTGTGGACAACTATGTTTTAAATACTGTATCTTTCTTATTTATTAACATGCAATCTGAGAAATCAATATTTCTTGTGTGTTTGAATATGTATGTTGAATATTTTATAGAGAAAATATTGTTCTAATAAAGTATCCGATACAGATTACACCCACAAAAATTGGTTTTCTGATGTGTGTGTGGAGGATAAACAGTACCAGCAAAGTAAACAAGCCACTAAGATGTGATGTTTTGACAATGCTTGTATAAATATGTTATTTAAAACCTAACATATTTTTGAAATACCAATAATTTCTTATATCTCTTCTGAAAAAGGCATACATTCGTACTAATTTGCGTTCGCGAAAATAAAGATAACACCGATATCTTGGAAAGTTATTCGTTAATAAGTATATTCAACTCGTCTGATTGTTTTTAATGTTATCGAGTGTGCTGACAGATATAAGCAAACACATATATTGTTCATTTCTTGGATTTTGAGGGGTTAGGGAAAGAGGAGGGAAGGGGGAAGCTCTGTGTCTTTTGTGTGTAGGTAGTATCATAGTTTTAGAAAATAGATTTGAGGAGATGAAGATGATTTGTAGGCGGAGTGAGTGGGTAATAGTGTGAAATAAGTAGTCGAAAGGGTAAGATGGGTGCTGGGGAGAAGGGAGATTTTGTTGTGGTTAGGTGTGAAGTTTTTGGAGGGAAGGAGACACAGAGCTTCCCCTCATTCCTTCCTCTTTCCCCAGCCCCTCAAAATCAATGCTACACCTCACAACGACAAAAACCTCACCCATCACCCTCTGTCCCACCTTCAGACAAATTCACTAACACTCCTACTCCTCCCCTTTTTCACTCACAGCCATCCACATTCATTTCACTCTCTGTCACCGACTTATCTCAGCCCGGACCTTGGTCCTGCGCTCCCAGTACTGGTTACTACTTTTTCTCATCAACCCATCATGTCAACCCAATATTTCTAAAAAAGTTCATAACACGATTCTTAAAATTATAATCCTGAGGAAGTCTTACAAATTAAGACGAAACGTTGATGAATATATAAAAAACACAACCTATTCTGGTTATTCCTTTTTCATTCCCCATTACATCGGATTAATCTCATCCTTCTTTTCTCATATATATATATATATATATATATATATATATATATATATATATATATATATATATTGTTACCGAAAGAAATAGTAGAACATTAGTACCCTCAGTTTCAAGCTCAGACAAGGTTTGAAAATAAAGAAGCTAAACTTTATTTTCGGATCGATACACGCCTTGAATTTTTGGATTGATACACACCTTGAATTTTAATATAATGTGTGTTGTTTAACCTTTTCATTTTTTCGTAAGTATAATCCTTAAACCGATTTTCTCTCGTTTAACATCCTCTCCAACACACATAATTAACCTTCAAAAGAGTAACGCCCATTTTATGCGCCTAATACACATCGACTCATGGGATTTGTATAGAGATATTTTTAATTTGTTAATTCTTTTATATATATTTAAATGTTTTCCAATTTTAAATCTAAATTCTTACATTTAAAACCTTATTCAAACTCTCTAACACTAATATAAAACTAATACACATAACACTATAACATCAATAACTCATTAAAACGAGAGTTCCACGTGAATTAAGATTTCTGAAACAAGTGACAACATTAGCTGAAGAGAGCTGGATAGTTAAGTCCTTCTGAGCTTGAAACCTACGTTGTACTATTTTCTGTACAACAAAAATAAATGTCATGCTCCCAAATGTTATTCTCAATTAATCGAGCAGTCTACTGGGATTTTTCTTACTATGTTACAAACAATTATATATATATATATATATATATATATATATATATATATATATATATATATATATGTATATATATATATTGTGTTATATGTCTAATTTATATCGTCTATTGTGTAAATCAGTAAATGTGTCCTCGAGTTCATATTCATTTTCTTTATTATACATTCATATTTATATTGTTTAATGCTATAATTTTTGTATTCTCCGAACCCTGAAATAACTATGTCCTTTTTGGTTAAACGATTGATGTAAACCTTTAGAGCATATGATTTTATGTATATCTTAAGTAAAATAAGTTGTCAGCCATCAACACTTGAATGGCCAATCGTACTAATATATGAATCAACAGATTAATGACCATTTTTGTTGTAAGTTATTAAATGTGTCGTGTGAAAATGATATCGTTAACAGATATACATAACACTAACTTGTCGACACAGTCCAACAATTGTAAGCGTATGAACACAAATGTAAACAGTCATATCTCCAAAGTTGATCTCGGTAATTTCCAGTTTCTAATCGGACTTGAAATGATTGCAAGCTGTTCTTAATTATTTTAATCACGGTACAATAGCTGGCCAGAATTCATAGTAGGATATCTTAGTATTTTTGTTGGCTTGTCGACCTTGTATTATACACGCAGAAAATAAGTCCGCGTAATCATGAGATAAGTAGTTATGCATACCTAACTTGCTATGCGCTCTACTTGTACGCGCTTCTCTTTGATCACCCAAAGTTGGAAAATGGTATATTCTAATTTCACTCTTACAAGTGATGTAAGATACGGACATTTTTCCGACGTTATCTGCATTCGCAATCACTTAGCAGTTGGAGAAGAGACGAAGAATGAGATCTGCATCACTATTTACCTTATCAACTAATGTCCGTATACGTGCGAACGTCTCTGGTGCTTGGCAACTGGCTATCGTTATTTCATCTTCTTTTTTAGACGACTTACGTCATAATCGTTTATAGGCAATTCTCACAGTCAAAGCTAATTTCGATAAGCTCGTAGCGGTTTCAATTTCAGGTTATTCTGTCCTATAGAAATTATGTACTGGGCATCTAACGCTTCATATCACACATCTTTATTGCATCTTATTTTAGCGTGTTCTTGTAAATTTCAAACATGATCAGATCAAACAAATTAGATGCATTGCTTTGTAAATCACGTACACTTATTTGCTACTTGAAATACATAAAAATCAAACTTCAAAATAAAACAGGCATTAACGTTAGTTTTTCCAAAACATATATTTCATGACTTGACTCTGGTGATTTCTATTCGATTACGATATAATAGTTCCCAAACCGCTCATAAGCCTATCTGAGAGAACAGAACATACAGATGTCCTTAAAACACTGTTGTGTTGAGCCGCATTTTCTAGCTTGATAGAACACTGGTAAGTGGAGAAAGAATAATGATGATGCAGCTTTGTTTTGTTGTTTGCCCGGCTTCTTTCTTTTCTACTAAATGTAAAGCCACTACTCCCGTGCTGTGATTAACGATGCGACGACCATTCTGCTAGCGTGGCCATTATCCGTTCCATTCCTAGCACTGTCCATAAAAAATGACCAGAGGCGACTATTTAACTACTCGGACTACCTCATTTGTCATAGAGTTAACCAGTAACGAAACACTCAAAGCAGGAAGTAGGATAATTTTGTCGTAAAAAGTGATAAGTAGTCAATACTATTTCACACGAATTTTAGATTTCAACTGAACAGTTTTCTGTTCTTTATATGTTTGGCACCAATTAGTAATGATAAGTGGCAGTCAAGTATAAAGTGCAATGTGATTGAATGATTCTCAACCTAAATCTCTCAAAGAATTTGCAAATTTAAATAGATATCACAATAATTTTGAAGAATTATGCGTGCTTATCTAAGGTAATTATGAATATATAATAGGTATATAAGTAATCGTATATATATATATATATATATATATATATATATATATATATATATATATATCCTTATATATCCTCATATATATATATATCCTTATATATATATGTATATATATATCCTTATATATATATATATATATATGTATCCTAATATATATATATATCCTTATATATATATATCCTTATATATATATATATATATATATATATATATATCCTTATATATATATACTTATATATATATATCCTTATATATATATATATATATCCTTATATATATATATCCTTATATATATATCCTTTATATATATCCTTATATATATATATATATATCCTTATATATATATATATATCCTTATATATATATATATACATATATATATACATATATATATACATATATATATATATATATACATATATATATACATATATATATATATATGCATATATATATACATATATATACATATACATATATATATATACATATATATATATATATATATACATATATATACATATACATATATATACATATATATATATATATATATATATATATATATATATATATATATATATATATATATATATATGTGTTTTTTATTACTTTTTTCGTTCTTATCTACTAAACTATGCCTGCTATGTTTCTGGAGATAATTATACATACAAGAAATAAGGAGTTTTCTCTAAACGTAAATATATTGCCACTTCAACCTAAGTACATTGGGAATACTTTATTATCAGACACCCACCTTGTAGCATGTGCATTCTTACTATTGTGCAAAATATAGTATAAATATTATCTCCGAACAAGTGAAAAACTTTTTACAAAGTTGGGTATTTCATTTGAGACGCGTTTGCAATTGATAATAATCTAAGGTTTTCGTGGTACCTGATTCACTGTTCTGCTATCTAAAATAAAAAAAAAGATTATCAGACTCACAATAATCAAAACGCTTATTGTATTTTAAGTAATATGTTTATAGTAACTATATTTTAGACCGAATAACACACATTTCAGTTTTAACTGTATTTTTCTATTCGAAGAGTATTGATAAGATTATCAAAATAATAGTAATGCATTTTCCATTTGTGCATTGCCTGCTTCTAGTATGTATTATAGTAACCCATAAGCCGATATATTCGGGGCCTATCATAGAGATCGCTACACGATTAAAATACATATGATTTCTATGATATATAATAATAAGCGTAAAAATACGATCTCAATCAAAGTTTACAAATTACAGATTTTTAAACGAAACTACTTTTTGAAATGTAAAGAAACAATGGAATACTCTGAATTATCTGGGTTGATAAACCACTGCTTTTTAGTGATATGAATACAGTACAAGTGAAGCTGCGGTACAAACAAAAAAAACATCAGAAAAAAACGGACCACAAAAATAGAAAAAAACTGATAATTAAGTTTATCTACAGAAAAAACTCAAACGAAATGAGGTATCGGAAGACTATCAACAATACTAGCACATGCCCATTCATCACAATATAAAGCAACAATAGAAAGCAGATGAATATCCGCATATTATACAGATATAGTGGCTCTCAAAGCCATACATGATAGAAATCCAACGAAAGGTGAATGATGTAACAGAGCCCGTACATCTCGTAGCGAATACCTAAATATGGAAGAATTGTAAAGCATAAACACTGTACTGAAGAGAGTGATGCCAACGAAATCAAAGAACTCAATGAAGAAGAAGCGTCAGAATGTGAACCGATCAAGAAACTTATGAATAATCGCAGAACAACTCTTCCATTTCTAATGAACAATAAAAGTGAGTAATTAAAGCCAGAAAAGGAAAACGTTAGTATACTCCTCAAATTGAGTTCCATGGATAATATCACAGGCATAAATAACTTAATTAATGCATGGGCAACATTAGCAAATATTTCACTTAAAGTGGAAATACAATCTTAACAAAAACATTACTCGACAAAGCTGGGATTACTTAAATAACAGATCAACAAAATACACAAAATCTAAATCTGTAACTGAAAACAAACAGAAACACCACGATTGAAGAGAAAGAATATTGTTCACAATAAAGACTAGATAAGTAACATGAGGAACTAAAACAAAAGGTTGCATAAACGAAGAAAAACTTAGAGGATACATATACAAGTCGGAACAGTACAAACAAAATTGTACTTGAAACACAGGAAAGCTAGTTTCATCAAAATGTGAATTGAGGAAGCAAAAGTACAGAACTGATAGAAACTACCCGTCTGGGGAATGAGAAAGCGATAAGACCACAACAGAAAAGTCGAATGCGTAGAACACATTTAAATAGAAGTTCAGGAAATTAAGGAGGTACCAAAACCGAAATTACTGAAGAAACGTTAAATATAACGTACAAAAATTAAATATTTGAAAGCAGCAGGCCATGATAGAATCTATGCATACTGGTTTAAAATATCACGCCCCTACATGTATGCAAAACATACAAACATTAGGAAATGTATCAGCGGAATAGACGTACGAGAATTGATGACTAAAGGAAAAAATGATACTAAAAATCAACGAAAAGAGTACGATAAAAAAATACTTTAAATAACGTATTTACAAACCACGTAAAACTGTTAACATGAAAACTTACTCAACAGATCTTCTACTCGTAGACTATTCATTGAGTAACAGAAAGTTTTGCGAAAATGGAAAGACAAACGCATGATGTGTTATACATAGATAAAAGTTCCTGAATAAAGTAAAACGTAGAGAATAGAAAATAGATATTGCATGGATCGACTACAAGAAAGCTTACGACATATTACATCGAACGCATATTCCAGAAAAGGGTGTACACATTATGATCCAAGATATATAATCTTCATGAGAAAGCAATGAGACTGGAACTCACAGATGAAAGACAACACATGACTTAAATAAAAATACAAATAAACATCTTGAAAGCAGGTTCCTACCAGCACTACTATTTCTCATAGCCGTGAGGCTACTCAAAAACATACTCAGGAAATGTGATGTATCATACAAGTTCACAGACACAGTACAAAATATAAACCACCACATATGTATCGACAACATTTAGCCATATGCAAAAAGCAAGCAAAAACTGATACACACAATTATTACTTTCAGCAAAACCAGGTAAACAAGATTCGTGATAGAAAGTGTCCACTGCGATATTTGAAATCTGTAAAGAGCGCAGCCACGGAGCTACTACACCAGGATGAGATTTTCACACTCGGTTAGCATGCTATCTATAAATATTCGGGACGTTTGTAATCAACAGAAACGAAAGAGAACATTCGAAAAGAATACTCGTAAAGAACAAGAACATCCCCAGAAAGTAAATTATATCATAAATCTTGTGGAAGAAATACACCCCATGGCTATTATCACTAATAGGCTGGGCAAAACTTACACTCGGCATGTTGTTCGAAAACTTAAACACTAGTGAGTATGTACAATGCACAACACCCATAGAATGACAATTCTCGACAATACCTTTTGAAAGACAAGCAAGGTAGATGACTGATACGTGTAGAATACTATGTGGATGGTACACAATGAATTGGTAATACATATGTCAGAATACAGGAAAGCTGATCAGCGCAGCTAGAAGCACTTTCAACATGAACAATAAGGTGAGCAGCGTAACGAGAAACACACATATGAAACACGAAATGTGGTAAGAGAATAAGCTACATTGACGATTCATAAGAATGAAAAGAGCAGAAACTCAGGAAACCACACTTGGACATTGATACAAAAGGACACTGGAATTAGGAAAAGGAATTGTATCCGATAGCTCCACATAACAATACGGAAAACCATAAGCGAAGATTGTGAAGACAACAAGAGGAAACGGTATTTCACATAATAAAAGACCCTGCTCCATTTTTTTACACAGAGCATTACTGACCAGTACATGCAGTCCCCTGCCCACTATGCAACAACTGCATTTTACCCATGCAGACAATTGTTACCAACACCATTTAGGACATCACCAGAAAAGGAAAATCAGATTGAGGTGCGAGTAAAGTGAAGGAATACACGGAACTTATCATGTAACTGAAAAAGGTATGGAACCAGACAACATCATTATAATACACATAACCGTATAACTACGTCCTAAAATAGATTGGAAAGGTGTATGGGTAATTGGATTAAAAGGAAGACGTGAGACTACACTATGGACAGCAATTATGAAAATAGTTAAACTCTTGAAGGAAATCAGTGTATATGGAAATTATTCCAAGTAAACTGCGAATGATAACCAGCCAGAGTGAAGTTTAAATAGAGAAACACGAAACATATAAAGAATACATCACATGAAAGTAAATGCTACTGCAAGAACTTTCATGGACTGATTTCAGACACATAGTATATCATGGCACCAACATGATTGGAAAGAGTCGAGGAGGAGGTAAATCTCAGAGACGTAAACAGCAAGAAATCGATGTTAACAGACTGTTGTGCTTATGCAATGTTTATCAAAAGGCACGGATACAGACATCTATGTGAACTTGTCGCCCAGTCTGTGTACACAATTACTGATGATAACCTCATTGTGAGTTGGCCATCATAATAAACGTAATGATAACATGTGAAATATATTTTCAATAAGTATGTAATAAGGCAACATTCGAGAAAATGAATTAGCGGAATATTCCATATGGATTTAATTTGTAGGGATTCAAGAGCAAACCTCATCTCGACTGAGAGAATTAAAACGATAGAAAATATAACTAAATATTGACCCGATATAAACACTAAACTTATATCTGTACATACTGTGTACACTTCTTTATGATAATCGATTCATCTGAATCCTGACTGCTGAAGATTTCTGCGAAAGATTTATTGAATAAAACAATACCGGCACGTAGCAATTTCCTTGGATTTCTCCAAGGAATATGACGACCCGTTATAGGTCACGTACACATCAATATGGCTGCCTGGTCGGATTTCTCATAGTAACAGTAAAGATTTGACGTCGCCAGCGGGCAAAGGAAACAGCTCTAAGTTAACTCCAAAAGAGACGATTTTCCAGAAGTAGTCGTCGATAATCTAACTTGCATGCAGCTTTCTTCGATTTAAAGTGAAGTTTGCTTCACAGCGTGGATATTAGATGGTTCTGAAGACTGGAAAATTGTCGAACAACGAAATGTAAAGATGTGGGATTATTCTAAAATTGGATTAACTGTCCAACTTGCCCTTCATTTCTCCTTTACCGATAATGTCGACGATCGCTGATGCTCGTAAAACGTCCAACTGCTGTACACTTCAAATGACTGTCAAACAAGAATAGAAAATATGTAGGAAAATATTAGTAACTGATTGTTTATAAATTGGTCAGTATATAAAATACTATCGGTAATTATTCCAGTAATTTTAGACTGGCTGTTTCATCTTGATTGGAATAATTTGTACAATACATTTGAAAGGAGAAGTATTAATAAATAACTAGCACCCGTTACTTAATTTAATTAAACCCGATCCAATGAAACGCTTCGTTGTGTATGAAATGAGCAAGAACACTTGCATATTTAGCCATTTAAAGTGTTTTATTAAGATGCTATACGGAGTAATACTAATTGATTTTAGCCAGCGCCACTTATCAGGTTCGCTACCACCGTCTTTTATCTCTGCTCTCGGTTTAAATATTTGCAAAATTTACAGTTTTCTTTTAATTATAATAACCGTTTACCTGTAGTGTATTATACGTTATTATTCATTGTCCTAGGTCAGTGTAGTAGATAAAATACTATAACGTGTAAATGTATATATAAAATAATTTGTTAATATATATATATATATATATATATATATATATATATATATATATATATATATATGATGAAATATATATATATATATATATATATCGGATGTTTTTGAGACTACAAAATATAATGATAAGAATATGTCAGCTCGATACTCTAATATTTATTATTTTAAAGTAAAATCATGTTTATTCTATTGCTTCTGGGCCAGGCTGCGATACGGTTCCTAATAGTATTTTATATTTTAAACTTACTAAATGTAGTTAAAAACAAAAATAATTTAATCAGTTATACAATTCACTCTTTGCTCCGCGATTATAAATATCTAATAAAAGTGATTTTAATAATCAATAATAAATATTATATTACGTCATTGTTTGATGATAAATAGTTAAAGAAGAACATCATCTGAAGAAAAAGTTTAGAAGGTCCATAGTAAATTGTAACGTAGTAATGTAGTTATTGATTAAAAACATATATATATATATATATATATATATATATATATATATATATATATATATATATATATATATCAATAGAGATAGATGTCATGGTAAGAAAATACATCACAATAACATGCAAATAACAGATCGCTGTAACTTATTGTTGTGTTATGACTATTGTTAAGAAGTATTGTTTGTATTTTCTATTTTCCTCACTGCCGCTGTAAAAATTAAACTTGTTTTGTACCAACTATGAAAGTGTGAGCATAAGTAAAGAATGTCGTTATGATTCAAACACAACTAAAAGTGACTTTTAACTTAAGAATGTTATTGTCTTCATGCGTATATATTTTTCCGTCCAAATAAATTTTAAAATACAGTGTGTAACCCATCATGTTGTAAGATGTTATTTTAGGAAATTGATAACGAACAGGAGTAAATTACATATCGCTGCAACACATTATTAGGTTGCAATCGCGCAATAAGAAGAGAAAGAAAAACACAACTTTATACTCAACGGCATAATATATACCATACATATACAATGTACAATCTACTCGGAGGGATTTTATAAATAACGAAAAAGTTGAACGATATGTAATTTATTTGCTTTTGCTATTTTTAATACGATAATACTTTGCGGAGCAGTATTAAGTGGCAATCATTTCAAAATGTGTGTGAATACACATATTTGTATATATATATTCACATATATATACATATATATGTATACATATATACATATATATATATATATATATATATATATATATATATATATATATATATAATATATACATATATATATATAAATACAAATATATATATACATATATATGTATATATATGTATATATATATATATATATATATATATATAAATATACAAACTAAATATATAATATTCTTAAAATGGCGCCATCCTTTTCTCTTTTTTAACATTCCTATAGACTAGTATCTAACTTTTATATAGTTGAAACTATAAGATATTAAAATATACAGCTGGAAATTATTGATTACATATGTGTTTTTTATTAATGTACAGATATGTCAGGAACGTGGATATATAAGAAAGTTAGTAGGAAAGTGTGGAAGTGTGCTGAGAATATGACAATTAGGGAAAGGAAAAAGAAAAAGAAAGAGAAGGAAAAAAGTGATATTAGGTTTAGTGCGAAATAGTTGAAATGCAGTTGTGTGCAGGCAGTGTTGATAGTTAGCTGGTCAATACTTCTATTCTCAAAAAATGTCAAAGCTAACCACAACAAACTCTCCCCTCTCCCCCTAACCCATCTCCCCCTTTCGACTACTTATGTCACGCCCTTAAACACCAACCCGCCCACTTTCAAATCATCTTCATTTATTCAAATCTGTGTCTAAATCTATGATACTACGTGCAAACCAAAGACACATAACTTCTCCCTCCCCTAGTGTTCCCCAGCCCCTTCCAAATCTATCCTACACCTCACCACAACAAACCCCTTAGCACCCCTCCCCACTCTCCTACCCTAAGGCAAATCTACTAACCCTCCCATCCCACCCATTTTTCACTTTTAATATCCTAAATAGAACAGGTGTCCGAATAATTACAAATAAGGCATGCTACTTATTTCTAGGATTTCCGAGGGCCTTCTGACACAAATGTGGTCCGATAGTCTAAATTTTACGCCTATCTCGAACGGGGGTAGATAAACTGAAATGTCTAAAACATTTTAGTGTTGCATGATTCACAATTGTCATAGTTACATCTAGTTACAAATACACATTTAGACATTTTACGTTAGAAACGAACAGCATCGACTTTTTTTGGAAACAATACTTAGAAACTAGAACGACATCATCGCCACCTACGAACGTTTAACTCCAAAAGACTACCAAAATAGAAATTGATTTGCTGTGTCCATATTTAAAATGACAGCTGACATTTCCTGATTTATAAAATTCCGATCGATAGCCAATTCCCTTGACGTTCCAATGAATAGACATAGTTTTGTGTTTGCGTTTCCTCTTCATTGTTGGTGAAGGAGATACTTTTAGGAAATTCTAATGTTCAACGCTGAATCGATGATGTGAAATAATGCAACGATGCTATCAATTGCAGTTTACAATGATATGCAGCTGTTATAACTAAAGAGGTATTATAAAAATAGTTCTTAATAACCAATAATTGTTATTTGTTAGATGAGTATGCTTACTAACCCTCTACGAGAAATGTGCGCATTAATTTAAACATGTGGTGTTCTCCAAAGTAAGAGTGGAAAAATAAATATTCAAGATTTCCAGTACTAGCTGCTTATTCAGATGATCATTGGAAATAGTTTGCCTTTTCGTAGACGCCTAGGTGTTGCGTTTTACTCCCCGGAGACACCAGACTCATTATTACTTCATTTTTACCATGATCATTCGCGTTGGTATTATTATTATTATTATTATTAGTAGTAGTAGTAGTAGTAGTAGTAGTAGTAGTAGTAGTAGTAGTATTACTATCATTATCAGCATCAGCATCAGATTCAGCATCATCAGCATCACATTGACATCATCATCAGCGGCAGAATTATTATTATGATCATCATTATCATTATTATTATCACTACTACGCCTACTATTATTATTATTTTACTATTATTATTATTAGTATTATTATTATTATTGTCGTTATTATTAATATTATTATTATCATGTGATCTAACTAAGAGTGCTCACACTTGTAATAATAAGTGATTAGTCTCTGATAATTAACGGTTGTCTTTCGGAAAGTCTGAGTGACAACAATCCTTTTCATGGTTTTTATTGTTCCTCACCTCATTCGATAACTACTGCAAATGAATTTGCGTTATCAAAACAGATGCTTACTTTAAATGTTCTACTCTTGTCTTTGTGTTTCTGGTGTCGGTGCTTCACGATTTGTTTCTTGTGATGATCTCCATCGCTGAAGTGATCCGTCTTTCCGTGTTCTGGTTATGTATTTGTATAGCTGTCCTGTGTGTCTTCAACACAGTCCCATAGACTTATCAGTCTTCTTCCTCCTTCGTTTCTCTGCACGTAAAATGTGGCATATTATGGTCTGTGTGTACTGCGTTGTGCATTGCTATTAGTTTACTAGTGTTCTGGGCAAGGTGCCTAAGTTATTCTTAAGTCTAGCCTATGAATGGTTAAGAGTGTATCATTAGTGACACTGCACAGATGCTTATTTTTTTACTAGGGTTCTGCTATACAATTTCGTTCTAAGAATGTATTTGCCCTTCTCATATATGGTTTGTCGAATGTATTCTTTAATTTTTGTATATTTGAAGGTGTCTGATTCAAGAACTCAATAATATGTATTAATATATTGTTCGCCAAGCGCCTACATCTTCTCTTAGTTAGGCAGGCCCATGCCTTATATTGTTATCAAATGTTCACTTGTCATATTTAGCAGTGCACCCTTTTCCATTTCCAATTCCATTTGAATTTTTTTGCTGAAGATTATTGTCTTATTTTTCAGTTCTTTTCTTTTCTTTTTACAAATAACTTTAAGTCGTTTATTTACATCGGGTGGTGTACTCTTTGTTCTGTGTCTGTAAACGTTCATGTGGCATTACATTTACTGAGTATATTGTTGAGTGGCATCATGACGATGATAATGGTAGTGGTGATAGAAAGTAACTTTGGAAAATGGTTCTCTTTATTTTCATCGTAGTCAATGAGTGTAATAATCTTGCCAAGGGTATTATTGTTAGATAATGGCTTGGACGCATCTATTCGAGATGGGTATTGACTTGCGCGATTATGGCAGAGCTATTTCGTCCGAGGCTACGTGTGCGTTTTCCCACGCCAAGAACGACGGCTGATGCGATCTTAAGTTTACGAGGGTTAAGAGTTCAGATTTGCACCTGGTATTGACAAGCGAGAGTTAGACGAGATTTGAACGAGACTCCTTGGCGTGGGGACATTGAATTGGATTTTTAGTCAGTTACTGTCTAGGAGCGAGAGAGTCAAGATCGCAAAAATGTTACGATGCGAAAAGAATACCGAATGACGGAAAAATAAGAGATTAGAGCCGAATCTTCTCCGTCCCCCCCTCAAGTAATTATGATATTAACTAGTGAATTGGTAGCGTAAATTCTCTCTCTAAGATCGACAGACTCGTTCAGCTCGGCTAAGACATAACGAAATAAAGAAAAAACGGCTCTTTGAAACAAAAAAGAAAGTATTGTTGTAAGTAAAGTTGGTGTTCAGCTAGCGAGGACAGCAGCCCGTTAGGAACGAAAACAACAGCTTGCGGGAACATGGAACGTCGGACAGCAGTCGTCAGCAACTTGTTGCAGACAGAGTCAACAGAAGAGGGAGCGCAAATAGTCACGCAGCGACAGAAGCAGACGAAGGCGACAGTGGTTTGCAGGCAGAGGGGCGATGCGGGTGTGTGCGACCAGATACTGAGAAGCACACCAGAGTCAGTATACGAAAGGTTAGTGCAAGCAGTTGAAAAGGCGGAACTAAAATACGGAATATCCACCCGACTACACAATGTAACATTATACTTTTTTCCGTATTCATGTTTGAATGATCCTATCGTAAGATTTGTATTAGTTTTATAAATCTATGAGTATGTTCTCGTCTCCGTTTTTACCTCCTTCACGATCGTTTGATCCATATATAGCACATCATGTGTATCTGTTCCCTTTCTGATAAGTTTTTTGTTCCTCGTAAAACTGTCTACTATTATTCAGGGTGTTGTAGATTTGTTCTCTCAGTTGTACCGTTAGGATTTCTCACATTGTTCGTAAACAGGTTATTGGTCTGCAGAAGCTTGACATCGTTTTTTTTCTGGCGTTATTTTTATTAGCGTCGGCCTTCTTTTATTGGTCCACTATGGTACGTATTTTTTGTTGATACATACTCTCAGTTTCTTTGCAAACTTATTACGTAGTGTCGTGATTTAAAAAAAACGGCATGCATGTATTGCATCGTGGCGTAGTTCTTTACAGTTTGACATTTTCTTTAAGGTTGTCTTAAACATCTCTTCATTAATTCATGTGTATGTTCCTTCTACAATTTCCTCTAGTTCACTTTTTGTGTTTTCAAACATTTTATATTGTTAGTGTATTTGGTGATTTCCCAAGCTTGCTCCATATTTTTTGTCTCTGTCGTGTTTTTTTTATGTTCTGCCTTTGGTTTTTTCTCAGTTTACGTTTTTGTAAAACTGGTGTTCATTGTTGTAACAGGTCCTTTTTCTAGTTGTGCTGTTCCGACTTGTATCGGTATCGTCTCAGTCATAGCTTTATTGCTAATATATATTGTGTTTGTTTTTTATGTTTCTTATTTAGTCTTTTATTTCGAGTCAGATATCAGCTCTATTCTCTACCACCATGTTTGCAGTTTTAGTATTTGTTTCGAAATATGGTAGGCTGGTGTTCCAGTCTAATTACCCATCTAAACTTGTACGGCCTATTCTTTTGGCTAGTCTTTATTCTCTTTATAGTTTCGTGCTCAGTGATGTTGAATCAGCATATATCAAGGTGTCAAGGTCAGTGATAGTACCTGTGGAATTGTATGTGAGTAATCTTATAATCATCATGATGAGTATTATTATGTTTATTATTATTATTATTTTTAGTAGTAGTAGTAGTAGTAGTATTTGTAGTATTATTATATAGTTATACATTACTTTTTTAACATCAAGCCACTCCCCTAAACTTAAGATACTCAAGTTGTACCTTTGCACTTTCTCCGTTCCTAGCAAACCAGCTGTAACAGAATTAGGAAGTAAATTGTCTCGTCAAACTGCTTAAGCTTTTTATGGTGGCTTTTCGTTTTGTTTCAAATCGTTCCAGTTACAACGGTGACCCCCTTTACTTCTTTAGATTTCTATAGTTTAACTACTTCGCATTACATACCTTGATATATTGTTTGTATTATTCATGGTGATCTCTGATATCGAAGAGAAAAACTAATTTTATAATGGACAGACATTCTTTCTTTTTTAGAAATATCAGTTCGGGTTTTGAATGTTCAATGTACATTACTCGTCTGTCATTGAAAGCAAATACTTGAAGAATGCGTAAATTTGTATTTATGTTGGTAGATTTCCAACACAATAAGAGCGTTCGTTGTGTCTAACTCTTCTGTCGTTAGTAGTTAAATGTGACTGAACGTGGACCATGTGTAACGAATGTACATTTTAGTGTGGGCACGTCAAATAAATATATATTGTGCAATAAAAAAAGAATTAAATCAATTTTGCGAGTGTGCGGGTTTTCCTGCCAATCACTCCAGTACCGGTATTTCTCCAGAATGTTTTTTTTTGATTAAACACCCATTCTTTATGATAATGATAACTTTTAAAATTAAAGAGGCCAACAGAGACCTATTTAAACCAATTTCCCAGTTATATTTGTTTTAAATTTATTTTTGTGCGAGGAAAGAAAAAAGAAACAATGATAATTCGTATGCCTCCTGAGCACTCAAACTAAAAATTTAATAGAAGAAGCCTACAAAGAAGTATAAAAAAAATCCCAGGTGTTATTTGTAAAGAATTCCCTTATTTTTGGAGATAAAAGAAAAGAAAAAAAGAAAAATGAGTATCCTCTAAGGAACTACTGCAGAGCACTAATAAACAATGTGTGTTCGAAGAGCAATGATGATTTTCACAATAGTAAAAAGCAGAAGAAGAAGAAGAAGAAGAAGAAGAAGAAGAAGAAGAAGAAGAAGAAAAAGAAGTAGAATGAGTAGAAGAAGAAGCCGCAACTGTGTCGTCCTGTACTCTACCCGTAGGCAAATAGTAAGAAATGCAGCTCTTCCTCGGTTGTTTGATGCAAATATGTCTTTTCACTAGCCGTCCCTGCGCCACCGCCGTCGATGTATGTTTAGATCACCCTTATAAAAGAAAAAGAAAAATGCGTGAGTAGACTGAGCTCGCACCCGTAACTTCTCTGTAATGGGTGTTCGTCGATAACCTTAGGACTAAAAAAGCGAGTATTCTATTTCTTGAAATGTAGGTGACTAAAACCAAGCTGGCATGAGTTCTCTGTACCCACGCACGATGAACGTACGCGCGCACGAATGCACAAAATACACGATCCTACTGTGATCGACTGAATTTAGTGTATAACCATCACACGTTTAAGGTCATTCATTATTCGAATACATTGATGTGTGTTTTCCCAATTTGTTGATAGTATACGTTCTAAGGGTGGAGGATTCAGCCAATGGCAAGAGAATTTGTCGAGTATCTTAGGAGCCTTTCGCGACATACGCCCACACTCACAGTTAAAGTATTGTGAATAAATATACGTATATTGAAGTAATTCTAAAGTCGATTCAGTTAAACTATTGTATTCGCCATGTTTAATAATTAGACGCTATATGGAACTATGCTCGTTTTATATATTATCTAAAAACAGGAATGAGCATAATTGTAGACGTAATAGATAGAAAAAACAGAACCCGATATTCTCGAAAATCAACGGGATTAGAGGGATCGACCGATATTTGCGTAATGTGTTGTATGATGTAGTAAATTATAGTAGACGAATAGTAAATAATAAGGGTCACGTTTTTAAACAGTAATGTTTGTCCATTAGTTCGAGGTGTCGATTGGGAGAGAGGCAGTAGTAAAGTTATAGTGGAAAAAGTGTTTGCTACCACCTCTATGGAGTATGTTTTAGAGAGAGTCGAAGATGGTGGGCCAACAAAGATAATGTCTGTAAGATGGAGTAAATAATCACAAATTTACTATAACAGGCTCGAGTGAATAAGCGTAAAAAAAGTGATGAGCATAGTAGCCTATAATACATGTAATTATTTTCTCATTCTTGAGAAAGGTATAAGAGGAAAATCGTATTTATTCATATCTAAGATGATTAATGATAATTATAATGATAATAATACTAATACTATCAATAATAATAATAATAATACCAATAATAATAATAATAAAAAATAATAATAATGATGATAATAATGATATTAATGATAATAATTTCTATAAACCAGCAAACAAATCCCTAAGGGTATATGTTTTGCAATCATTTCTAATTGTTTTCGCACTGTGTTACATGTCAATGATCTGTACATATATAATTACGTATGATAGCGAAATAGACTTATTTATTCGTTGTGTCTGACGTTATATCCATTTTGGAGGAGTGTAAAATGATGAACACAAACATTTCGGTAACACATTTAATGAATTGTCAGTCTGTGACTTTATCCCTGTAAAATCACAAAATATAAAACATATGCTTAATATTTTCACAAGTTTATGTGTTGCCTACGATTGACTTTAAGTTCCATTACATTTGGAGGCACACGATTTAAAAATAGATGATGTAAAACGGATAGATGTTTTAACTTGTGGGTCTACGTCTAATAGGAAAAAGGGTGCATGTTTTTCCCCAACAACATGTGTTTTAAGGTACTATCTATTTTTACATTGTATTAAGACAGTCGCATATTATTTGTTTGTCTATTATTCGAAACGTCTCGTTATTTAATGTAGATGTAATACTGTTAATTCGTGCCCCCCCCCCCCGTTAATGCCCTGAACTATTGCTTTACTACTAGATTAAGGCGTTCGACACCATTATTTTGGATTAGAAAAGTGTTACTCTCTTTGAACTAATGTGCAACTAGGCCCCTCTTTCAATATTATGTTCCGCGTTTTTCAACTTTGAGAATAAGGACCTCAAAATAGGCGCAATGTAAAATTAGCAACATTCATAGTGCAGAAAATATACTCTACCAGAGAAGATACACTTCTCATTTATTATCGCTATACATTAAAGCATATGTAGAAGCATCTACATAACAAAATCATCAAAGGATAGAAGCTACATTTAAAAATGTATCATGAGATAGTATCATTCTAGTGCATGTGTTCATAACGAATTGGCATATAAATAAAACTTTAACTTCCAATAGTTTGCAAAGTTAAAGTATACCGCTGACAAGTAAACATATTTTTGTTTAAATATTATCTTGTGCTTTGATAATTTAAAATGATTTTTTAAATTTTTTCGAAAGGTGAAGATCGACTACGGTTGGCTAACAATAACATCTACAGAAAAATTAACAAACTTTCAAGAATAGAAAAACAGCCAAGACCACCTTAAAGTTCGAATCAAAGACAAAAACATGCGCACACAAAACCTATATATACATTGTATTTAAGTTAGCATATACAAACCATTTTTAGAATAAGAAAGTCTAGTTTGTGTAAATTTAAATCTTACCTATGTTGTTAACAGTCAAGGCTATATAAACAGAAGTTCACTCATAAAACGATCGTCATACCAATAGATTAATGTTGTCGTTTGATTCAAGATCATATGTATAAAATATAGACGTTGGGTCACTTTAAATGTAAGACATGAGGAAAAACAGATCCGTGTTAATTCTAGGAAACGCATTTGAAAGAAATAAGAAATGTGTACAATCAGGATGTCTATGGCTGTTTGTTTGTCTTTTTCTCTTTATTTTTCATCACTATCTCTGTGGCAAAAGAGAGTGGACAATAGGTATGCTAGCGTGTAAGTTCAGCAAATTAGGTGACCTTGAGTCAACCCAAAGACATAGTCGGTAAATATCGAGTACCATTGATTCTGTCACCTTTTACATGTGTTGGAGTGCAGTAAGTGGAAGTATATAAATACGTAAGTCTAGTATTTGAGCAAATATCGTCAGAGCCGTTTGCAGAAAAAAGTTCATTCGAAGTAAAGTGGAAGATAAAATATTATATGAAGGAAAACTGAAGTAAGTTTTATCTATCCCCTTCTTTCATTTGTATAGCGAGGAAAAATGAAGTGCAATATGTTCATAACACTAATATTTTGTATTTACTGAAAGAAACAACAACTTGTTATGTTTCGTCCCGCATAGAACCTATTTTTTCAGCATCAATAATTTTAAACAATACTGAGCATAATCATCATTCTCAAAAAGCGACCCTGGCCGGATCAGTAATCAGCAGATGAAATACATCAACATGAATATACATATATGAATAGAAATCATTTTGGGTACTATTATAAGCGATCAACGTTAAATCCTCTTACACAAAATATAACTAACGGAACAATGTAATATATCGGAATGCGTTAAACAGCAGAATAAAATACGAAAAAAAAAACTCGGCATAAAAATAAATACTCGATTTAAAGTTTGTTTTAGAATGTGATATTTGCGTGTTGTTAATTAAAACTTTCTCAAATCAGAGAGGTACATTAATGTGTTATAAATGAAGGGGAATTTAACAAAAATGCACTATGTGAATAGTAAGCCTACCGTAAAGTGTACGTGTTGTAATGTTGGATATGAGACTATATTTCTGAAAGAGCGTAAGTCAGCTAGTATGAATAGTTGCCGTGGTAAGTTTTAGGGCGTAAGTGCAGGTATATATGACTCGGTATTTTGTTGAATGGTTCATTCTGAAAATCATAATACAGACAGGATTTGCCCGAGATGTCACATTTGGAGTCAAGCGGTCAGGCACAGAGGAAAAAAAGAAGTGTGATGTCCTTGTTGTTATCGAGACGAGAATCGTGATCAGTCAACGATTGTATTCGGAGCGAGTGGATGGCTAAAGATACTGGTTTTAAAGTTTAAGTTAGAGTCTCGTATGAGACGTGAATCAGCCACCTCATCCATCTCCTCCTAATCTAGTCAGAAAGATAGTTAAGTCAGCACGGGAAACACACGAACTTGAAAACAGCGACTCTCTTTCCAGGCGCTATCAGGAGAGAGAAAATAAATAATAAATAAATTAAACACTTTTAATAACCCCTTCACTTATGATCTACCTTCTTAGCAACTGACCACACCCATATCTAACATTCATTGTATTCTAATTCTACAATTTCACCCCCCTCAATTTCGGCAGTGCTTAACTTCTATATTAAGCCTTTCACTACTACCACTGCCACCACAAACCCAATAATTAAGTTTCCCCATACGTATATTTATCTAAGACACTCTCAGTCACAGAAGGAATACCCACCCCTAATAACAAAAAAACATAGTTTACCTTCCGTTACTATCCTACCGATATAATTCACCTCAGACACTGGCATTATTAATTAAGTAAACAATTTGCACCTAATATAAATACATATAACATATTATCGCACATCTGAATACATATAAAATGTATACAATTAATATACAAAAATATACACACATATATGATTAAAAATAAACAAAAACAAAATAATAAATGAATAATATTACACATTGAATATTAAAAATATTTTTTTTAAAGTAATGCACAGACTTCCTCAGATTGACTCTATGAATGAGTTTCATCTAATACCTGACTTTGTATCAGCCACAGTTATCCCTCTTACACAAGTTCTGTATTACGGTTAAATCTAAATTTAACTAGATTCAACATGCATAAACTAAATATATACGTGCCTATTATTAGAAACATACGTTATTCATTAGATAATCTAATTTAACGAAACCAACAATTAATTTTGTGATACAAATATTGATTAATTCACCAAAGAAAAACAAAACAATACAATAAATAAATTAAAGGTTATTATTAAAACAAATAGTTAATTAACAAGGATACACTACCCAGTAAATTAATATAATATCATACAGCTATTTTGAGCACCATATTTAAATGCAAAACATAATCTTAAGCAATTTACATTTTATTACTTGTTTCCTGCGGGACTTGTATGCTCCTAGCCTACTATCTTGCATCCATTTTGGTGAATTCTCTACAGAGACGAATGTTTCCTTCCGTGTCTATTTTTGAAAAATGGAAGATTTGCCCGAAATATATAATAATTCTTAATGAGCATCCAGACAACACACAAAACCGACACTACACTTGCTGTTATGTAAGATTGTAATGAAACATTAATAGTATATACAGCTTTTTGATTTGTTAGTCATGAAAAGTGAAACTTAACAGGTGTGGGGGTAAACACGCCGTTTAAATTTTGTAATATTGAAGTCGCTTTTTGATGGAGATACCGAATTTACATTTGTATAAACGAACCTTGTGTCATGCCGTAGTATACATCCGTACTGTTATCAGTTTGACTCGTAACCACAGCTTTGTATACAAGTGAGTAAACTTTACAATTTCCCTCGAGGGAGCAAGACTTTTTATTTTGGCATGAGCATCCGGTGTCGCGTGCCGTGCTTTGTTCTCTGCTGATGTAACTCCTTATAGGCCGCATGGTTGAGTAGCTGACATTGATGGTGTTCTTATTGAAAAACTTATGTAAACTGTGTGTTGGAGGAAAATGTTTGCTTAATAATCAGAGAAAAATATGACCTACACTTGATTGTGTTCTGCTGGAGAAGGGCAGCGAACACCTGATAATCGATCTCTTCCTTTGGCGGCTGTTATTCTGTGGAATTTTCACCAGAGAACAAAGCACGGCAGTCGACACCGGATGCTCATGCCAAAATAAAAATTATTGCCCCCTCGAGGGAAATTGTAAAGTTGACTCAGTTGTATACAAAGCTGTGGTTACGAGTCAAACTGATAACAGTACATATGTATACTACGGCATGACACAAGGTTCCTTTAAACAAAGGTATTATTCACACCTATATTCCTTTAGAAACAAAGATCGCGCAAACACATCTTTGGCTAAACGAATTTGGGAACTAAAAGAAGAAGGAACTCCCTTTTCTATAAATTGGAAAATCATAGAGAGAAAACCTATTTATTCACCTATATCTAAAGTTTGCCAGTTGTGTAATTCTGAGAAGTTCCATATTTTTAAGGCCATCATGAACCCAAACACAAGTGTATAAATGTGCGCGATGAGGTTTTTAAGGGATGTATACATCGTAAACAAGCATCCTTATTTATTGGATGGATCGAGTGACTTCAGCCTACCCAGAGCCCCCCTTACATACATTTTTCAGACACTTATATACTTCAACTGCAGTCTTCTTGTCTACGAACCTGATCACAATTCTTTTTTCTTTTCTCCATTTTTTCCTTTTTCCTTTTTCCCTTTCTCACCACCTTCTTTAAAATTTATTTTTCGAATGTTTATTTTTTTATTTTTTTATTTATTTTATTTATATATTGATTTTTTATTTATATATTGATTTTTATTTATATATTGATTTTTTATTTATATATTGATTTTTTATTTTTTATTCATATATTGATTTTTTTAAATTTATATATTGATTATTTTATTCATATATTGATTTTTTTATTTATATATTGATTTTTTAATTATATATTGATTTTTTATTTTGTATTTATATATTGTTTTTTTTTTAATTTATATATTGATTTTTTATTTATATATTGATTTTTTATTTTTTATTTATATATTGATTTTTTTTAAATTTATATATTGATTTTTTATTCATATATTGATTTTTTTATTTATATATTGATTTTTTAATTATATATTGATTTTTTATTTTGTATTTATATATTGTTGTTTTTTTATTTATATATTAATTTTGTATTTATATATTGATTTTTTATTTATATATTTATATATATTCATATTATTATTTTAATTTGATGCTTTATTCGATTTTTTATTTTGTATTTATATATTTTTTGTTTATTAATTGAAACCATCGTGAAATGTATATACATATATAGATATTATATAATAATAAATTGTTACCTCCCCTTTTTTAGATATCTTAATTAATTAGAGTTACGTACCTTTAATCATGTTTTTTATATATAAAAAATATTTAATTTTCTCTTTATTTTCTTTTATTATTATTAATTTTAATTTTAATTTTAATTTTATTTATTTTATTTTCCCTTCTCTTCTTTCTTTCTTTCTTTCTTGTTCCTAACTTCTAAATATAGAATCTCTTACTTAACGACTATTTTCTGATTTAAGCGTCTCACCGCCTCTTCTATTTCAAATTCTTTGTGCATAGCGTTTCATAACGGTTAAAAATGTTTTTTGTAGAAATTCCATCATTTTACTATTTCAGACAATGCTGACGAAGACGGAATTGAGGATTTAAACTCTTTTCTTGTCAGAAACCCGGGTCCATGTCTGATTTAAATCTGTATTTAAATATATATATATATATATATATAAATATATATATATATATATATATATATATATATATATATATATATATATATATATATATATGTACAAATATTCTAAATACTTCTCCAGTCAAAAGTGCAATACAAACGTGCATGTTACTATTTGATTAAACCTGCCTATTAAGTATAGTATTTACTCTGGATTTGTTTCTGTAATTTTAATCCAGCCAACAATTTATGAACTCTTACTGGCGAGTATGCAATTAAATGAAAACACCGCACCTGGCGCTTCGGATGAGAATGTGTGTCTAATAGCAGTGTGAAAATAAAATTAACTTGCATGCATTGAAACGTACGGAAGTTGTAGAAACGATGTCAGATACTTCAGGAAGTATTTCGTTATATTCACATGTTAGACATCGGCTATACGATATACTTCTTCAAGTAGAGTTTCTAAACTAAGAGCGCATAAAAGCGGCATGTCCACATTTACGTGTAGTAGAAAAATTCTCGCGCAGTTGTATGAACAACGTATCACATACTCAATCTAAACAACATCAAACGTCCAAGCAATGGTATAATTCAGTATTATTTATTTCCAATTGTTTACATTAATATGTATTGAATATATATTTTGTTTTGAATATAATCATCTACATAAAAATCTAGTATATCGTATCTCTGAAAACTACTGTTATTTTATGTAATGCAGAAATGTAGTCTCCTTATTGATTCTAACTAATGTGCTTATTAGATTGTATTTAATTGTCAAAAATATCTTCGCTCTTATAAAGTGTGTGTATTTATTTCTACAAAACATTCATTATTTCTAGAAAAAATATCATTATTACACGAAATATTTGAGATCAAAATGTGTGCAGTTAAGTAGCATCCAGACCAAACGATTCTAAAAGCAACAACGCAATTAATAAGAACGAATATTACACCACTGCCTGAAATAAAATTGAAAATAAAATGTCCGTTGAGAGAAGGTAATAGTATTTTTTAATTAAATATGAATAAGAAAGAAGAAATAAAAGATAATTTTAGTTTTTAAATGCACTCGTCACATAAAATAATTGTATGGACTGTTTATAATGAAAATAATCGAATACCAATGGGCATAACTATTATGAGAGTGTGTAGAAGTTTGTAAATTTACCACAAATTATCCAAAATCTTATTAAACATATCAAATTCAAAATCGTAAAGCATCTAAGCAAATCATGATAATTAGCCTTGTAGACAGAAAAACCATTGGTAATTCACTAACATATAATTTGAAGTTAACACAACAAACACACAAACACTTGTTGAGAGCAGCTATAAAGTCAATGAGATTAGAAAAGTACAACCAACTTGTTACATGATTCAACAAAAAATGTCCTCCATTGTTACGATTTTTTCAGATGAAAGGATATTTAGTGTTTATTCACTTCTAAACAGTAGAACAGGCAGATTAATCGCAAAATTGACAGCTGAGGTAAAGTGGGCATTCTGAACAAAACATCTGTTTTAAAAATATACATTTTGGTAGCGTTGATTATCATAGAAAGAAAATGGTTATAAAATTCCACAAAGATGATGCGAAAATTAATGTTGATACTAAAAGGCAGCGAAATTCCAATTACTAGCATGGCTTAAATCAGATTACCAACATGGATCGATTGACACACCATAGAACTCGAGCCTACACAGCTAAGTTCGTCAAATCCAACATTGGTAACGTTTGAGAAATATGTTTATGGCCACCTTCTTGCTTAGATGTACGCCCTCACTCTAATGCAATTCGTGGCATTGTAGAAAATGCAACAAATAAAAATCACAAAACAATGTTGACTCTCTAAATTATACTATTAAACAGAAAGTTAGAAGTGTTCATCTGAATATTTGGAGAAACCCTTGGCGACAGTTAGTGAAAAAGCACGAAAAACATGTTCTATTATTTGCTTTTTCTAGTTGCAAATAAATGAGGATGACTTTCCATTAACAGGTTTTGTCATAGATTCACCTTAAACAGCTCGCTGAAATATTGTAAATGTTGCATCCTTTTAATATACAAACGCATTCAGCACAATTATGATGTACACGTTGTAATAGATGTATAGATACATATATATAAAGACATATATAGATTTACAAAGTTAGACAGATAGACACATATAGAGAAACTAAGACACATAGATAGATAGATACATAGATGTACATAGATTGATATATATATATATATATATATATATATATATATATATATATATATATATATATAGAGAGAGAGAGAGAGAGAGAGAGAGAGAGAGCAAGACATCGATGGATGGATAGATGGATAAATAGATAGATAGATATGTTAATGTGCATAGCTTAATGATAGGCATCGAAATATATACATATACACATAGCCTTAGATAGACAGAGTTATAGAGGTGCACACTTAGAAATATATACATATATAGAGAGACGTGACTACATTGATAGATTGATAGATAGATAAATATATAGATAGATTAATAGGTTGATATATATATATATATATATATATATATAGAGAGAGAGAGATAGAGAGAGATTGATAGATAGATAGATAGCAAGTTATGCATAACTAAATGTGCACACTTTGATCTATACACCCATATAAATAAATGTGACTTGATAGACATATATATATATATATATAGTAATCCAGGTAGGGTAAAAATCCATAGGGTAGAAATCCAAAGGGAATCAAACCGGGTTTATAAAAGAGTGCTCAATAAAAATATAGAGCTGTATTGTGAATGCTTTTATTCAAACATGTACAAGGTCTGCTACACTGGCATGTCGATGTTATCGATCTACAGCTCTCAAGAGCTGAGGTCTCATCAGGCAGAAAATCGTTTTTTGATTCAACTGGTTGCTGAATTCCAGGGAGAATGAAGTCAAGCAAAAAAGAAGAGGAGAAAGAAATAAAAGTCATGTGACCGATTTTAAAATATGATTGCCGTTAGAAATTACTATTTTCTTATTTTTATCTTTTATATATTTTATATATGTATATCCAACGCTGAGCTGGGGTAGAGAGGGGAGTGGGCCGAGGAGAAGAAAAAGAAAAGAGAAAGGGAAAGAGATACAATTGCTGTCAGAAAAGTTTAATTTACAGCTGTTAATATTTTTATTTTGTATTTTTATCCAACGCTTAGTTAGGGGGGGGGTGGAAGAAAAAGAAAGAGAAAGGGGTTGAGGGGTGTTAGGAGTGGGTGTCTATAGCCATTTAGGATTTGTTGCAGGGAATGGTTCTGAGTTAAATTCATATTTATTTTTATTCAGCGCTGGGCTGGATAAAGATGGGGGTCGGGGGAGGTTAAACAAGATCGAAAGAGGAGATGAAGGAAGGGGGGGAGGGGGGGTTTCAAATTTGTTGTGTCTGCTTCCTGTCAATGCAGACATATAACAATTACATGACACCCAGCTTACGGGGATATTTTAGTTTAAACCCATTGGTGGATTTATGGCCTTACTGTTGATAAATTATATTGTTATATTTTGATCAATTGGCATTTAATTTTGATTATTTTGATGGATAGTTACATGTATTTTAAATAATATTTATCAGTTAATTAATAAAACATAATGGTAATTGTCTTTATTTTTAGTAAGATTCATATATGGATTATTGGCAATAATATTAGTAGGTTAGTTCTAGGTACTAATGAGTTAAAATATATTGGGAATTATTCTTGGTAAGGATCGTATATAAGTTTATGACATTGATATAGATGGATTATATTATTATATTTATTTTTAATTATTTTGGAGTATGAATAAATGTATTTCGATTATAAATAATAGTTAGTGATGGATTAATAAAACATACTGGTAATTGCTTTTATTTTTAATGGAATTTATATATTGATTAATTTCAGTGGTATAAATAAATAAATTTTATTATTCGTTGTGATCCTATTATTAATGGTGGGGTTAACACCTGTTATAGTATTAGTGGTAAGGTGTTCTAGTTAAAATTGTTAACGCAAGTTATGGTCTATGAAGGGGGGGGGATTAGAAATGATGGGGGCCAGTAATTTTGATTAAAGTGATCAGTATATAATTATCTAAATATTTAAAAATTGGTTTTGGTAATAAGTAGTTTTGTGAGCTGGATGTTGAGCGCACACACGCACTCGTGCACACATATAAATACATATATGCACATGTATACACAAACATTCATATATGCACCCAAATCCATACACATATACATGAACACACAGATACACATGTATGTGTACATATGTATACGTATACATACGCGCATACAGATGCACACATACACACATAAATATTTATAAAATTCTATATCTTCACACATATGCCCACTCATATGTCCACAAGAATCACCTATATATATATATATATATATAAATTTTTTACTTTTTATGTTATAGTATTTATTCAAAGATTGGGGTGGTTGTACTGTGTTTGTAGTTGAGGGTTAAAGTTACTTGATTTGGAAGTGTTAATAAGTGTTAATTTTAGCGGGCTTGTTGGGTATTGGGTTTTTTTGTTTTAATGGTATTATTTAGGGGGGGTTGTACAAATTACTGAGGAGGTGTGATCTGTTATGCCTACAGTTGATCGATGTTTCCTGTTTTTTGTTTAAAAGTTTTCCTCTGTCAGTAAATTTAATTATTTCAAGTTTTTCGCCGAGGCATAAATAGCATGGTGAGTTTAATGGGCTACAGGTGCTAGTTTTTCTGATAATGTTCCAAATTACAATTGGTGATTTATTTTTATTAGTGAGTTCCCAGTGGTAATTTGAGAGTGATGTTCTGTTTTGGTAGCTTGGGTTGTTGAATGAACATTTATGGCCGGTGTATCTTTCTTTGAAAGTATTACCTGCCATACCTATGTAGTATTTTTTTATATCTGGAGTTTCCTTAGTTGAGATTGTTGCTTGGTAAATTGTTTTTGTTATTAAGCAATTTTGTTGCAAGGGGCATTCATTTTTATTTATGCAGTTACAGGACTTTACTTTAGTTGTTTTATTGTTATCTGATTCAGGGTTTAGGTTGCTGTTTAGGATTTTGTTATTGTGTTTTTTAATTATCATTTCTAAATTTTCGCTGCAACTGTAACTTAGTTTAAGTGTATTTTTGTTGAATATTTTATGTAAGATATTGTTTGGGGGGAAATATGTGTTTATGAGGTTTAGAAATTTTTTACCAAGTTTGGTTTTAACTGCTTGATTGAAGGGAGGTGTAAACCATATTATCTTCCTGTTTCTTGCTTTATTGTTTTTATTATTAGTCGTTGCAGGTTTATTAAATTTAATTTGTGTATTTTTGTATCCGCTGTTTTTTAGTGCTTTATTATAGAATTCTTTATGTTTGTTAAAGATTGTTTCATTTGATGAGTTATTGCTTATCCTATGTTGGATAGATTTAGGGATGTGTTTAATGATAGTTTTGGGGTGGTTGGAGAGGGGGTGTACATAGATTGGGTTAAAGTTTTCTTTATTATATGGTTCGTATGTTTCTTTGGTTAAGTTGAGAGTTACATCTAGGAAATTTACTATTTTAATGTTGGAAGTTATTTCAACTTTAAGGCATATCCTCCTCATCTCCCTAATAATAATCTTTTTAATATTTTCACACCTTTGCCCATTAGAGTTTCTGACTACTAAGAGTCCATCATCCCTATATAGGCCAATGTCTTCAATATCTATATCATTAGTTAGGTTGTAGAGGATGTATAAACCAACTAAGTCGGTGATTTCTGCAGAGTCGAAAGAGCCCATCGAAACATCAAGAGAGCCAGATTGGTTGCTCTTTGTCCATTGATCTTTTTTACTAATTAGCACTGTTTTCCTACATTTTCTTACAATGTTAATCTCTTCTTTAACAAACATAAAGAATTCTATAATAAAGCACTAAAAAACAGCGGATACAAAAATACACAAATTAAATTTAATAAACCTGCAACGACTAATAATAAAAACAATAAAGCAAGAAACAGGAAGATAATATGGTTTACACCTCCCTTCAATCAAGCAGTTAAAACCAAACTTGGTAAAAAATTTCTAAACCTCATAAACACATATTTCCCCCCAAACAATATCTTACATAAAATATTCAACAAAAATACACTTAAACTAAGTTACAGTTGCAGCGAAAATTTAGAAATGATAATTAAAAAACACAATAACAAAATCCTAAACAGCAACCTAAACCCTGAATCAGATAACAATAAAACAACTAAAGTAAAGTCCTGTAACTGCATAAATAAAAATGAATGCCCCTTGCAACAAAATTGCTTAATAACAAAAACAATTTACCAAGCAACAATCTCAACTAAGGAAACTCCAGATATAAAAAAAATACTACATAGGTATGGCAGGTAATACTTTCAAAGAAAGATACACCGGCCATAAATGTTCATTCAACAACCCAAGCTACCAAAACAGAACATCACTCTCAAATTACCACTGGGAACTCACTAATAAAAATAAATCACCAATTGTAATTTGGAACATTATCAGAAAAACTAGCACCTGTAGCTCATTAAACTCACCATGCTATTTATGCCTCGGCGAAAAACTTGAAATAATTAAATTTACTGACAGAGGAAAACTTTTAAACAAAAAACAGGAAACATCGATCAACTGTAGGCATAACAGATCACACCTCCTCAGTAATTTGTACAACCCCCCCTAAATAATACCATTAAAACAAAAAAACCCAATACCCAACAAGCCCGCTAAAATTAACACTTATTAACACTTCCAAATCAAGTAACTTTAACCCTCAACTACAAACACAGTACAACCACCCCAATCTTTGAATAAATACTATAACATAAAAAGTAAAAAAATTTTATATATATATATATATATAGGTGATTCTTGTGGACATATGAGTGGGCATATGTGTGAAGATATAGAATTTTATAAATATTTATGTGTGTATGTGTGCATCTGTATGCGCGTATGTATACGTATACATATGTACACATACATGTGTATCTGTGTGTTCATGTATATGTGTATGGATTTGGGTGCATATATGAATGTTTGTGTATACATGTGCATATATGTATTTATATGTGTGCACGAGTGCGTGTGTGCGCTCAACATCCAGCTCACAAAACTACTTATTACCAAAACCAATTTTTAAATATTTAGATAATTATATACTGATCACTTTAATCAAAATTACTGGCCCCCATCATTTCTAATCCCCCCCCCTTCATAGACCATAACTTGCGTTAACAATTTTAACTAGAACACCTTACCACTAATACTATAACAGGTGTTAACCCCACCATTAATAATAGGATCACAACGAATAATAAAATTTATTTATTTATACCACTGAAATTAATCAATATATAAATTCCATTAAAAATAAAAGCAATTACCAGTATGTTTTATTAATCCATCACTAACTATTATTTATAATCGAAATACATTTATTCATACTCCAAAATAATTAAAAATAAATATAATAATATAATCCATCTATATCAATGTCATAAACTTATATACGATCCTTACCAAGAATAATTCCCAATATATTTTAACTCATTAGTACCTAGAACTAACCTACTAATATTATTGCCAATAATCCATATATGAATCTTACTAAAAATAAAGACAATTACCATTATGTTTTATTAATTAACTGATAAATATTATTTAAAATACATGTAACTATCCATCAAAATAATCAAAATTAAATGCCAATTGATCAAAATATAACAATATAATTTATCAACAGTAAGGCCATAAATCCACCAATGGGTTTAAACTAAAATATCCCCGTAAGCTGGGTGTCATGTAATTGTTATATGTCTGCATTGACAGGAAGCAGACACAACAAATTTGAAACCCCCCCCTCCCCCCCTTCCTTCATCTCCTCTTTCGATCTTGTTTAACCTCCCCCGACCCCCATCTTTATCCAGCCCAGCGCTGAATAAAAATAAATATGAATTTAACTCAGAACCATTCCCCGCAACAAATCCTAAATGGCTATAGACACCCACTCCTAACACCCCTCAACCCCTTTCTCTTTCTTTTTCTTCCACCCCCCCCCCTAACTAAGCGTTGGATAAAAATACAAAATAAAAATATTAACAGCTGTAAATTAAACTTTTCTGACAGCAATTGTATCTCTTTCCCTTTCTCTTTTCTTTTTCTTCTCCTCGGCCCACTCCCCTCTCTACCCCAGCTCAGCGTTGGATATACATATATAAAATATATAAAAGATAAAAATAAGAAAATAGTAATTTCTAACGGCAATCATATTTTAAAATCGGTCACATGACTTTTATTTCTTTCTCCTCTTCTTTTTTGCTTGACTTCATTCTCCCTGGAATTCAGCAACCAGTTGAATCAAAAAACGATTTTCTGCCTGATGAGACCTCAGCTCTTGAGAGCTGTAGATCGATAACATCGACATGCCAGTGTAGCAGACCTTGTACATGTTTGAATAAAAGCATTCACTATATATATATATATATATATATATATATATATATATATATATATATATATATATAAAGCTAGATAGAAATATGCACATAACTTGAAATATAGACACATTTACAGCCACTCTAATATATATATATATATATAGAGAGAGAGAGAGAGAGAGAGAGAGAGAGAAAGAGAGAAAGAGTTTAATATATATATATATATATATATATATATATATATATAGATAGATAGATAGATAGATGACCTAATTTAAAATATGTGATGTACAGTAGCTCATTTTTTAAATTTTTTTGCTGACCGCTACAGTACAAAATGTAATTAAACTGTTAGCTATAATTTAACGTTATGTCCTATGATAACTCACATTTAACCAAAGGAATAAATGGCGATACGGTATAACGGTATGCTTTCTAATTTCATGGTGTGACGTCGAATATGCATGTAATATGATTTCTGGATGTCATAAAATATTAACATTTAAAATATGAATTAGAAGTAGTACATGAGAAATTATGTTAAGGAATATTACGTATAGTTTTCGAATCGTGGCCGCTATGGTGATTAGATGTTGCTTAAAAGTGAACACATTTGTTTATTGATTCTGTAATTCCGGAACGTGGGTAAATGTACACCAATTATTGAATAATGTTTATTATTAACTAAGATACTCCGTTATTTGTTAAATCTGAATGAGAGAGCGGGCCCTGATAAGCTCATGTTAACTATATTATAAGAAAAATAGTGTGCGTTCTATGAAAGGAAAAACAATATCGGTGTAAAATGTAATATTAGCCTGTGAAATAATTTCACCGGTCTAATGAGTCACGTCACAAGATTGAAATTATAGGGGGGATAAGTTTGCTACCTTCTCAGTCGAATACGTTTGAAGGAGAGTAACACTTGGTGTTTCAACAGTGTGTAATGTATGATTATTGAATTGATGTAAAGTTTCTGAAAACATACTCAAGTGAAGTTTATGAAGAAAGCTATGCGTTTCTTAGCGTATGGTATATCATTTTTGCTGGCTACCGTAAGAGAAAATAGACGAGGAAAACAAGTCTACTGCATATAGAAAATAATTGGAAATGGGATCTCTATTTTCAAGAATATAATTCTTACAAACAATGAATTTGATTATGAAGTGTATATTGAATATTTTTTTTTGAAATTCAATATTGAGGCAAACATTCGCCATCTTATTCTCAAGACATGTGTAAAGCGCATTAACTGATTAAAAAACACACACCCATTTTTCTACCAATGAGTTACAACACATCAGGACTAACAGTCCAACGCATACTTTTGAAGATGGGGAGGAGAGAGAGTAAATAGGTTGTGTATATATCATTTTTAGTACTCACATTTCCCATTTAATATTTCTGACGAGGAGATGATTATGGGTATCCTATATCGGGTACATTTTTAGTATATCGCAAGTTACGATGTTCAATTTTCTAATATTAGCCATCAACATTACAACTGTCAATCTGCTAAACAAATTAAGTCTTATTGTTATCAAATACACCGGAATCTAGTTCAACATATTTACCACAACTCGTATTATCGTATTCTATCTCAATATTTGGTTTACATTTCCATTACGACCCCATAAAAATACAGTTTAATCAGAAAAACTTGTATATATATACTTATATATCTATGAAACTAAAAGCATACAAATATATGTATTAATTAAAATGCTAATCATTATTTGCAATATATATATATATATATATATATATATATATATATATATATATATATATATATATATATGGTATTTTAAGATATTTTATGAATTAGATAAATCTGAAAGTTTGTTTTGTACATACTGAACCCATCGCTGTCTTAAAGTAATCAACAAAATAATAAATATGAAAAACATTATTTGCATCATCTGATACATTTTATTTGAATTTGTTTTTATAGAGGTTATTTTGGATTTAGAAACACGTTACAAATTTCTCTCGAAGTTATGTTTTCTAAAACATCATTCTTCAACTACTTTCCGGCAGACGCACGAAACATAGACGCATGGTGCATTTAACTCATTGAATCTTTCTGCTTGATTGATTATAGAAAAGAAATGGTGACAATGTGAATTTGGTGCGCTTATCGATGAATAGCAACATATTACATATTATACACTTGGATGATATTAGTTTACAGTTGACAGTAATGAGTTTAAATTTCAAGTGTGTCATATACATTGTAAAATACGATTCTTTCTGTATTATACGTATACTTACATTTGTTTTCACATTCTTGAATATATTCGTAAGTTCGGTTAGATGCGTTCAATCATGTAGCTGAGACTTCGCCTTTTAGTCTGTTATACTTTAGGCTAGACGTACATCTTCTTCGGGAAATGCCATTATTAAATTAAATCAAAAAAAAATGTATATATATTTATGGAAATCCATATGTGTTCCTCATGTATATGTATACATATATATGAATTTATATATATATATATACATATACCTGTATGTATGTGTGTGTATATATATATATATATATATAGTCATCCACATACAGACTGTTTCGCAGATCATCAGTGCGGCTAGACCAGTTAGAGCCTCAAGCCGGGATTGAAACTCGACCGTCGAGCTGACGGTCGGCGCTTCTTACCCCTACGCTATCATGCGACACTGACTGAATGTAAGATATATATATATATATATATATATATATATATATTGTGATACAGATTAGAGAAAGGGACATACACGTCGAGTGAGATAGATGCTTACACAACAATAGAAGTGATAGTGACATAAGGAGGGGTAGTTCAGTGCCATACTTTTTTTGTATTAGAAGTATCGCTTAATTAATTAATGACGTGTGTTCTGTATATTATGTTTACAACAAGACCATACTATACAATTACATAATACATATAATGTATTCCTGATGTTATAATTTGCCTTCTCTTACATAAACACATTATAAGTAGTCAAGGAAACAAATTTGTAAAGTGTTTCTACACCATAACCTGTTTTTCAAGAAATGAACGAAGACAGACTTTACGGAATCAGAAAGCCATTACTTTCAAAAACAAACATTTAGAAGTTACTTTTATATAAATCCTTCATACATTCCTATTAGAACAATAGAAATTTATTATTTTCCCAAACTAGTTTTAATTCACCATATTTCCGACCAGTGACCGAATACACCTGTTCTAGATAGACAACGCAGGGGGTTGAATTAGCCGGCTTTCATTTAAAAGGATTAGGATGTAGCTGTGATATCTGTGATATTTTGGCAGAATCAATCAGTACATAATATCTGATATAAGTAATGCTATGGTTGGCAACAAATTTTTTTAGGCAAAATCAATATTACAGCCTAAAAATACACTAATTCACATGGGGTAAATTGTTCCCCAGTTGACTTAATTTTTGAAATATGTTATGTGCACAAAAATAGTAAACCGACAGTGCCGTAAAGATAATGTATTTCCATTGAATCTCGTTTATCTACTGACGTCACAGCTGTTGGTGCTAGCCGTTGGTTTATGACACTTCGAAATATCTGAAATTTATTCAAGGGGTGTATAAAAGGCTCTCTAATTATTTTTGATTTTGAATCCAGTGATTAGAATCACAGTATTGACAAGAAATAGAAGACGTACTTGTCTGGTGCACTTGAACTCATATGTTAAATATGTGTTGTGGTATGAAACATGATAATATTACTAAGAACAAAGGATGCAGTAAAAGAACATTTTAACACAGAGTTTTTATAAGTATGATTTAAAAAAAGAGTTCTGTACACTATTGCTGACTTATTTTTTTTTAAATCATAAACATTACACGTCAGAATAATGCCGTATACAATTTACAATATTGCCGAATAAATTGTCTTTAAAATACAAGTTAATCCGCAGAACAAGAAAAATAAATATATATTTTCTAAAAAAAGGGGATCAGACGCCAAATTAATACAGTAGATTAATGTCCCCTGTCACCACTTAATAAGTCAGAAAAAAACGATAAGATTTCGCAGCAAACGGTTTTAACATAATCTAGTAAAATAACGTATCAGTTTTATAAATGATTCATTGTTTGTGTTGTTTTGAATCATTTAGAGTTATTTCTTTAGATTTGTTAATGTAATTATTTTTGTTTTCTTAAATGGTATATGTGCTATTTGTTTGTATGATACTTAACACGTTAAAAAACACAGCGAAACCAACACACTTTCCTAAACGAACAAATGTTTAACTACAAACATTCTAATGAGCATTACTTGACTTTCAGGTTGTTATTTTATTTACATAAAGATGTAAAGAAAATTGTTTTCAGATTGTCCGCAATCAAAATAATAAACATATTGTAGTCTTTAAAACCCGTTTAAAATCGTGATGTGTATTGACTTTAATGCGGTAAACACATAACTACTGTTTTGGAATGATTATTTTTTAATTAATATTGAATAAGGTTCAGTTTGAGTATACATCAGACCCTTCTAAATAATTTGGGATCATAAATGTAGTCAAACACATAATACAGTGATTAGTAATCGGCTCTTTAAAACGTTAATATTAATAATTAAAATGACTTAGCTTTGATAAGATCAGCAATGTCGTCTGCATTTGAGTGGTAGCTCTTTCCGTATCGGCGTTGATATATCTTAATATAGATTTATGAAAAAAACAGTTAGATAACGAATGAAACAACGAGGATGATAACGATGACAGCGAGTGACTGTTTAAAGACTTAACAACCTTCGATTACTGTTATAAATCTGATTGAAGTTCGCTCGTAGCAAATGCTGGTTTGCGTATGTGTACGCTTGACAAAAGTTACGGACTATTTAATACTAATTTCTCAAACTATTTGTGACATTTAAAAAATGTTGTTCTAAATACTAACGTGGTGTACTACTGCTACTGAACGTAAAGCTAGCGTCTACCATGATGTAATTTTACTTAGCATCATAGAAGTAATACCTTTTTTATTCCGTACACTGGAAGTTTTTAATGAAATCGTTTCAGCGTGTAATTGATTATATTTCGCTATCAACAGATGTTTTAATGAATAAAAAGATATATGAAATCGAAAATGTAAATACGAAAAAAAGGAGAAACATCAAATACGGTTAATAGTAATATCACAGTTTCCGCATATGTTATTTAACGCCTATATATGTTTCACTTGTTTACCTCGGTCCAGTGATTATCAAGTACTGCTAAAGAGTATGGAGTAGACGCTGTGTTGGTCCCCAGGTGTCAGATCGTCCGCAAAGTTGGAAAGGCATTACCGTACAATTTCCGTCTATACTCACGGATATCGTCGACAAGTGAAGTAGGCAAGTGTCTGTCTTCATGACACTGAGACGATTCTTTTGTAGCTGGCCAACATTCACCGCAATAAATTGAGACTGGTCGGATGAAATAGTTGTAGATCTACCGGTCACTTATTATTGCACTACACTAGAGTTGTTTTTTTTATTATTCAGCTACACTGAATTTATGGAGACCCTGTCTCTGGGTTTCCGTCAGCAGCGATTCATGACGACAGTAACCTGAAAGCATCTGCTCATTAGACACGTCTGATAATATTGCTTACTACAGCTTGGGTAACACCATATAATGAATTGTTTTTAATTTGCAATGCACTTATGAATTAATACACATGGACTATATATATATATATATATATGTGTGTGTGTATATATATATATATATATATATATGTATATATATGTATATATATACATATATATACTCATAAATATATATGACCATATATATATATATATATTTATATATATATATATATATATATATATATATATATATATATATGTGTGTATATATATGTGTATATATATGTATATATATATACATATATATACTCATAAATATATATAACCATATATATATATTTATATATATATATATGTGTGTATATATATGTGTATATATATGTATATATATACATATATATACTCATAAATATATATAACCATATATATATGTATATATATATATATGTGTGTGTGTGTATATATATGTGTATATATATGTATATATATTCATATATATACTCATAAATATATATAACCATATATATATATATATATATGTTCTTCTGTTATTTTAACTTTTCTTTAAAATCGTTTTGCAATATTCATAAATAATAAAAAATATAAAAGCTCTTCGGAAATTGATTTTATCAACATTGGGATTGATTTTAGAAAAACTTTGCAATTCTCTGTTTATTTCCGCTGTAAATAACAATAAATATTACCATACACATAATAATCGGTTTATGCTTTTTTGCATCGATTTTTATATGTTTAAAAGAAAGACAATTATACACGTGTTTGATGAATAGCGTATATAACATACATGAATATCCATGTGGTACGTCGTTTCTATTAACACACAATGTCACGTGGTACAAAGCTGATGGGTAGAGCTGAATTGATATAGTGATGGAGAAGGAGGGAGGCAGCGCGGGAAAGAGGTGGGCCGTTCGTCTGATGTCATGGGGTAACTCGACGTTAATTTATTAACATGTTAGGGAGTTTAAACGGTGATGTTATTAGTTTAGAAGGTGAATTGACACAAATAAGATGATAGCGCTAGCGTTAGATTGGTTCCTAAGTTAATGACATTCATATAAAGTGCTCAGATACGCTGGGAGAAGACGACAGATCCCTACACGTACACAAGCAGTAATAAAGAACGACACAACATATGCTCATCACAAAGAATATGCAAATTCCGCCCATGATAATATAATCTATTTCATGAAACATATACGAACGTTGCCTTAATATTTCCTGTAATGCGTATTTTAGCAGTAATATGTTTCCTTATAAATGTGTATATAATTCGCCATATCCACCTATCTATAATGATAGAGGTTAATTGCTAAGACATGGATAGGATCGAAAAGAAAAATACAAAGTGGATGTGTAAGCTTAGAAATATTCATAGATATATTTAGTTCATATCATGATTTTAGCTAAACTAAAAAAATGTTCATGAATAGTTTACGCGTAAATTTAAGTTTATTCAATACAGATTGCTATTGCATTTTCGGTGGGGTCGAAAATTGTCCTACTGAAATTGTATGCAGATAGGGCAAAAAAGACAAACACATGACCACTTGTTAGCTGCGAATGGCGACATTGATTTCGAAGGAAGAGCTACTGGTAGCTAGGTATTCGTTTATGTAGCTTGACAGATACATGTTCAATGCATAATATATACTGCTAGATATAGCTTGAAAAACAACGCTGTCATTTTCAGAAGTAGTACGGTACAAAAATAACAAATTGGAAGTAATTTTGTGTGCAGGAGCTGAGTCGTGTTAGCGGTGGTAGGGGGTTTAAGCGGCGATTTAATCCATCAAGTTATTAACAACTAACCTTATCACCCCATGGTGTATCACGGCTATGAGTCTTAGCCACTTATTAAAGAAGAACCGAAAAATGAGCAGTAACCTCTATCACAAGAGACGACGTGCAGGACGATGGAGGAGGAAGTAAACATCGTAAAGTTCTCTGACGGGAACCACCTCGATGTCTCTTAATATCTGCCTGTTTTTCTGTATGTGGCTAGTATGGTCCAAGACGAAATTATTTTATAAGTGTAAAAACAACCTATCCAACCAAACTCATGATTTACTCCTGAAACAAAGCAACTGACTTGAAATCCTCTGGCTCAATAGATGAATTTGTGATAAGCATACGATTAAACCTGCCGTAGTAAGAGTAAACGATTTTATTCCTGATCATTCGGTAAATAGTCGAGTTGTTACAAAGCACGTAAGCGGCTATCTAGGCGTAACAATTATTTCGAAAGGTGATGCTACACCTAATATATATATATATATATATATATATATATATATATATATACAGGGTGGGCAAAAATAAGGGTCCTATTTTTAAAAATTCATAACTTTTTTATTTATTGATTTTTTTTTTTTTTTTTTAGAATAAGTAAAGAACCCCTTCCGAAGCAAGCATGAGCCGTATTAGCCCTAAGGAACGTACCCTCATTTAGAAAACATTATTTTTGCTTAAAAAACTCAAAACAGTGTAAAAAACAATACTTTAGTTTTTGTAAGTTTTAAGAAGTGTTTTTCGGCTAAAATTTGTTTTGTTTATTTCAAAAAATCTCCGAAGGGTCAGTCTACACACACATAAAGTTTGGTGAGTTTAACTTTTATTTTGTGGAAGTTATTCAAATTCAAGTTATTCAAATTTAAAGATAGGACCCTTGTTTTGGCCCACCCTGTATATATATATATATATGCATATATATTGAGATAAAGTGAGAGATGATGGTAGGTTGCATGAAGCATTGCTGGGAATTGTAATAAATGTATTAAGGCTGGAGGCAATGCAAAGTGTCAGATTGATCAGAAACTAGAAAAAACAAGGGTAATAAATCGAAGGAGAGGACTTGGTATTTATTTAACTTCACAATCTTACATAACATCAAGGGATGTATGTGTCAGCTGTGAGTGCTGTCCGGATGATGACTAAGAATTATTTTATATTTCCAGAAAATCTCTACTTTGTCAAAAATGGGCACAAAAGGAAAGGCCGTCTGTGTGGAATTTGCCATCAATCTATGCGACTTATATACATAACATCATTCATCTGTTTAATTATAATTGTTTTTAGATATTATTTTTGTATTTAACTCAAAAAAGGATAAATGTTGCATAGGTTTCACAGGTCTCACGAACGTTTTCGATTCTTCTTCGAATCATCCTCAGGTATGAAATGCAAATTAACAAAAAAGATGGAGGATAAAAATAATTTTTAAAAAACGGTGGAGAAACCTGCAGATACAGTTTTTCCCATTATCCATGAAGTCGTCGACGATTTTAATTTAACAACGATGTATCGCATCACAGAAGAACATCGCATTACGTTAAGCATTTTAAAGTGTTACCATTGGTTTCACATATGATTTTGTTAATTTTAGTTTGTTGTGTTTTTTTTTTGTTAATTGCTTCCAGTATTTTAATTTTAATTTCAATTGGTTTTGGAATGTATACTTATGGTGTTATAAAAAAGAGTTTGTCTTATAAAGCAGAGTAGGTATATTTTTGTAGATTTTGGTAGATTGGCCTAGAGTTTACGCAAAGCATGGTTAGGTGGGGAAGTGCTTGTAAATAAATAAATATATATATATATATATATAGGAATGATTGCAAATTTGTCAACATCGCCTATATAATGCAAGGGCTAAACAATAAAATATGAACAGCGAGAGTAATATATATATATATATATATATATATATATATATATATATATATATATATATATATATATGTACACATACATGATATATATATGCATACATGATATATATATACATACATGATATATATATAAATATACATACATAATATATATATGTATATATATATATATAAATATACATACATGATATATATATATACATGTATATATATATACATACATGATATATATATATATACATGTATATATATATATATATATATACATACATGATATATATATATATATACATGTATATATATATACATACATGATACATATACATGTACATATATATATATATACATACATCATATATATATATATATATATATATATATATATATATATATATGTATACATACATCATATATATATATATATATATGTATACATACATCATATATATATATATATATATATATATGTATACATACATCATATATATATATATATATATATATATTGACAAATTTACCGTATTATCTTTTTGTATCTATATTATATATATATATATATGCCTAAAAATTATTTATATATATATATATATATATATATATATATATATATATATATATATATATATATATATATATATATATATATATGTATATATATATGATTAATGTAGAACCAATAATAATAATGTAGGCACACTTTAGCTCCCATATAATTTGTGGTAGATCATGCATATTTATGAAGAGATCGTGATCGCGTTTGTATCTCATTTGATGTGGGAGACAGCAGTCGTTTCTGCAATTAACATAATGCGTCAAAGCTGTCTATTCTTTTGTCGCCATAGTAAGAGAAAAGGGTTATTACAAAAACGCATGTTGTATTGATTACGGTCAGCATCTTCTTAGTACATCTATTAAACTATTTTAACACTTTCGACAGCTGCAACCAAACTATATAGTATGTTTATTAGTCACTTTGCTCTTAAAATTAAAGTTAACCGTATATATTCTTTGTAGTTCATTAAATTGAAAATAATTATTCTTTCAAACGGCGTATGTAATGAAGTTTACAGTCAGTAACAACTCCAGCTATACAATGGGCACTGCAATAATACCTTTTTAACAAAGTTCATAACATCAAATAGTATGTAATATTTCCTTAATTAGACTCTGCTGACAATGCATATAATTAGTTATACAGTTTAAGAAAATACATAAATCTTAAACGTTTATTAACATATGAAAAGCATAAATTATATATCAGACAATGTATATCGTTGTTTCGGATATTGAATGAACCTACTATAATAGTTCTTATCATCCGAAATGATAATATTTATTCTTAATGTATATCTGAACATTTAGAGAAAACGTTACTCTTTTACAGCGTATTTTTAATCGATATTTAACATAAATATTTTCAGTAGATATTTCATATACTCTATTCTATATGGTTACCACACATATCGTTCAATAATATCGATCAGCACATTACAAGATAAACGAAATCATGATTCAAAACAAAAAGTGTATTATGTTACAATCTGAAACTCTCGGCTAACGATATTTTCTATATGCGAACACTTTGTAGAAATATTTTTCTTCTAAATAGACTATTACACTATTACATCAATGTTATTTACACATTCAATATCATTATAAATTGACTGCCTTACTATAATTACACTTTTTCATTTTATATTATAGGTGTGTTGGTTAGTCAATAATAACTCTAATTAACAGACTATTGCAGTTACCTAACACTATTCAATTTATTAATAAAAATGTTATAATTGTCTGATTTATGTTCTGCTTGCTTTGTTCCAGCTCGTTAGACTCAGTGGTTTAGCTGCCTCTATGAGTATGCTGTTATGATATCCCATGGTAATACGGTTTCTTATTACAGTTGCTGGTTTACAATACATGCAGACTTGTGAAACCTTTTTCCTGCTGACGTAGTTTCCTCTACAATTAGCATTGGGCTTTTCAAGATTAAGGCAAATAGACATCGCAAATAGATCGCCTAACATAAAGTGGAGTCATGATTTGGCTAGCGCGATTTCAATCAATACTTTTTTAATTATTCTTACAAATTAATATTTATTTTATTGAACTGTTCTATTAATTGTTTTCGCCTACATTTTCCAAAACATTAAAGTAAACCTCTACATTTATTATACTCGCTAAATTTGTCTCAGTGAAAATTCTCTAATATGATACAATTTACAGAATGGTGTTTCAATTAATTAACATTGTGTTTTTTACGATCAAACTAAATGAATAACAAATGCAAGCTTACAATAAAGTTAGAGAATTCATATAGTTAAGTACAGAATGAGATTAAATCGGTGTAATAATAATAAGAAGAAGAAGTAGTAGTAGTAGTAGTAGTAGTAGAAGTAGTAGTAGCAGTAGTAATAGTAGTGACACATTGCTGAGAACAAAATTTAGAGACATCATATAGTTGCATACAGAATGAGATTAAATCGGTGGTAATAATAATAATAATAATAATAATAATAATAATAATAATAATAATAATAATAATAATATTAATAATAATAATAATAATAAGTAGTAGTAGTAGTAGTAGTAGTAGTAGTAGAAGTAGTAGTAGTAATAGTGATTGTGAAATCATTGTGGAAAACAAAATCCGAAAATGTTTTTTTGTGGCTGTGAATTAAACGATTCGCGCATTCGAGTTATATTAGTAAGGCCATTTTAATAAGCCAAATGTTCATATCGACCTATTCCGATGCGATCTAAATTACAATCTTTTTTTTTTATTTACTAAATCTTATATAATTACTTACATGACTATTAATAGTAAAGCTCAATTTAAAATCAATGAAAATTAATCACTGTTCATAAAATTAAGTAGTACATATACATATTTAAAGTTACCAAGTGTAAAATAAACACCCATCGCTGGATTTATATGCTAGTTGGACAGAAACTGGTAACTTTATATTCAGGTAGCTAGCCAATGAAACTACAATGTCAAAACACTGCAAATAACTGGTTTCTTAGGTGAGGATCTCATCATTCCTATGAATTTGTATTAACAACAAAAAAAATCTTTTTAGCGTGTATCTCCTGCAATACTCGTTCCTTCGGGGGACCCGGTAGCATAAACCAAAACACAACGATAGAGACAAGGACGTGCACGAGAAACTCTGTTCATTTATCCTTCACCACTAGCTGGTGTATGTTGGGTATACACACACATACACATATCCCCCCCCACACACACACATATATATATATATATATATATATATATATATATATATATATATATATATATATATATATATATATATATATATATATGTAATTAAATATGTATGTGTTAGCAACATTCTTTTCTTAGCCGTCGTCCCGGACGAGCTTTGTGCATCCTCTATATTGGTCGTGCCTACCGAGACAGCAAGGTTAATACCTTCTCCTGAAAGCTTTTACTGGTCTCATCTACCTCTCCTGCACTCCTCTTCCTCTTTTCGCTTTTGAACTTTGATACGGCGATTTTCTCAGCCGTTTTAAGTCTATATCTAAGGACGTGTCTCTCTCTTATCGGGATATGATCCTTGTCGTCACACCCACCTTGTTTCCACGACCTCCTTCGCGTCTGGTCATCGACCTTCTCGACAGTTGACTCAGTGTCGACGTTTGTTAGTGTCTCTGCATGACCACCTCGAGGATGAATATCAACATCTACGTATGATTCACTTTCCTCATCTGCATCACTCGCAGAATGAAATTGGCCCGATCGCGTCCGAGCTCCTGAACGTTCGACTGTGTTTCTTCATTCGAATTACTTTCCGGATGAATTGAGCCCGATCGCATATCGACGTCCTAAACGCGCGACTGTGTTTCTTCATATGAATTACTTTCAGAATAAATTAAGCCCGGCCGACCCTTAATTTCTCTTTCACGTGGCTCCCCATCGGATTCCTCCGAGGTCTCGAATCGTGTATTCTTGTTAAAGGTATATCCTCATTCGTAGGTTCCTATTCATCTACATTAGCTCTTCTCGAGTGACTGACATGTACCTTAGTCACCAAACTGGTCAGCTGGCAGCCAATTATATACGATACTGGTCCAGTTTCATCAACGAGTTTATAGTACGGCATCAATCGCGCGTCATGTTTACTTTTCTTGCAGTTATTCATATAGTACACCGGATCTTAAACTTTACTTTCGTAGAATTATAATTCGCATTGTAAATCGCTCGTCTTCTCGCTTTATTTAAGTTGTTCCTAATTAACGTGAACGTGCGATGCATCTTCTGGATTGTTTTTAGGTGATGATCATCGCTGTAATATACCCGTCGTGACCTCAGGATGTTACGATGTATTTGTTATTACAATGTGACGTAATATACAGTACTGTTACATCTAGGGCCCACTTCGGTAAAGAAAAGGGTTGGGTGTCGCATTCCTGCCCTGGTGGTTTTCGCTTTCTTGAGATGTTTGTCTGACACGGAATACACTTACCTACAGGCGTTGCTTTCTGCTTAATCAATCATGCCCCAAAATACTTCTGACTAATTGCCTTAAATGTAATTTCAACCCCCCCATATGACCATTGTCGTCGTGGTACTGCACAACAACTGATTTTTTAAGTTGTTGAGAACATAGAATCTAATGGGGGGCTCATCCCCTGGCTGAGATAAGTAGTATACCACCTGGTCCATTATTATACACATTTTTTTTATCTAACTTGGTGGTCCTGCTATCCTTAATTCTTCCTTTTAATTCCTTTATGTCGGGGTCTAACTCCTGTTCTCTAATTAAATATACTCCTTCTATTTTCGGCCGTTCCTGCGCCACCGAAAGACTGCCATCATTCAGAATATGATGCAAACGTATCATATCATGTTAGAGTTAATCGCGGCTACCTCATAATGCTTGTCGTCGAAATCAACTTGTTTCTCCTCTTCGTTTACAGGTGTGTCCACGGCCCGTGATAAAAGATCCGCACATACGTTCTCCTTACTCCTCATGTGGTATATCGTGCAGTAATACCCAGCTATACCCAGGGGAAACATCTTTTTTTTTATTGTTCTGTATGGGGGGTTTATATAAGTACTCTAAAGGTTTATGCTCCGTAAGTATCGTAAAGGTTGCTTCATGTAAGTAATGGTTTAATTTTCCTAACGAATAATGAATTGCATAGCCCTCTATCTCTCTATCGTCAACCACCTCCTCTGGGTGTTACTCAGCTTGTAAGACTAAAAGTAGATTTGCTTCATATGTCTAGTCGTATACCTGCTTCGTCCGACAAGCACATATGGACCGTTCCGACGCAGATGTTCGGGTCAGGGTATGCTTAAACCAATAATTCTGACAGTCTCTTCGTAACGTATCGAATGCTGGCTGACATTTTTCGCGCAACAGGAAGCGAGCATACTTTCTCGTAAAGTTAATCAATGGGTCCGCTATATTCGGACCTTCTTTTACAAATAGGTAATATGAAGCCATGCCGATGAAGGTCCTTACTTTTTTAACCTTGTTTGGGGTTGCCTCTAAGTTTATAATCCTAACCTTATCGTAATCCGGTTGTACTCCTTATTCGCTTGTCTTCACCCCCAGATACTGAGTTTTTCTTCGGAAGAACTCGCACTTCGTGGGTTTCAACTTTACGTTATGTTCTTTCAGTTTACCTAGGACGCTACGTGTAGTGTATGTTCCAAGTGGTGTACCATCGAGTCGGTAAATATAAGGATATAATCTAAATATGCCGCTTTCTCTTTGTCCACCCTCCGCAGTAGAACCTGTCAATATCCACTTTTCAGGTCGAGTTTGGAAAAATATTTCGCTCGCCCTAGCATGGATAAGATATCGTGAATGACCTGGAGGTTATGGGCAATGCTCTTCGTAATCCTATTGAGGGCCTTAAAGTTCACGAAGAATCGATTACTCCGATCCTTTTTTCAATTAGTCTACCGGTAAAGCGCATGGGCTTCTCGATCGTTCAACCATTCCCGCTTCGATCATCTGATCGATAGAGTTGCCCATAGCCGTTTGCTGTTTAAGTGGTGTGCGATGTGGCAGCTTCTTAATGGGTTCATTCGTCCCTATATCTATGCTCATCTTAATTGTGTTGGTTCTACCAAAATATATGTAATCCATTACAAATAAATCATTATTCTCGTTTAATAATTTATTGATTTCGAACTATAGTTACCCCGGTACTTCTACCTGTTCTAAATCTTATCTGAAACCTGTATCTGTTTTGCGCCCGCTAGCTTAATCTCTTGTATGTCACCTACACGAGTAAGGTTTGCTATCGGCCATCCTTGCTTAAAGGTAACTGTTTGGTTAGTATTATAGACAATCAGCCTGGAAATCTACGTGAGCCCTTCCCCCTTACCACTTCATTGGCCATCGATATACCAGCGAGATTACTGACATAACTATTATTTATCTGTTTCAACCTATATAATCTGTCGGACTTTATTCCAATCCAATCCGCACAGTACACGTATGCATGTGTTGCGGTTTTAGTGCTATGCCTGCTGCTTCTATTTATCTTCCTCCCACAAGGTAAGATGTGGCACAAGATCGGGAAAGTAGGAGAGAACCAGCGCTCGAGAATTTGAGTACTCTGGTTGTTTAAAAAATGCCTGGGCAGCCCCGTCGGCATTCCCCGGTAGGGGCGCCTCAAACAATAAGACATAAACGTACTCCTCCCTCAAAGCGGGGAGGCAAAGCCTGGGAGGGTGCACCTCCTAGAACTGCACAGGATCGACAACCCACAATAGACTTGCTTAAATCCAGACCCAAAGGCCCGGACGATACCGGTGTATCCCTGCTACAATTCTCACTACTGACGAGATATGTATATCCTCTTCTCACGCTATATACTGTGCATTTATTCTTAGTGCCTCCAAATCAAGGCATTTTCTGACTCCTTTTTCTCTCAGCCAGCCCCTTCCCAGTATTATTTTTCTATTAACATGTTTGGCCATGTAAAAATTATGTGGCATCATCTGGCCTCCTACCCTGAGTTCCAGTCTTGGCACGCCGTCCGTACATAACGTGGGCCCGTTGTCCGCTTCTAAAGTTATCTCTTTTTAAAAATAGTTTAGGCTTTGTTTTTAACGTCTTATATATTCTCCTATTGATAACAGAGGCACCTGCCCGAGTTTCCACTAAAGCTCTATACTTCCTTTTTCTATCCGTATCGACGCCGAATTTGGGGAACACAGACACCCCACTAAAATAGACGAGTTTTTCCTCTTCCACTCATTAGGCACCCTATGAACAGACCGCCACCGTTTCCCGACAGGCGAACGGGACAACATTCCTATATGTCGCCTTCTTTACCACATCGCTAACATCTGATTCTATTAGGTGGCCCGCTTATGTATGTGAATCCGCCATCGTACATCTACTGTACTCCCTAGTGCCTCATAAATCCACCGTGCCCACCTGAGGTCTCGTCATAGCATAGCAAATCTGCATCGGTCTATGTACACACTCGAGATTTGGTTTAATCCAGATCTTCAAATTCCTTTCTGTGAGAGGTTTCTACTAAGCCGCTTCTACAGAGTGTGGTTCACTCCGTAAACACGACATTGTTATCTGCATCCCTTAACCCTTCCATGAAAAAAACATTATTTACTGTTTACTACAGTGTTCCTCTGCCCAGCCCCCACATAGACAATCTCAGCTCGCTGGATAAGTCCCTGCATATAATACTGCACTTTTTCTATTCTTCCCTGTCTGATACTACACAGTTCTGCGATTGATGTCTGGGGGTCGCCTATTATACAGTAATATTCTCTCAACGCATCTGTTTAATTATACCAAGTTTACTGTGGGTATCTCGTCATTAATCTATCTATATAGG